>OY293305.1:7769428-8137719 GCA_958502075.1 Orchestes rusci
AGAAGCTAATTATGGACATCATTGCAAAAAACTGGAACTTTATCTCAGCATACACAGATGTACCGAAACAATTGTTGCTAGACATCGTGAGTTTCTGCTTCGAATCAAGTTATTTCACTTTCAAAGGCAAAATATACCACCAACTGGATGAATCTGCAATGGGTAACCCTCTTAGCCCATTACTAGCAAACATTTTGATGAATGACTTGCAATGACAGTGTTGAAAAATCTACCCTACGATGTTCCCTTTTTTTACATCTACGTGGACGACTCGATCACGGCCATACCAACCAAACACATTGATAGCATACTAGAACATTTTAACAGTTACCATCCTAAGTTACAGTTCACTGTGGAACGTGAAAACGAATGCAAGATAACGTTCCTTGATACAGAGGTGATCAGAAGCCCAGATGGAAAACTCCTGACCAACTGGTGTCAAAAACCAACTAGTTCCGGTAGAGTCATGAACTATTTCTCCAACAACCCAACAGCACAAAAAGTGGGAATGATCAATGGAATGCTCCACAGGGCGGAAACACTAAGTCATCCATCGTTTCACTCCAACAACTCACAGAAGATTAAGAAAATTCTAAAGCAGAACAACTACCCTAGAAAATTTGTGAACCAATGCATAAATAGATTCAACCACAAAGTAAAACACAAAGTTCAAACCCCCCTCCAGATAGGACCGACAAGATACTACCGTTTCCTCTTCATCAATGGCCTTTCCCAAAGAATAAAAGATTGCTTCAAAAACTCCAACACAACATTAGGATTTTACAACATCAGGACAACCTCGTCTTTATTCACCAGGCTTAAAGATGCAGTTCCAAAAGATAAACAGTCCAACGTTATATATAACATCCCATGCACATGTGGAAAATCTTATGTTGGCCAAACCAAACAATACCTGGGAAACAGACTTAACCAACATAAAAACGACTGCAAAAACCACAACCAATGGAAAAGCGAAAAAACAGCTCTTGCAGTGCACCATTTCGAAACAGGCCATGCTTTCCAGTTTGATGAAATACAAATACTGGACAAGGAGAAAAACTGGTTTAAGCGGAACATAGGTGAAATGATCCACATCAACCTAAGAGATACAGTGAACCTAAGGACAGATTCTCAAGGTCTAAGTGTGATTTATAGTGATATCTTGTCAAAATACTGTGATAACAACCAAAGGTAGGATAGTTCTTAAGATAATGTGCACAACAACGGTCTGTGACAACCTTTTTTCTCTGCGATATGTATTCCAAATCGCAAAAAAAAAATTTTCCAGTCATCACAAAATTATCTGACTTTTGCAAGATAGGTACTCTTAATGATGCTTATCACTGCTACATCGACCAAACCCATGCAGTACTAAAATTAATGTCATATGGTGATGTGTATTTGTTGTTTTTCTGGTTCTATGTTGTTAATGCGTTTTTACACTGTGAAATGTCGTCGTAACATGGGCTCACCTACACTGAATTTTCAGGTAACATTAAGAAATTATTTGTTTGTCAAGTTTATTTATTTATAAAAAACTGTTCCATTATAGTGCTTGAAAAAGCGACAATAAAGTCGCGAAACGTCGCACAGAAATAATTGTGTAGTTGGTCTTTTCCCTCGCCCCACGATTATTTGCCTACATTCAATAAAGCATTGGTATAATATTCTTTCATTCATAACTTATTTTCTTAGAAAACAGACAAGCTACCTGAACTTCATGTCTTTTTATGATTATTTTGATTCCAAATAAGAAATACAAATATATTTTACTCGTGCCTAGTTTTATGTCGTCACAAGCCTCCAACTGATCGTAAAACAAATAGTAATTTCAAAAGAGATTAATTGAGCTGCCTGACAAAAATCTTGGAACACATCTACTCTTGAGCTTTGAATTTTTTAAAATGGATTAGGATATGTGAGTGGAGTGAGATTTTTTTTTTCAAAATAATTGAATTGATTAGAATAATTGAATTGATTAGATCAGGCCAACGATTTCTACTGTTGGAAGCTTGAACCAACCATGCTCTGAATTTCGGAACTTGATGTTGAGTTGTGAGGTCGCTGCTCTCTTCTTTTAGAAGTTTTTCCTGTCAACATATAATGAAAATTCAAAAATGGTGATAAAAAGCAATCACAGGAGGCGCCAAAAACTTGTTATGAAAAAAACTTGGTAACTGGAGAAAGTATTTTTAATAAACTACGAAGGGTTTGTGCGACAATACTTATATCACAACAAAAGATCTTTGTACGCAGGTTAAATATCTCGGGCGCCACTTTCGGGATCCACGTGATAGAGGGCCCACAGTGTCTTGAGACAGCTTTAAGACAATGTAGAAAATGTCCGGGAGCTTGTGATGTTCCATTTTTGCTTATACTTACTTACTTGATAGGCTTAAGTGTGGTACGGGCCACAGTGGATGACAAAAACATTGCATGGTCGTCTTTTGATGCTGGAAAAAAAGGTGTTTGTATCACACTGATATGCGATATTATAGATGGAGATAACTCGACCGACCCCAGAAGATTTTCATTAGCATCTCAAGTATAGAAAATGAGTACTCAATAGAACAAAGGCAATTTTGAAAATTTGGTACAATAAACACTGCCCTACAAAGCGTGCGATAACCCTGTCTTTACCGTAACCAATGAAACAGACACCCCTGAACAATGAGCAGCGAAAATTTTCCAGGGGGCTGTTCCACCCCAAGAAAACACAAACTAGACCAAACACGTTGTCCTCCTCATGGAGCAGCTTAAACACTTGAACGCAGTTCACTTGAGAGAATTGCGGTAAAGTTATCACGACAAAACATCCTATATATCGTGGTATTGAAGTTGGAAAAAAATGGGTTGGGTTTCACGGAAAGAGGAAGGATAATTCAGAAGCACCTGCTACGGAACAGGTAATTGGTGGTCAGAATGATCACCTGTTCCCGTTTCCCACCTCCAGTGAGCCTAATACTTGACTCGTTCAAAATTGGAGACGCGGTATCAAAAATTGGGGCTGGCTCTACGCACTGCGTGACTGGTCAGATAAGGTAGTATAAGATCTGATTACTTGATACAGAAGTACTGACTTTTTCCAAATCATCAAATGTCTCATTTCTAGAAGTTATCAGTCGGCAAAATCAGAATGGTGGTTATCATCACAAGATTCAATAATTTTCATTCCATGAGTCAGAAGAGAAACCACAGGAGTTAAACTTGTTCCGTTTATGAACTCAGGAGCATCATAGATAGATGAAGATATTGGAGCTTGGTGATAGTACATACCGCAGTGGCCCATTGTGTACCTCTTAGGCTATCGTCGTTAAGCCTGCGCAATTTAGCATAGGCCTCAACTTGGTCGTCAAGCCTTGGCAATCGGGCTCCTGTCTAATATCTTCCGTATATTTTAGTTCTGACTAAGGTTTTGGATGAAAGCATCACCTATTATTGGTATTGGTAATGGTATATGTGTGGGGGGGGCAAACCACTGCCTGGCGAGAAGGCCTCATGACCCTTTTTGCCAACCCCAGGACCACTGTGGTACAGTAGTTCTAATTAAGTTGATGATGGAGAATATCATTTGGATATATATTTGAACTAGCAGGATCAATTATTTTAGGCTAATTATTTAAATTTTTTGACTGTCAGTTATTAATAATACTGCAGTCTACTCAGTTACGTTAGCCAGTGAGAGTACCACTAAATGTCGAACAGAAAATAATTTCTGCCCACTTCGGGATTTGAACTCGATCATCGCGTACTATCCTCTCCGGTGACTTTTGTCGAATGAGTATTGAATTTGCATGGTCCATTGATTTAGACATTATTAACCTTTTGACAGTTGGCTCAAGGCCAAAATTTTAGATTTTGAATCAGTTAAAAAAAAAACAACAATCCAATTTAGAAAATACAATCATGCAAGCAAGAGCCGTAGGTCGAGAATGAAATCAACCCAATCACTCAATTTCCTCTACCCAAATATTACTTGACGTGAATGTATCATTTAAAGGTGCGTCTGCAGATATTTTATGTATCGGCTTCTCTGTAGTCACGTATTTTCTAGTTTACATGAAAACGGTTCAACATAGAGGGTCAAACCAAAAACCATATTGAAAAGAATCCTCCTTTGCATGATTCTATAGTAATACTTTTCCGATATTCACTTATCTTTTGATAAAAAATGGCTGGTACATTTCTTTAAAAAAAGGTGTTCTTTTGAGACGATTTTCTAGAAAAGTAAGAAACAAAATTACAAAAATACCACTACAGAATCCTTAATTCGTCGTTTCTCTATCCAAAAATATAAGGTTTATCTCAATAATTTGAAAATTAACTTGAAAAAGAAGAAAATAATGAACCTCTGCCGAGTACCTTGAATGGAATATTTGAATTTTCGGCTTTTTGTGTGGGCAGGATTTGGGGTGATCGTCAGCGGGTTTTGTCCGCGAGGGCGGAGACTAACCGGTCTTGACGACGAGACAAAATATTCGACACAGGAGATAATAATGATAAAATTTGGTCGTTCTTCATATTTTACCAGTGCAAGGGTTCTCTGGCAAGTGTTAGATCGTGTGTGGTACGGGTGCGTTCTGAGTTTGGTGGATAATTTGGATTATAATTATTGATTCTTCATTCATTTTCACGACTTATTTTGCTAAAAACAATATTTTTTTTTGTGATCATTTTTGACTGGTCTCCATAAATATCTATTTGCTAGGTATGATGAAGAGGTTGGAGAGGACTACAACCACTAACAAATTTTCTTGGGCAAAAATAATAACATTCTCTGGAGGAGAAAACTGTCGAAGGCCGGATTTGGAACTTTCCAGTAAATGTGAGAAGTATCTACGAAGGAACTTGACAGATCGGAAGATGATTTTTGGCAGATTGAAGTAGACACTAAGCTTCAGGCGGATCTCTGTGGATCATCAGGGAAAACGATTTCGCAAAAAGCTAGTGAAAGCTTCGCTATTTGGGGAAGTGTGCAAAATGAAGCCATTCACTAGCTGCGCTTCCACTATTAAGACGATTTTATATCGGATTTTGGATCAAAAGCAAGTTATTGAAATAAACAGAATGACGATAGATCCAATGAAAAATTAGAATATCTATTGAAAGTGCCATTAAAAATTGTGGACTCTTCATTTATAAATGATAAACTTTGCAATTCTGCAAAATAAAAAAGTATTTCAAAATTGGAAACACAACCAAACGCTTGAAATATCAGGATAACATATGATTTGCATGTTGTTCTATCAACCTACAACGATGGAACAATATAAAATATCCAAGTAGGCGAGGGGTCTTCAAATTTTGCTCAGTTTTTCATTCTTAACCACTTTCTAATATTTTGTCGTATCACCTATAGAAAAAGCACTTCACTAGTTGGAAAAATAGCTTCTTGTTTAATTTCCAAGACATAATTAGTTCTTCGAAACTGAATTTATGACACATATTAGTTTCTATACAAGAAGGGCTGAAACCTTTTTCACCTATTGATTCGTTGATCCGGAGACATAATGTATACAGGGTGTCTTCCCAACTGGTCAAGACTTCTAGAGCATATTGAGGAACCATAGATAAGTGATTTGAGATATAACACAGATGGCCGCAAATGTAATTTTAATGATTTTTTTTTTCGATAATATACTCACTCAATTTCCAATGAAAAAGGTCTCTTGAGTTTTTCTCTCCAACTAGTAGAACAGTAGGATTTCCTACTGATCCCAAAACTGAAGATTTTTGGTTATCAACGCTCTCGAAGGACACAGGTAGTGATGGATTTATTTTTTTTACTCGAAAACGGTGCGCCGGAGAGAAAAAAGTCAAAAGAGCTTTTTTGTTGAAAATCGAATAAAGATTTAGAAAAAATATTATTGTGTGAATTTTTGGTAGATTCTGGTTTTATTCTATGACTATTAGTAGTTTTCCTGGTAATAATAAGTCATTGTGTTTTCTTTGCTCTGCCAAAAAAAAAAAAAATAATAATTATTCATAATAATAAAGCATGATTTGGTTTTGTTTGCTTCGATCCGGATTTCTTATTCTCACATACCTACAGGTACTGTTTTTTTCCAAATAAACTGTGAAGTCTCAAAAAACTCTCTCCAACCTTTCCACAACTCACTGGTGAACAGATCAATTATATTTTGACCCCCGCGTACAGCACTTATCATGACTGGTAAAAAGAAACTTTGAATACAAAAGGGTTTGGGTTAGTTTGGGTTAGACTGTTTGAGTCTGGCTAAAATTTCTGGATGGGTTCAATGTAACTTTTAACATGAATAGCGCAAAATCGGTAGAACTAGATACTAACATATATTATATATTTTTGGGATCAGAGAAAAAAGAACTATCATTCAAGCCAATAATAAACAGATTGTTCCATTAAAAAAAAAAATCACTTAAACAATTTTTCCAATGTAGTGGAGTCGATTTTTTATTTCCGCTATCACAAAAAGATACCACGTGAAAAAACCTTAAACTTTTGTACTTAAAGTTTTTTTCGACCACTCATAATAAGTGAGGATCAGAGTATAATGAATAACCTTGTACTTGGGTGTTTTTCATCATATCCCACAAGGCACAAGTGACAAAGCGTTTCCACCCCCTTCCTCAAATATTTGAACTTCATTTTTTTTCATGATATCTAAAAATCAATATTGCATTACAACTCACTTATTATCTGCAAACCAGTTTTTGTGAATAAGTTGGAATTTTTTTTCCACACGTTCGTGAAATCATTTTATAATAAGAGTCAGGGAAGTTTTTTTGATCCGTGATCATTGATCAAAAGCAGGATATACCTTAATTCTAATATCTCATTCTAATATCTCTCAATTCTATTATCTCAGTTTCGCCAAAACATAACCAATCATTTTTGTATCCAAAGCTTTACCCTAATACCTACCTATCTGAGTACAAAAACGCATAGGTATTTTTCTGTGAAAGAGCTCGAAAATCGGTACATCCAATAATAATTGAAAATTGATCTTTGCTATGACTGTGGTCGGGCGGCTGTTTTGAAAGTGGAAGGGATTTGCTGAACCCCGCTCCTTGGTACCGCATATTTTTTTTCCCGCTCACCCCCGCCGGCAGCACTACCCGGCGAGTCGGCAGAAAACGCACTCCTTATAATGAGAACAACTTGCAAAGAATTTAATTAAACCAATTTACCAGCAACCTTGGATTCATGTGAAACCATAAATATCAAAGATAATGAACGTTACTCGCTTGGAAATTATCAACCAAGCATGAAATACCATTTAATGTTATCCAGAAAGCACAGTAAAAGAAATCTGCTCGAGGCAATTCAAACAAGAAAATCCTCAAATGGATCTAATTTGATTTGAATTGTTGGGGTGCCCCCAATTTATTTGACGGCAATTTTCCCGTTAACTACCTTTTTTTCGTAAGGATTTTTTTATGTTCGTAAATTCTTTTCAAGCTCTACTTTCACCAAAGGCTTGTTTTCAAAAAAAAAAAAACAATGAAAGCATTATTTCTTACTGATTTGTTACCCCATCTGTATTTATTGGTGAAGGTTTGTGCGTCTGGTCTTGGTGATTCTCTGATGTTTCTTCTGTTGATATGTTTAATAAAAATTTCCTGATTTTTTAAAAGGTTACCTTGCTTGATTTGTCTCTGTTTGGATTGGTTCTTTTCATCGACAGAAAATTATTGTGCCAACATTGGAAAGTTGTCAAGTGTTTTTTAATTTTTTTAAATGATATGATATGATATGGCAGTACGTTGAGGATACACTCCGCTAGATATTGCGAGGTTTTGCCTGAAAACTTGAAAATTTATATCTAAAAATATATAAATATCTTATTTTGATTAATCAGCTCATACTTTCTGAATTCAAAGAAAGTAATCCAGTTCTTCTTCAACAAGCAAGAAGACAATGGACTGCTGGAATGGTGGTATAGAAAAATGAACCTCGAGACTACTCAGTTAAGATTGAAGATACTGAGTACCAAAGGAATAATAAGGCTCCTAGATCATTCAAAAGTCAAACCTTTCAAACTCCGAAAGAAGGTCCTGAAACCTCAACTGAGGATATTCTCTTGTGATGAGTCTGATTCTACTCCACCAGTTTGTTGATCCAGAAGTGGCAGAGTTAGTCGTCCTGCAAATCGACCAAATTTGTGAATTTTGTACTCCTTTTATTAAGGGGTGAAGTGTGGTTTCATACATAATACATCTGGATGCTTGTCTGCTGTTCAACAATTCGACAAATCGAATAGAATAGAGCGATTGATACAATCTTAGGTATTGCCTCTGCATCCTTACACACGTGACAATTAAGTGGCATCCCCACTGTGATATCATATGAGCAAACACCCTAAGCAAAATCCAAAATTGAGTGGACCCATCGTCGAATCTCAGTCACGCTTCATTTTACAGTCAGCAGATATCAGAACATGATAAAGTTTCAAAGGAGATCCTCCTTAACAGAACATGATCATGTTTCAAAGGATATTCTTCTAAATTCGGTTAATATCAAGTGGAAGGCACCAGTATGAAAATTCTGTTTATGTTGTATACTTTCTGAATGGGTTTATCAGTATCAATTTCTATTGTCGTGGAACAAAATTCTTTACAGGAAAATTATCGAGGTATTTTGTAACAAATTCCGTACAACAAAAAGGAAATTGCGGAAAGGAACATGTGGAAGCCAACGACAATCAGTGAGAGTGAGTAAATCTATTTTGATTCATTCAACACACCATCTTTCAAGTAAAATAACACATCCAAAAGTAGCAAATATCAGATCCATGTGAAACAATAATCTGCGATATATGGGTCAATTTGAAAATAAAATCAACCAATCTACAGAAAACCCTTGAAATTTGAACAAAAAAATCTATTTTATCAAAATGTTTCTGATATTGCGAAAATGAGGCCACGCAAATAACATTATGATTGCAAACACTAATTTGAGGTGCATATTTACACACATCATGAGTTAGTTAGATACGCGAACAGGTTGACCTAGATGCATTTTCATCACAACGAAACGTGCTCACTAATTCAATGTTTTATCAATAATAACTGTTCATTTTATAGAATAAATCAGTAGTATTTTCCTTGTTACCTTGTTTCCCGTACAGCACACGCACAATATTAAATAGAAGGAGAAGAAACTTCAGAGATTATCTCATTTTCCGATAAAATAGTATATTATTATTCAACGAGTGGGTGATGGTGGCTATCACTCACGCGGATTAGGTTCGCGCTACAAGTCGAGGGCGAGTGGCGTGATCATCTGAGTGAGTATCATCCATTACCCGCAAGTGGAATACTATACTTTTTCTTTAAAAAAAATAATGATTAAAGCGAACTACATGGAAGAACTTTGTCCATATAAGGTTTTTCTTCGGCTTGTCAGAAAGTATTTCGATGTCATGATCTTAGGTTATGTGATCACCAGCAAGGCTGATAGTTTCAGGAATGCTCAACTAGGTGTAGTCCGTCGTCAGTATAAAATTGTCCAACAAAAAAAAATGGTATTTTCACTTTGTCTGACATCCTAGACATCTTAATTTTCAGGGTTCAACCGCTGAGAGTGGTAAACGTGCTCCAGGTGAGTCTGACTAGTGCATCGTATTCCTTCTGATCTTGAGTGTTCAGCGTCTGCAGGATTTCCGTTGCCTCCCAATGAAGAGCTAGCTGCAAGGCCAGAGCTTTTTTGGTTCCAGTCCATCCATTTGCCTTTGCCGCTGTCTCGAACTGGCTATGGTTATTGTTCTATGACAGCTTGCCATCATACTGAGGGGCTTTCATGTAGACTCCTTCGGAGTCAGCCTCCATCAAAGCACTTTTCTCTTGGTTTCCTATTGTTTATTTCGTGCGGCGACTTGCCTTCTCACTTCGTTGATTTCGTCTTCCAGGGCCTTTGCAGTCTCTCCAAGTTGTTTTTTCTGATTCCTGATTTCTTCTGCTACATGAGATGAGATGATTTTCTCAATAGCTCTGGAGAATTCTACAAACTTGTCTTTCAACTTCTTGGAGTTCTCTTTCATGGCTCTAGGATATTTTTCAAGCTTTTCCTCCATAGGTCTGGAAGATTCATCAAATTTTTCTTCCGAACTCTCTTCCATGGCTCTGTTTTTAAACTGTTCTCCAGTTTTTCCTAACTCTCGTCCAGTTTTCTCGAGAATTTTTTCACTGCCTTGGGATGAGGAATTTCGAATTGGATCAACGTTGTCTTCCAATAAAGCCTCACGCAGTCTTTGTTGTAGATCAGCTTTCTTTCCACTTGTATCCTTCCACTCCCGTCTCAATTCGGCAACCTTCAATCTAGTTTGAAGCACTAGTTTTGTGGCTATAGCATGAAATCAATCTGATTTCCAACACCACTGTTGCGATAAAATATACAAAAAAACTGTCCAACTTCAAACTCGTTCATTAACAGTCAACTATTAATATACAGTTACTTATTTTTGTTTTTAAATTGCCTTTTCACAATTGTTCAACGACCATAACCAAAACACTACTACTTTTCCCTTGATGACGACTTCATATTTATACCCCTTCGTCAACTCGTACGAGTACCATGAAAAGAAAAAAATCGATAGATGGCGAAGCTTTTATTATGGCAAAGAAAACGATGGAGACTTCTCACAGTGGACCGACTTTGTGTCAAGAGCACACATCAGGAGATCAGAATCATGCTCATGTAGTTCATCATATTTTTATCACATAGTTATCTTCGTGAGAGCTTCCGAGAGATCTTCAATTTCAAAAAATATCTTGAGAATTTTCCTTCATCTTCATTTGTCATAACTTCAGGTCACGACGTAGATCTCGTGACATATTAACATAGAAAGACCGTATATTGCAAAAAGCTATACGGAGAAATGTGATGGCCAACTAACCTCGGATATTTGATCGATCTATATTTCTAAAGGAACACTGACATATTCATATGAACTTCCAAATTGAGTATTTTTCTTAAATCATTTATCATCAAAACAACAGAAATATTGATTTTGCAAACAATGTTTTAAGAAGCTCACTTTCGCATCGGAATCCCGAGAGAGTGACATAATGTGTTTTATTTTGATAGCGGTCTCAAATCAGTCGTGGAGTTGAATAAAATCATAATCTCTTGACTTATTAGTACAGAGTAGCTTGACATGAATCATTCTACAGCCCGATATTTCTCAAAACCAAGCTAAGCTTGGAGTTAATCGGTAATTCTCAATCAGCTTAGTCCTTTCCAGACATATCTTTCGGGGAAAACCATATAAATTGTCATGTTGGTCACTCTTTATCGATATATTTGTGGACGATATTGGCATTACGCTGAGCTACATAGACTGTCTCAATTTCCTTTATCTATCATTCTTTTTTCACCTAATACCCGTCAGTTAAAAGAAGAAAAGTTGAGTTTCAAGAAAATCTGATGTTGAAGTTGTTGATGATATAATAATCACTCACTCACTTGAGATAAAGGCATCATGTGAATAATAGTATATTATTCAACAAGCCGGAAATGGTGGATATTACTCACACGGATGAAGTTTGCGCTACGAGCCGTAGTTGAGTAGCGTAATCCTCTGAGTGAGTAATAGCTATTTTCCGCAAGTAAAATACTATACTTTTTCTATGATTATTCAATAATCAAAGTGAATATTGCAATATTTGATTTGATTCGGACGGCACTTTTTGACAACGACTTCACTTGGAGCGGGGTTGGGTTGTTAACACAATGTGACAATGACTATAAAACAAGTATGGACGGTCATATGAGCTGTTTTAGAATGATGGATTCGCAGGTTGACATTTTATCGAATGTTCTGATTGACTTTAAAACAGTGGAGTAATGACATCAGATCATTTCAATGGTCAAAAACAATTAAGTGATGAAAAAACAGTCACTGGTATGAAAGTTACTCGTTACTCATTAATAGTCCCCAGTAGGGACGCGTTGGCCGAGCGTGTAACACGCCCACGTTAGTTCTGATTAACGTGGGTTCGATCCCCACGGTGGGCAGAAATTATTTTCTGTTCTGTATTTAGTGGCACTCTCACTGGCTAACGCTACTGAGTAGACTGCAGTATTATCAATTACTGACAGTCGAAAATTTTAATAGTTAGCCTAAATTAATTGGTCCTGCTAGTTCAATATATAACTAGGTGATGTTCTCCATCATCAACTTAGTTAGAACTGCAATGGTCCTGGGGTTGGCGAAAAGGGCCTTCAAGGCCTACTCGCCGGGCAGTGGTTTGTTCCCCCAACCATACCAATACCAATACCAATAGTCCCCAGTACAACGTGGTATTTTCGAAGTGAAACATAGAGTCGTGAAACTTTGTTAACTGCTTCCTTATGTCAAGTGTACTAACCCCTGAAAATAGTAACTTTGGGGGTGACATGTCCTCGCACACGATACTTCCTAATTCTTATCACCTGATCGTATCACAAGGCGATATTCATTTTGGTGGCCAGGTATACCATTCTTTCAGAAGCACTATAGGGAATAGATTTTGAAAAAATCAGATCTGTATGCATGTGGTTTGGTGGCCATCAAACCATGCGTGATTTTTGGTGTCCAAATATTGCCGTCATGAATGATTCATTATATTGTTTTGGAAAGAATGGTAAACTTGGCCGTAAGGTGATAAAAATTAAGAGGTTGCGTGTGCGAAGACATGGCCAAATACCCAAAGTTACTATTTTCAGGGGTAAGTACACTTGACATAATGAAGCAGTTCACAAAGTTTCACGACTATATGTATTACTTCGAAAATGGCCTACCAGTCAATCCTAACCAATCATAGGCTTGCATTTCATTATGTTGCTATGGCAACGACCTAATTTTATCGGAAATCACCCTGCTCATAATCACGTGACTGAAAGATTTATAAGTGGAAATCTCCCTGGCTTTGCATCTGGATGTAGCTCCCATATGATTACAGTGTTGCCGTCCCCACTCTCCCTCACAATCCCAACCCAACCCAACTTTCACAGACAGAGATAAGGCAAACGGCAACACTGTGGTTGGTGCATGGGAGCTACATCCAGCCGCGAGTGCTTGACAGCTGTTAAAAACACTGACGAATATTTTTGATAAATGATTTATCTTCAACTTCCAATACAAAGTTGCAATGTTATCAATTATGGACAAGATTGGTTATAACTTCCAAATGTTTCATAAAATCCTGATTCCCCTCTTTCTTCCTCAATGGCGAGTAGAGTAAGGAGCCGTTGGTCTCTTGCACTAAATGCGAGGTGAGTCCTGGGTTATGTTTTTTCCAATGATCAGTTTTGGCATGAAATTTTCTTGCCGAATCTCCCTAGAGCTCGAATTTAAAATCCGGAAATTTGTTCGAGCTCTAGGGAGATTATGATTGAAAATACCACGCTGTACTGGGGACTATAACCAATAGAAACTGGTTGTATAATACATCTATAATTGAATAGTCATAGGAAAATAAAATGAAAAACCCTTCAGCTGGTAAAAATAGATCGCCATTTAACGCCTTTTAAGGTGCCCGGAATGTCCCCTAGCACCAAATAAAATTCTAGTAATTTCTGCAAGCCATGGATGAAAATTCAGCTTTCGTGCCACATTTTGTCAAGTGATAAAGAATGGAGATCTTGGAAATGTCACACGAAATATCGTGGAAAATCTCCCATGGCGAAAATATTTTAGCATAAGAATGAATGGGTGCTTTTACCTTTATCTTTCCGTAAGTCCAAAAACTCCGAATAAATCAAGACATTCTGAAGAATAAAACTGGTGGTAATTGATAGTTTCTGCTCATCATCTCCCAAGCTTCAGGTATGTCCATCATATCTGGCAAGTTGTGATGTGTAGTATATAGATCGTATTTTCTGGAAACCGCAACCAAGAGCGTCACATGTCGGCCAATTTTATAGTTGAAGAACCAACATCTTTCTTATACCCTCCTTCCTAATCTTCATAACTTGACACATTTTCTTGAGGAGAAGAAAAACTTTCTAAAATCATCAAAAAAGAATACTATAAATGAAAGACTTGACTTTCAAACTGTCAATTATACCTTGTGCCAATCACAGGTACGTACCAAGATAGTACGTTTGGAAATTATAGAAATCAGAGTGACTGTGACAATCTTGCACTTTATACCTGGATCATTCCAAAACAACAACTGACACCATTCACTGTCATCTTCTACAGGCCGCAACGCTTCTGGTCCTTACCAAACGATGTCTTCTTCCGGTATTGCAAGAGTTGAGAACTAACTCCGACTCTGAAAACAAGTCTTTAATTTGATCCCGGATAATTCAAGGTCGACCACGTCTTCTTAGTGGTATGACTGGATTGGGGTCCTCTATAGCAATAACTGAAAATGGCTTCGTCGGATCAGCTTGCTGCAGTATTGAACTGGATGTACCACGTGATTTTGATCATGGAACTTAATATTATCTAGCTGCACATGCTCTGAATTTGCAAAATGTCCCTTCAAATGTGAAGGCAATGCACGGCCATATCTGACAAAGACAGCAGTATTTCTGCCACCCTGTTCATTGGAATCAAGTTTTCTATGGATTTGATGTGGTGACTTAGTCTCAAAGGAATAAAAGGTTTCTCCAAACATCTTAATAGTTGATTGGATTACCTGCTACCAAGTGGCAGCAGCATGTGTCTATAACATAGAGAATTCTCTAACTGCATGCTCATCACTGATATTTAATCATTCTTTTTAAACAGATATGGGAAATGAATGATTTAACATCATGTTCTGAACTTCCATCAGAACGAGATTTGCAAACAGCAAACTTAGAACACACAGCACACAACCTGTTCCGCTTCATGATGGAGACGGGACGGTTTTTAGGAGTGAACAGGGATGAAAACGCGTGGTTGGCGGAAAGGACCATCATGCCTACTCGGGCTTTTGTCCACCCTCCCATGACCAACTAGATTTCCATTAGCTAGCCAAGCATTCACTCCAATTACGTTGAAGCATACAGTTATGAAGATTTAAATTTTTCTGATTTTTTGTTTTTAATTTTGGCTAATAATGTCATTCGATGTTAGCTTGTTCGCATCATAAACAAGAACAACTCGACTTGTAGTAGAAGCCCTATGAAAATAAATAGAGTTACTGAGCAGAGGAGCACATCAATGCTTGTCGGAGTTGCCAATCAGATGATACAATAATTTTATCTATTTGTCACAGTCATCGGACGCGAAATGAATTGATACATATTTGATGTGATTCAACACATAAATCTGCCGAACAACGCTATCGTAAGCCTCATTTGAAACAGACAGGATATTATCTGAGCTTAAAAGTTCATTAACGTTGCAGACCAATCAATGAATTACGTAGCGTCAAAAGGGAGGAAAATACATTTGATAAAGATAAAGGTGGCGTAAATCAAAGTGGATAGGGGCAGCCAGGTCAATTTGATAGAATAGATAAGACAAGAAAAATTAATGAAGCATCTATCAGAAAAGAGATCAGATAAACTGAATCAGTGTTCAATTATAGGTTTGGTCTTAGGATTAACAACACCAATAGGACATTTGTGCTACTGAAAATATTGAGCAAGTTCTTGTGTCATATACCATACCCATTAGATTAGTTGACCCAATAAAGACAGTTTGGCATATACATTATCGGTCACTTTGGGGGGGCTTAATCTAGTGGAGAGAACCCCATTCACGAAAATCAGTTTGGATTCCGGAAGGGCAGATCCAAACTAGATGCACTGTGTAAGGTAATGGAGATATTGGAGGAGATCAACAAGAAGACCGTCAAACAGGGTGTTTTGCGTCATGATTCTGCTGGATGAAAATAATGCTTTTAACTTGGCACAGTGGTCAGGGATAGCCGAAGAACCCAGGAGAGCGACCATCTTGGGCTCGTACTTATCGGAAAGGCGAATTATCTTTCCAAACGATGATTCTCTGAAAGTCCCTTGTTGTGAAAACTGTTTCACGACCAGATATTTCAAATGGAACTGGAGAAGAGCTCATAATCCAGCAATCATAGTCAGAGCGCGAACTAGATCGGAACTGGAAGGTAAAAATCGTGGTGATCAAGAAGATGGATGAAATGAAATTGGCAGGGATAATGCTCGAGTAACACGCCATTTCTCTTTGAAGTGGAACTGACAATTTTCCGCTTGTCAAACGGGAATCATATAGTACCGTTTTTATTACTCTATCTCCAATTGAAAAAAATGCGTTTGACACAATGTTCACTTCCTAATTGTTATTCTGCCCCAGAACAGCGTTTGTTTCAGCATATGAAGCAAATCTATTGTGATTAACCAATACGAGGGTTTCCATTTGGTGCTCTCTTGACTTGGTAGACCAAGTCATTAATTTTCTCCATGACAGTGTACGACCCTTCCCAATGCAACAACAAGCTTTGGTGACAGTCCACGCCTACGTCTCGGATTATACAACCTCATTTGGTCAACTTTTTGGTACCCACCATACTCACCAGCCTTGACGTCATATCTACTCTTCATCCGGCCACTGGTTATCTGGATAGCAGAATGGACCTCTTTACGGATGAATGGATGTTAATCTGCCGATAACGGTAGATTAACCCTCGAACTTCCTTTTTCTGCTATTGTGCACGATGGAAGCGAAACATTCTTTGAGGATGACACCTTTCTTCAACACAATGACGTGAACGTTCACGTTCATCACCAGAACTCGTATTCTTCTGGTCACAGAAACCACTTTCCTCGCCATCAACACTTCTCGGTCCATCTCGTCGTCGTCGTTCCTTGGTACGAGCTGCTACCAGGCTTTCACTTTTTCACGGGACATTGACATCTTCAGAAAGAATTACCTGACGGCGGACATCTTCAGGTTTTTTAAAAAACCAGCTCTTCAATGATTCAGCTCAAAGCCGTGCTTGGTCATCACGTCCATTCCCAAAATAATCTCCACTTTAATATCAGTGATCAACGCATCATGAGAAAATTCGACCTAACCGATTTTGAGGGTAACTTGTACTCCCGCTGTACTGTATGTTTTTCGCATAAGTCGGACGGTCCCCTCGCGATAAAAAAGGATAGACTTATGCGAGAAATATACAGTACAGCGGGATCTTCTATCTCATCCTGGCATCAAGCGTGTAGAATTGCTTCCAATATAATTATTAATAGATATATGGAAGTACCCAGTTCATCGTTCTTGAATTGCAACGTTGGTTTAGTAAATCTTGTCGCATAATCGTTCTTGTTGCTTTGGTATCCAGCAACAGAGAGTGATGTCGCCCATCGACATCATCAACAGACACGCTGACTGCGCATACCCATATGGAAGTGATCCGTACATTTGATGAGGCACGTGGATCTTGGAGTATCGAACCTTGCCCTTTGTATTCATTCAACTCCTCTCAGTTCAACGGTAATGACACTGTCGCATTGCTGCTTGTACAGGCCCGCACTTCGTTTTTGCAGTGACTCCGTTGTTGCCCCAATTCCCCGCAGTCCCATCAACGAATAATTGTCCTCTTCTCTGTTAAAAGTACGACCTCCATCTCTACCATTTTCGTGATCAGCTGCATCATCACATTATTGAAAGCGTTCTCAGAACGTTCGTCCTCCTCCAGCAATCATACATGCGCACTCCTTGACGCTTCTTTTGCAGACTTGAACTCTAGCGTATCAGTCAGTGCAGCTCAAGATCTCGGGACGCGCCAATCTGACATGTTGCGAAGCCTCTACGTCTCGCAGTCCGTCGACAAAGTTCTTTACGGCCAGAAACGAAGAACGTTCTATGGTACCGTCAAACATTTTTGAGGCTCCTAGTTGGCTTTTGTCCCTGATTCTTCAGTCACATCTGATACACGTACTCAAGATGCCCCTGACCGTAGCGCATTTCCAATCTTCTCACCAACTGCTGATTGTCACCCAATTTTTCGACCGGCAGGGTCTGTAGAATTTCAATAGCGTCTCCTCTTGGAGCGACTATGTGGATGAGGTCTTCTCCTTGATAATCCATCTATGACTTCTGGAAGGTGACTTGAACTGCTCGTGATAGTTATGCCAGGAAGATTTTCCATCGAAATTGGGCGGTTTTGAATGAGTCGTTGACGTTGACACTTCTAAGTCTGCATCCATCCTGACATCCTCTGCAGGCTCACAACTGCCGGCAGCCCTCGACGCATCCAGCTATCTTTGAAGAATGCTAATGCTTATATTTTCTTGGATTATCTTTTTTAGGTTACCAACTAACTGTCGTCTGACAACCAAGTCTTTCTTCAATAAAAATAGCGCGTTCGCCACAATATGTTACCATCCACATTGAAGTTGTGTTCAGAGTCATTCTTAAGCCGATATCAAATTTACAAGTCAAATTAGGACTGGATTTGGAGGTTGGATGAACTGACGTTTTGCGCCGTCTGTTAACGGTTTGTTATGGTGTTGATTATGATTCTGCTCATATAAAGTTCATTGGTGAATAGAAAATGAACTGTCAATTTGAAAGTCACCATTTCGAAAACAAATTCGATGTAACTCTCACTTAACTCTTGAAATAGATGTCGAATGTGATTGTACAAGGCCGGTAAAATGTCTGGGTCTACCTGGATACAGATTCAAGAATGACTGGGCATGTCAACAAGGTAGAAAAAGCTGATAAGATGATCAATCTTCTGATGAGAATCATACCAGGGATTGGAGGACCAAGCAGCGGCAAAAGGAGAATTCTGATAAGCGCTGTTACATCGCCAGTTTTTTTTGTATGTCCGATTTGGAGTGAGGCCTTGAAAAACAAAAAGGTCGAAGTTGATAGTTGATAGTTGAACTAGCTTTGTCAATAAGTTCATGACTTGGACAATAAAGCATATTTTGATTTGATTTGATTTGATTTAGAAGGTGAAACCTGCCTATAGGACAGCGGTACAAGTGATCACAGGCCTATCGCTTATAGACTTCCAATGTGGAGGACAAGGAGGATGAAATGAGGTCCCATTCTATTATTACATGCACACAGTATTCAAGCAATTTTGGTCAGCTTCAAGCACTCTTATTTTTTCAAAGTAATCGTGCCGGCCCCTTTTGACACCTCGGCCGCCCTTCCAATCCAAGCCCACCGGGGACTACGAGCTTCTTAACCGCAACAACTTCAATATACGCTATTGGAGCTGGAAGCATCGCGGCTGCTGGCACCAAAGTTTTTTTCCAATTGATCCTTGTTGAAGGATTTAGAGTGTAGCCATTTCGATTAAGTATTACGTATTGTTATTTTTCGTCACTACCCCCTCGTGCTGCGAGTGGGTAGTTCGCGCGCCTGCAAATTACCCACTCCCGAGAAGAAAGCAAAGAAATGGCAAAGATCTTTTTTCTGAACAAAGGGCAGAAAAGAGCAGACTCTGGTTAAAAAACAATGAAACAATGTTGACTATCACCACGAAGGCAAAAATGGGACACGGCTATTTAGAAACGTATCTGAAGAACACTGCTGAAAGACAGAATACTCAAGAGAACTAGCATAAGCATCGAGCGATAGGTTCGACTGAGCTGTAGAGAAAACAACCCTAAAATGTGGAAGGAAAAAACATTGGTGACTTGTTGGCAGAGGAAGTAGGTTACAAGACATGCTGAGGTCAGTTATGTGGCAGAAGTTCCAGAAGAAGGAAAAGGAGGTCAATCAGTGGTTTTTGAACGCCCTACAGAAAGGCCTTGGGTGGCCGTCAAAATCACGTTATAGTAGTCGGAGAGCACGGTTGATTTATATACCTTGAGTCCCTTCACGCTTCTGATGCTGTATAACCGATCATGAAAGCATTTACCCCAAACGCCAACGATGTCTGCACAAATTCTGCCGGAGCCTGTTATAATAATTATTCTTCGTAATTTTTGTCACTTCATCCGCCGCATAAAAATTCGCTGGTAATAAAGATCTCCACATATGCGGCAAATTTCTCTGATTTTTGGCAAGATTTTAACACGACATTATGACACATTTGCATGTTACGCGGCGTATTTCACTGATTTTCAACATGACCTTGACACATTATAACCCATTTGCATTTACAATCACAAAGCTTCAAAAACATGCCAAAAATAAGAGAAATTTGCACCTGAAATTGGAATAATTTTATTGCTTCCGGAATTTGAGGTATATGCTTCCATGATGAATCGGTTGTACAGCATAAGAAGCGGAAAGGAACTCAGAGTATATAAATCGACCAGGCTCTTAGACTATAGGGATTGTAGTAGTTTCTTTTGACGCAGTACTTCAGCCAATTTTGCAAAAAAAAACTCACAAGCAGGCAAGAAAATGGAGTGATTCCACGCATTATCTAAAAAATATTCTTGACTCCCATTTTTTTTTGTCAAAATATGTTAACAGATAGAGAGGAGGTGAAAAATCCAAAAGTCTTCACACATTTTTTTTAATTCTTAGCTCAAAGCGTTTCGGCTACATGCCATCATCAAGAGCATTTAGACTGGAACAAACAGTAAGAAAATAATGAAACGAAACAAAGTTAAAAGGAGGGTACTCACAGTCACAATATATCACATTTCATATAAGAGGCGAAAACATTAAAACAAATAACGATCAGAGTATACAGGGTGTCCGGAAATTACGCGTCAGGATTTTGGTGGGCGATTCTACATGAAAAATTAATGCAACAAACTTCTATACAATTTTTTCAAAAACTCAAAATTATGGAAGATACAGGGTGTTGAAAAATATTTTTTTTTTCTTTTTTTTTTAATAACTTTTTTTCTAGTGTAATGATTTTCGCCAAATTTTGCATGCATGTCACTAGTGTTTCTTTGTATTCACCCTATTAATTTGACGCTAGTCGTCAATGACAAAAGGCTGAAGCTGTCCTTCACCTTAGGAAAATTACTTAGAACTTTTTTGTTTTAATCTTTTTATAAATTTGGATGTCAAATTAGTGAAAAGCATCAAAATATTTTTTTAAAAGGTGCTCGTGTTGCATCATCGTAGAATTAACGGTTTCCGAGAAAAACGACTTTAAACATTAACCGTACCTTAAATAATTAAAAATTCGTACTTTGAAAAATTTTTTGAAGTTTTTGAAAAAATTGTATAGAAGTTTGTTGCATTAAATTTTTATGTAGAATCGCCCACCAAAATCCTGACGCGTAAACACAAGATCTAACCTCACTACTATTGGTTCAATTGAACTATTTGAACAGCCTGATCAATTTGGCCGCTTCAACAAAATTCGCACCCACTTGTTTGTTCAGTAGCGTGACATGACCGGTGATCAAAGTTTTGGATATCTCTGAATTTTCCAAAACATCCAATCTTCTCCCCACAGATACATTGTGTAGCATTTCAAAATTTGAAGAAAAATCAAAGATGTGTCCGGACTCCCTGAGATGAACACCAAAAGCAGATCTATTGTCTATTGGGGACTTCAAAGAGTTGAGGTGTTCTTGAACCCTAATCTTGAAATTTCTGCCAGTCTTTCCCACGTATTTGGCAGGACAATCGTTACATGAAAGTCTGTGAACGCCACTTTTATCTGAAGTATCCACCCTATCTTTAACTCTAGAAAAAAGTTGTCTAATATTAGATCTAGAACTATACACAATTTTAACATCGTTGCAAAAATTCTTGAAGATATTGCCAATTTTTGTTGAAATAGGACCTAGGTAGCTAAATTTTAGATATCTGGGGGGTTGCCAAGGTGGAATAGTCTGGTCCTGAGTATCCAGGAGAGTCCTTTGAAGCTTTTTGTGCTTTTTGGAAACAAGATTGTCGATAATGTGCTTTTGGTAACCGTTGTTAGTAGCTATTTGGTAGATTATGTTGAGTTCTTTGACAAAATTGACAGGAGACAGAGGAACCATGAACATTCTATGAATCAATGAATGGAACGCAGCCATTTTATGGGAAAAGGGATGGTTAGAGTCAATTGGAATGGTATGATCTGTATGAGTGGGCTTTCTGAATATTGAATACGACAGTGTGTCGTCCTCTCTTGAGAGCGATAGATCCAGAAAATGTATGGACTTTTCTGTTTCGACTTCCATTGTAAATTTAATGCAGTCGTGTACTCCATTCAAAAGATCCAAAAATTCATCCAGCTCACCCCTAGATCCCGACTAAATGACAAACGTATCATCAACGTATCGTCTCCAGAAGAACACCCTATCGATCAGCTCATAATCAAGCCTGAAAAGTTTGCTTTCAAAGGAAGACATGAAAAGTTCTGCTAGATATGGCGACAGGCTAGATCCCATAGAGAGTCCTTCTTTTTGACGGAAAAACTTATTGTTAAACCTGAAGTAGTCAAAATCCAGACACTGTTCCAAAAGATTCAACACTTCACTTCTATCTTCAATTTCAAACACCTCCTGTGTATGCAGCAGATCCTTCACCAATGTCGCAACTTCTTCTCGTGGAACACTTGGAAATAGGTTGACCACATCAAAAGATACTAGTATACCTACAATCCTTCGGTAGTACGATTTTCTTGAGTTCATTCACTAAATCGATCGAATTTCTGAGACTGAACTTATTGAGAAAGGTTATATTCTCTCTGAAGATTCTATTCAACCACTTGGCCAATAAATAAGTAGGAGAATCAACAAAACTCACTACTGGTCTGATAGGGTAGTTGTTTTTGTGAATTTTCAGCAAACCATAAAGGCTAGGGGTCATATGATTCGTAGGGATGATTGGTTTGTTGTATATGTTAACCCCTGACTATCAAAAACATTTTGTGAAATGGATCTGTCACATACCTCATGAGTATTTTCATATTCAAGGGTTTTCAAGTTGAGTTGTCACAATTATAACTTTGCCAATATCAGAGTAAATTATTCCGCTCAATCCATCCAATAATCCCCAATCATTATTCTTGAACAGAGACTTTTTTCTTCAACCCTCAAGTGATTACATAGCCCATCGATAAATACGCAAAATACCCCAAGATTTGACCACTTAAGAACCAATTCTCCCAAGAAACTGGTAATAAAAATTGCGGAATATTTGAACGGTTTTCCATTAGAGCGATGGAATCTAGATCCCCTGTAATTCAGTACTCAGAAGTTTATTGCCAAGACGAAATGGAAATTTTCAAGGTGATTATGGGAGGTTTATTGCAAATTGAGTTGCTCAAATTGAGAAGCTTTACAGTCCGGAGTGAGATTTGTGGTTTATTTTCCACGCGCAAAAGAATAACATTCACAATAGTGAAGCCAGTGCGATGATTAATGTTGCCGCAAGCAATTTCAGTACAATCCAAACAAGAATACATTTCACACGTGCTATTCGCAGTATTGTTTTACCCTGTTTCGCACATTTCAGATTCTCGTGGGAGAAGTACATCACCATCATATCGGTCCGGATCGAAAGGGAATATCAATACGGGATATGACAGAAGCAATAATGCAACGGGTGGTTTGGAGGGAACTGGATCGAGAAGAGCTAGCAGTTCAGTGAGTCAAGTGAGTGCAAATTATAGAGGAGAGGGTCATGTCATCGTAGATTTTAGTCCGCATGGAATGTTAGATTTTGATGCACATCACACACATCCTTACCATAGGTCAGTAACATATTTTTGATCCCACCATCTCTGGAAAATTTAAAACTTTATACTTATTGATAGTAATAACCATGAACAGGGCTTCAGAAATCATCATAAATTGGCACTGTCAAGGTCCAGGAAAACAAAACATCAAGTTGTTACGTACTACTATCAACCCAAAAGAATGATAACAAGGTATCTCATTTTTCTATTTTACAACTATTCATAAAACATTGCTATTCCAGAAGTGGTTTTACTTCCAGTGAAACACTGTATTGAGATATTTTGTCACAAAACAGAAAGTTTATCTTGCAGAACAAAGGAAATACAAGAATCCAGGCGTGTTTTTCTTGAGACGTCAGTTGTACTTCGGAGAAATTTATTTTTTTGTCTTGACGTGTTTGAAGTCGGAAGGACTTGTTTTGTTTTTGTTTGTTTTATAGTATAGTGTAGCTCTATGAAGTTATTTGCGAGTTGAGCGATTAATATTCTATAGAAGAGAACATCTCATTTCGGTATTATGCCGATTTGGTGAAGACATTATCAAGATAACTTTGGAGCATAGGAGCATTTTGGCAAGTGTGGAAGTTATTCATTCTGCACATTAACAAGAACTTAATCCCCGTTATCAGAGGCTCTCTTTGAATAAGAAAATCAGCAGGGGTCCCTCGATCCATCAAATTTATCGCCAGCCCTTGCGGGCAAAACTTTTACTCCGTTTTATCGTTTATCACGGTTGAACGTATGAAACGATTTTGATTATATGGCACAGAATATATTCCGGGATGCATATGAAATTTGAGAAGAAATCAGGAGTTCTCATGAGAACTCACGCATAGTAGGCCTTTCATTTTGACTGTTTCCCTCCACTGTTTCCTTCTCAATCACAAGCCAGTCACGAAAAGTTCCACGTAGATACAGGGTGTCCGGGAAAATGTGAAAGATCTCTTGGATTCAGATAGAACACTGAAAAATAAGATGACGAGTTTCCGTAAACTTTTTTCCCAGCGGTCCTCTCCCGAAAGGACGACACTGGAAATCAATTTTTCTTGAATAACTTTCTTACTACTTAATATATTTTGATAAAACTTGAATAATATAAACAGTGAACATCACCTCTTGAAATACTGCCTTTGAAACATAATCAGCTTGTTCAGTTCACCAGGGGCGGACTGGGTTGTACATTTTAATGCTTCCATTTTCAAGAAAGAGAAGAAAACATATTTTTATTGAAAAAATCATCGAAAATTGCCATTGTGCAGTGCTGTCCTTGACGACCTTTTTTTAAATAATTCAAACCTATATTTTCCTTATATTGTTTATGAGAATTAATCCGAGAAAGTAATGCAAAAATTCGAAAAAACAGGATCACACTTTTTTAAATAATTTCGTCAAGGGTGCCACCTCGTCATGGCTTTTTTGGAGTTTTTTTTTTAATAAAAATATATTTTTATTTTAAAAACGGTTCATTTTATCGATAATGAACAAAAGTACCTTTTTTGTAGTCATCTAAATTCATTTTTCAAGTCTTCATCATACAAGGTGTTAAAAATGTAAGCATTAAAATTCACAACCCAGTCCGCCCCTGGTAAACTAAACAAGCTAATCATGTTTTGAGGGCAGTATTCCAATAGGTAATGTTTACTGTTTATCATATTGAATTTTCATCAAATTATATTCAGTGGTTAAAAAGTTATTCAATAAAAATTGATTTCCATTGGCTTCCTTTCGGTACTCGTATCTACGTAGAGAGGACCTCTAGGAAAAAAGTTCACGGAAACATGCCATCTTATCTTTCAATGTTTTACCTGAATCCAAAATCCTTATTTTTCCGGACACCCTCTTTATAAAACTTCACAGAATTTGTTTTTTTCTTAATTTGGTTGTTATAATCGATGTTTATTCCCTCACCTTTATCCGTTCAGAAGTTGAATAGCCTCTCTCAAGCAAGTTAAATAAAAAAATTGCAAAATCTTGGCAAAAAATCAAAAAAATAAATATAATGTCGGTCCATTTTTTTATACTATGTGGCAAAAATATACGACACCCGTACATCCGTCATACAAAAAACTGCTAGTCACACGGCAAAACAAGTGAAAATGGTGCTGCACTGAAAGGATGAACTGTTTTTTTTCACGAATTAACCCAAAGTGGTTCATATTGAGTTTAAATTCTTTCACTCACTTGAAAGTAGTGAATTATCTCGACATCATATTATCCACCTATTATCTAAAGTTGGTAAGAGAAACCTTTCTTATATTGTACTAATAAAGTAAATATTCAAATTAAGAATGAAACAATGTGGAAACTGTTTTGATATTTTATAGTCATCGATTAAACCATTCACCTCATAATTAGTCAAAATCCGCCATTTATTTGACAGATGGAAATGGTGATCAGCTGTGTTTTTTTTGTTTCACGTTAATAAAAACCGACAAAAGATGACATGCTGATGATCGGGGAATTCGGGTTTCCGAAAGTGCCCTTTGAAGAAGATGAGACAGAGAACAGAGAAAGCTCTCTCTGCCGCACTTGCCGCAAATTCACAGTTATTTGGAAATTGACGAGTCCCTTCCAGGTACGATTGTATGCATTTCAATGATCTTGGGTGAGACTCGAACAAAGCAAAATAGAGGGTTTCTGGAACCTCACTGCCAAGTTGCGAATATTATGTCGCGCTGATGGTGAAGATTTTTTGTCAATATCAATTGGCAAAAACTTAGATTGAGGCACTTTTTGTAGCCTCAAAATGTTAGTTTTGGTTATGTTGAGAGACAGACGATCTGTCTACGTAATTTTCCAATTTCGACCAAATCGATGGAAATAATGTCTGTCAATTCACAAGATCATCTGTTATAGACTATAGAGGTATCGTTCGCAAAAAGTTCAAATTTTAATATCCAAGGATGTTGATCTGTTACCCACGCC
The DNA here is from genome assembly GCA_958502075.1 of Orchestes rusci. Taxonomy (NCBI): domain Eukaryota; kingdom Metazoa; phylum Arthropoda; class Insecta; order Coleoptera; family Curculionidae; genus Orchestes; species Orchestes rusci. The sequence goes on from OY293305.1 coordinate 7,795,838, forward strand.
ACGATCACAATTGACTGTCAGAGACCAATTAATGAGTCAAACCATGCAAAAATTGCCTCTCCAAATCCATATTGTTTGTAAAGCATAGCCCACTGTATTCTGTGATCGACATCATGAAATGCTTTAGACAAGTCACACAGCACTGTTGCCACGGACTCTCCCAGGTTGAGGTTATGGTTAAAACTTCCAAAAAGGTCAGGCGACCTGAAAAAGTGTAAAGAGCAAACTGTTCTCAACAGATCAAGTTGTAGAAAATGAGGCAGTTCCACAGTCTCTTTTTTAATAAAAAAAAATATTTAAAATTGGATGACAGATGGCAGTGACGTCATTGTCTCTGCCCTTATGTAGAGTATAGCCAATGCATGCTTCTAGGGCAAATGTAAAACTTTCAAAAACTAAGACTCGTGAATTGCAGCACACAAAACATCGATAGCATCATCAGGCAGCTGAATGAGAATAACGGGACTCACTTCATCTTAACCGCGAAACGACCTGTTTTTAATTTCAAGAGAAGTATCCATAACTTCATCGCTCTGTACTGACGCTTCAGACCATGAGGTAGCCTGAGAAGCTCTATGATGTAATCAAGTCAGTAAAGTAGATATGCTCTGTAGTTTTGTGGCGCATCCATGATTTACCTGATTTTTTGGGTATTTCGCCACACCCTATCAAAAAACAATCAAACTAGTGTTAATATACCGGATCTTCTATATTACCTGAAAAAAATTCTATAAGTTAAACAATCAACACCAAACACTTCAATGTCAGTAAAAAGTGACATTTTGTGCCAAACACACAAAAAAATACACAATTTTTTTACTGCGAAAGCCTATAAAAACGTAGAATAATTTTTTGAATTTGAATTAATTGTTTCTTTTTTAGGTTCCACTGACGACAAAAGCAGATTCGCTTTTGAAACGTTTGATATTGTTAGGTTTTATTGTTTACTGATAGAATTTTTTTCAGGTAATATAGAAGATCCGGTATATTAACACTAGTTTGATTGTTTTTTGATAGGGTGTGGCGAAATACCCAAAAAATCAGGTAAATCAAGTCAGTAAAGTTCTGTCAAAATAAACTAAGATAAATTCAAATACTTGGAGACTGATGTACACGACTCTCATGCCCGTTTGCAAAAGTTTAGCTTGAGATGTGAATTAAGCTTTAGTTTTGGGTAGCAGATATGTCGTCCAGAGCTCCACAGAATTTGTGCAATCGGGCATCAGTTACTTATACTAGGAAAGTTTATGAAAAGCTGATAATGATCATATTGAGATGCTGCTGCTCTTTCGTGCTGATTGACTGATAAATGGCCGAAGCCGATTTTCTAGCCATTTTTTTGACGCCAGCTCGTGAGACAGGTCTGCTAGAGCCCGAATTGAATCCCATAATGCAATGTAGATTTGTTACCAATACAAACATATATTTGAAGTAGCATCATCAAATTATCCAACAATTCAGCACTTGATAGAATGATCAAAACAGAATTACCTTCGACCTGATCTTTTCAACAATCTTCTGCATTTTTCAGCACTGACGTTTCTTCCGAATATATCAATATCTAGAACATAACTGCAAAATCATAGTATTGAATCTTGCACAGATGAAGCACATGTTCTGCGCGGTTAAAATTATTCGACAACTCATCGAACACAGCTGACCTATACCAATCCAACAAGAGGCAAAATGATCCTCACACTCATCTGTCTCATTTGTTCTTACCGATTTTGATGAAGATCTCTACTTAAGTCCCTTGGACCAAGTGATAACGACCATTTTTGGGTAACGTTCAATAGCTTCGCAGACGACCATTGAACGTAACTCAAAAATGGTTGTTATCTTCCGGTCCTTCTCTTCTTTTTTATTTCATTGAGAATAATATATCCAATACAATCTGTTGCAAAGCTGCGTGCTTTTCCCGATGATCATGGATGCCGTGGAACTAGAACAGTCTGGGAACTAGATCACAGGGGAATCTTGAAAATCCAATACATAGCTAACCGACTCATTCAATCATAAATCAGCTACTATAGGGTGGATTGGAAACTCAATATTCAGAATGTTCCTGGACACGTGTTTGCTTGACAATTACTTTGGCTTCATGAATATATACTGTTAATTTTAGACGTCTGGCTATAGCTTGGTATGATCGGCATTGATATTGTATAATATTGTTAGTATACCCGGAAAATTTTGTTTGAAAGAAGAAACTGAAAATTTGGTGTTCCACAAGACATTGTTAGTTATTGTTATTCTGCGGGGACTCAAGATCTTGTGAGAATTCCATTTGACGACCTATGCATTCATATTATCTTTGAATGTTCTTCAGACTGCAGTTTGTCAAAGTAGCATTAGACTTTATGACCACTGGTCCTGATGCTTACTTTAATTATTGCGGGTCACAATGGATCTCTGAGCTGGAATTTGTAACTTGCATTGTTAATCAGAGAGAAACAGAATGCAAAAAGAGAAGCTCGCTTCTGATAAGTGCTATTCTTTAAGGAATTCCTTATATCGAACTTCCGGCTTTCACACGAATGCCTACTGGGCAATTAAAAACATTGTGATAGTTGTGGTTGCTTAAGTTAAAAAAAAAAGTTCGTGTGATTTCGACAGACAACATAACCACAAAGAAAATGTGTGACATATTATGTATTTGTGTTTTGGAGGTATACTTCTCATGTTAAAAGCAATGCTTTAGAGAAAATCATCCGTGGAAACAAAAAGATATACAGGGCATTTATCTTAAAACTCCGCACGTCAATATCTCGGAAACGGATAGGAATATTTGATTTCTGTAAAAAGTAGTCAATGTATGGGGTCGAGTAGTTATTTTGCACAGTTCAAAAAAATTCGACGCCTTCCAAGAGTAAAGCGTCGCGACGCATCAAAAATATCAATCGATTGCACTGACTTTGACATTACGCGCATGCTCAAATACATGTTATTTATAAACTTTTTTGTTATTAAGTCGAACCCATTTATTCGACTCAGTTTTGAGATATACAGTGTGTCCAAGATAAGGATTCTATCATGGGGATCTTGAAAACCGTGAGAGATACAAGGTCGGTTAAATGGAGGCAAAGTTGCGTATTTTGATGCTTAACAAAATGCCGTTTTAAAAGTCAAGAAATTCCGACTAAGTCCGAAATTATCCGAAGAAAACCGAAATTTTTCAAAATTGTTTTCATTTTTTTCTGACCACATTTGAAGAGATATTTTGGAAGAAATGGAACTTCTTCATTTCCACGTTTTGCCCTTTACAAGATAGCGTTATTAAATTGAAGAACCGACGTTTCGTCTATGGGCAGCCATCATCAACTTTGTTTTTTTAAATACGTTCCTGGATTTTCTATGACGGATTTTGAGGGCCTCTTATGTTCCTAAACCAACAATGTATCGCAATTATTCAAAAAAATTATGTTGATGGATTTTTCCATAAGAACTCATGTGTTAGAGAGAGACAAAAAATACATTTTTAATAGGATTAAAAACAACCACCTCTTTTTTAATAAGTGCGATACCTTGTTGGTTTAGAACATAAGAGGATCTTAAAATCCGTAATAAAAAATCCAGGACCGTATTTAGAAAAACAAAGTTGATGATGGCTGCTCGTAGACGAAACGTCGGTTCTTCAATTTAATAACGTTATCTTGTAAAGGGCAAAAAGTGGCAACAAAGAAGTTTCATTCATTTCAAAATATCGGTTTTTTTCGGATAATTCCGGATAAAGCCGGAATTTCTTGGCTTTTAAAACGGCATTTTGTTAGGCACCAAATGCGCAACTTTGCCCCTATTTAATCGACCTTGTATCTCTCACGGTTTTTAAATGAGTTCGACTGAAAAACAAAAAAGTTTATAAATAACATGTACTTAAGCATGCGCGTAATTTCAAAGTCACTGCAATGGACAATTTGCACATTTTTTGAAAATATGAAAAATATAAGGATTAGTAAGTACTGATGCCATTGATGTTCGAAAAATCAACCTACGACCTCTAATAATGTAGTAATCACCGATTAAAGAGCGCCAATCAACATCCAATACGTCACAGAAAACACTATCTATATACGTCTGACGTATTGACTGAGATGACTCTCTCTCTCTCGGGAGAGTAATATGGCCCCACCCCTTTTGCGATCATGCAGTGAAATTCGCGTCTTCTGTTTTTTTTTTTTTTTTCAGTATATTTTTGGGTATTTTGGAAAAAATTTTTTGGTGGTGACTTTTAAATAATGTCTAGAATACGTATAGAAAATTTCAAGTCATTTGAAAATGTATGCAAATTGTCCATTGATTATTATTTTCGATGCGTCGCGACGCTTTACTCTTGGTAGGCGTCGGATTATTTCAACTGTGAAAAAAAACTACTCGGCCCCATACATTGACTACTTTTTACAAAAATCAAATATTCCTATTCGTTTCCGAGATATTGGCGTGCGGAATTTTTAGTAAAAAACCCTGTATATTGAAATTTGGACTCAATTTCAAAAATATCTTGAATCGAGAATCATGGAGACAGTTTTGCCAAACTGAAGTAAAATTCCACATAATCACTCGAATAAAACGACTTGAAGAAAAATATAAACATCAAATGAAAATACATCAGCAACATAAAAATCAACATAAAAATTAATTCAAAATAAAAAAACTAATCTTAAATAATGTTTTTGGAGTGAAACCCCTAATGCGGCGTTGTGATGATTTTTCGACAATGGGAAGTGGATTGGAAAAAATGGAACGTAAATAAAACGTTTTCAGATTTCGTTGCAGAAAGAAAAAAAAGATCTAATGTAGTGAGAATGACAAAGAGAGCTATACAGGGTGTCACAGATTTGAGTGCATGCATGGGGATCTTGGTTATAATAAGAGATACAGGGTCGGTTGAATGGATGCTTAACAAAATGTGATTTTGAAATTTGAATAATTCCGACTACCTACTTCCAAAGATATTCGAAAAAATACTTTGAAGCAACAAACAACAAAGATATTTCAAAATAAATTACACTTTGTCGTCGCCACTTTTTTTCCTCTACAATATGGTGGTATGAATTTGAAAATCTGACGTTTCATCTTCGAGCTGCCATCATCAACTTTACCAGTATTTTCATTTTATTTTTAATTATCTTTTGATGTCCTTGAGGCATTGAGCTGATTAGATGAGGGTGTAGAGTGATGAGTTGAGGTTGCTTAACCACAATATTTTCAAATTTATCATTTTCATTTTTCACCTTATATTGTTATTTTTGATATTTTTTTAAAAATGGCAATATTTTTGAACACTTTTGCAGAAATTGATTCCGTTTTTATATGCAATTTTTTCATATTCCATGTCATTTGTGGATCTAATTCAATCGCATTAAATGTATCGTTATGGATGTTATTTCGATTAGTCAATTAGTTTTGTTTAGTTTTGTATGTTCACTCATCAGAATAACGTGTCGAATAAAGATGGATTCATTAATCAATGTATGTGTTAGGAAGACAAGGGTTACCTTACTTATTTTCTCTGGTACTGTTTTGTTCGACGGTTGCAATACCTCAATGCATCGCGAAATTCCGGTTTTTTCTAGATATCTTCGGAAGTAGTGATTATTTTTTGTTGAGCATAGAAATGCGCAACTTTGCATCCATTTAAACGAACCTGAATCTCTCACAATAACTGAGATCTCCATGCATGCCCTTGGTTCTGTGGCACCCTGTATACCGAAAAACACTTGGAACCAATCTTAGAACAATTTTCTCAGGCTGACCAATCCATGAACTGCCTACTAGGCGTCATCAGCATGACTATGGGTCAGACTGAAGAGAGCAGTTTCATGGTTCGTGTCCATCAGACAAGTAAATGTGTTAGTGAAATGTTGTATACCTAATGCCATCAATCGGTGATCAATCACTCACTCCTATGTAAAATTCACATCATTCTTTCCCGGGAGGATCATCCACGAACACGTTGTAAAACCATATGACGATCCGATGGTGGAGGTCTTTCACTTGAATGATGTGAATTTTACATCAGAGTGATTGATTATTATATATACCGATAGATAGCGTTAGGTCTTCAACATTCCACCAAAAATTTCGACTGTTATATGGGGTGTGAATGAATAAGTGCAAAAAACTTCCAAAATTGATTCTTGGGTTGATTTTAAAAAAAACTTGACATGAACGTATATCCACAAAGTCCAAACTTTTGAGATACAGGATGGTGAAGATTTCAAAAATCATTTATTTTTTCATAATATCTATGAAACCCTTCCAAGTATCTGCTGATGGTTGTTTGTTAAGTTGACTGTCAATTTATCAAAAAGTACAAATCAAAAGGAGAGTCACATTTGAACATGGGTAGATAATGAACATATAATGAATTTGAAGAAACAGTGGATTTTATTTTTTTTTTACTTACGAATAGGCAACGTTGGTCAAAAAACGATGGAGAGACCAAATTTGCTTAGATATAAATGAAATAGATGATTTGAAATACAAAAAAAAAATATTGTAGTCCTAGGCTTTAGCGAGGCCGGACACTTCTTGAAGTCTGAACAAATCACTTCATCACCGTGGTCTATAGACATTTTTTTTTCTGCTGACGCAAAAAAACAGTAAAAAAACTACAGGACTTAATAGAAAAAAAGCATGGGATCTGAACTAAGGTCTTTTCGCACGCCAGGCTAAGATCGAACCACTGAGCCATCGGGGCCGTAAATACTCAAATTTCAGGTTTCAGCCATGTTGAATTTGTCTTGTGTCTTGTATAAGATACTGTAAAACAAACAGCGACGTAAAAGTGTGAACTTTACTTTGTATCCTGAATGTATAGGATTCAATTTACTCAGAATCCATAAAAAATATCTGAATAAAATGGTATAATATTCCATTGAATATTGATATACCTTAGTATTATGCTCCAATCACATGCATTCAGAAAATAATCTTGTGACGCCCACTATTAGAAATAGTTAAAAAAAAATCACCGCCTAGCCATTTTTCACTACTTTGTCGACCTAGCCTTAGAAAGTCTCACTTTCTTGTCTCTTTGGTGTCAGTAAAATTCAATTTTAATGTCCTGTTGGCAGAAAAATATATTTCCAGAGAAAACAGTGTATTCTTCAATATACCATTTCAATACAAACGAAATAATAATTATTCAAAAAGAAACACAAAAATCTAGAACATTGGTACTTTTTCGTTATATGCACGAACAAATTGTAGAATCTGTTGAGCGGCGGTAGTAACCCAAAATAACCAAAATCAATATATAGGGTGGCCCAACGAAAAGGTCCCACCCTTATTTATGACATTCCTGGTATATTCTGGGAAAAACGCTCGGACACGTCAATTTTTATTTTTAGGGGGACGTCTTTTCGTGTATGACTTCATAATACAGGGTGTTCCAGAAATAAGATATCGCATTACTCTTGACATTTTTAAATGAAAACCCCAATTTTTTTTTCTATTTTTGGATTCTCCATAAAGTTTTTAGTAACTTTAGTATAATACTGTTTATACCTATCTTCAACCGTTTATTTAGAAAACTTAAACAAAAATTGATTACTTAGCTATAATGTGTCAAAAAGTCAATGTGGTAATAAATGTTGAAAGTGGTGTCCGTTTACCTCCATGCAATAATAAGGATTTTGCTTAAATCTATTCCTAACATTTTCACACATTTCTGGAGTTATTTGTCTGGATTCCGCCTTGATCCGCTCTCGAAGATCTTCGGTGGAGTCTGGCTTCGTACCAAAAACCCTACTTTTTGAATGTCCCCAAAGAAAGTAATCTAAAGGACTCAAGTCCGGAGACCTTGGTGGCCACTCAATGAAGCCGCGCCGTACGATCCACTTATTTGGTAAATGGGTGTCCAAAAACTGTCATACTGGAGCTACAAAGTGCGGTGGTGCACCATCTTGTTGGATATGAAGAAAATTTTCATTATAATTGAGCCCATTCTCTATCATTTCGGTTATTCGTGGCTCAATTGTATTTTCCAACATGTCCAAGTACGTCTTCACCGTTAAGTTTCCAGGAATAAAGAAACGTCCTACAATATCCATTATTATCGGTATTGAATTAAATAAGGTGAATTTAATAAAAAATTCAAATAACTTTAAAACGGTTGAAGATAGGTATAAACTGTATTATACAGAAGTTACTAAAAACTTCATGGAGAATCCAAAAACAAAAAAAAATTGGGGGTTTCCATTTAAAAATGTGTAGTGTAATACGATATCTTATTTTTGGAACACCCTGTATTATACAGTCATACGCGAAAAGACGTCCTCCTAAAAATAAAAATTGATGTGTCCGAGCATTTTTCCTAAAATATACCAGGAAAATCATAAATAAGGGTGGGACCTTTTCGTTGAGCCACCCTGTAGAACAATACAGACTTATCCAAAATAACGCTGACCAAACTTCAACTCAAACCAATTAAAACCAATACAAATTGATCCAAACCAACCAAAAATAACGATAACTGACCAGGACCAACCCAAACTAATCCAAAGAAACACAAACTGACTCAACCCAACGAAAACCAACCCAAGCTAATTCAAACAAACCAAAACCAATCAATACCAACCCAAACGCCCACAAACCTTCTCATAATGAAAACTAGTACCATGCTTTTATTTGATCGGTACTTCACCTAAGGTATAGACCGCACTTACATCCAGCATGACGCACATAGTCCCATCCGTCACGATTGACCAATTTCTATCACACTTCCAAGCAACACTTACTAGCTAGCTTCTTAGTATTTTGTCACCACATTCCCCATCCAACAATATTGCCCTGATCTTAACAGGTGGCGATTCCACAGGTCTCAGGAGACGAACAGCGTCGACTTTGTTCTGATCGAAAATATGATCGAGAAATAGGTCAGGGGTTGAGTTTGAGCATGACGCTAACAACTTATGGATCGGTTGCGTATCAATTGAAAGATGCTAATTTGGAGGCCACTGGGACATGTGACTTTGTGTGTAAGGCTTTGAGGATTGTTAATAAGACTGGTGAGTTGCTATCACTTTAGTATCTTTTCTCGCATAGGAAAATATATACATAAATGTCAGTAGTTTTGCCCTTTTCATAATTAAACATTATTATCTCTCGACCTATCATAGGCGAGAAGTGGTAAATTTTTGGGACGGAATGTGCTCCAATGTCAATATCTTACCCTTGTTAAAAACGGGTTGATTGATGATTCAAAAAATACATATAATTCCTTAATTTCTCGTCGAGTTTTCAACTCCATCATGGCAGCAGATAATTATTGCCCATCCGATGGTCTGCAACTACTCGACTCTCGCCCTCAAAGACAAGCTTTACTTATAATACGATTTGCATTCAACACATACAGCCCACGAAGGAATTACAACATACGAAACGACCGAGCTTTTGAATAGTGCATTTTTGGCGGGTTTGGAAAATTTACCTGGATTATAAACGTCTGGTATTTTTCCTTTGAATCCGGAAAATTATGGAACTGCCAAATCAATGGAGTCATTATTGGTCTAATTCATGGAAGGTCACCCTCACCTCTACAACTTGGTAGATCAAGTCATTACCCATCACCCAGAACTTCTTGTATGTAGCAAGAATCTGGTCTAAGCCGCAAATGGATATCTTATACACCGACGAAGATCAGACAAAGTTTTATCAAAATCCTGTTTGCATCCACGAAGCGATTTGTCACAATTGCAAGATCAGCTGCAACACGTTTAGTATCACCATTTGACTTCGAAGTAAAACAAATATCCTCTTGAAATTTTCTCGAAGTATCCCATCTTCCATTCTGGATCCAGGAACTTGATAGTTTGCAAAATGGAGGTGACTTCCTCTCAAACGACCCCATCGATTGGAATCTAATGCATTTGAATTGAGGTTCTGAGTGGATTACTTTTTACATGATTAGAATCGCCTGATGGCAACTGTGACCTCTATTTTGTCCACTGTAAAGCACATTGTTGTGTATTTGTTGAATAATTTATGATTGATACACGACTTTTTTCTTAGTTGTCGTCACAGTTCTGCTAGTCTGCCTATCTGTAGTTCCTCTCATCATGCTCATAATGGGTAAGTGCAAGCTAACATCAACAATCATTTCGACCCATCGCTTTAATTTTGCAAAACAAACTTTCATCCTCACAAAAGTTCTCATTTCTGGTTTATCAAATATTTGACTAGGCGCTTCCGCATCAAGCGTTCAGTAGTTTGCAACATGATTCTGTTTAATGGAAGTTTGCAGATCAATTCTTGATTCAACTTTGGCTTGGGTTTAGAGTTTGACAACGATAATTTGGTTATATGATTATCACACGGTTGATTGATCTTGTTCTTCAACTAGGATATTTGTCAGATATACTCAGAAATATTCTTTATAAACGTATTTCAATTATCTGCCTTTTACAGGTATTCAGTTCCTTCGAGATTGTCCAAGAGAACCAAACATACCAATTTACATGGTAGTAGGGGGCAGTATTGGTAGTATCAAGATGGGTTTGTGTCTGTGGAACCAACTTCATACCCGGCATATTGATCCATCGACACCTAGTCACACGTCCATTGCATCGAGAATAGCTTCGGTGAGTATCTAAACTATTACTCATTAGACAAATCATAGTGTCACAATTTAGACTAATCCAGAACAAAAATTATTAGTCCAGTAAGCTGAGATTTTTTCTCACTGGCTCGATATGTTTCTTGCTAGATCCAATTCTAAGGAATGCCATCTCATTAGGCCTCGACTTCACAACGGAAATTGCAGAAAACCCCAAAAACAGCGGAAATGTGGAAAGAGACCTTTTATTGAATAACGACTGTCAAGGAATGTCACTATTGAGCAATCGATATCAATACGGAAACGTAGTGCATTCCCTACTCGTTGCCTAGCAACCCATCGGAAATGGTTTCATCTCCTACGGTGTGCCACGTTCACACCCAATATCGATCTATCGATTACACGATGGTGATATTCAAATCAAATCAAATCAAATCAAACTATGCTTTATTGTCCAAGTCATGAACTTATTGACAAAGCTAGTTATAATATAAATATGTGGACATTACAAAAAAAAAAGAAGACTAAAAAAAAAAAAAAAAAAAATTACAATCAATTGTTATGAATACAATGATACAGATCAAAATTATTTAATATTGTAAACAACGAGTAGAACAGTAGAAAGAAAGAAAAAGAAACAAATCACAGTAATCAGAGCAATAGCAAACTAAACTAAAAAGCGTCTCTGTAATACTCCTCCAGGTCATAGTAAGCCCTATCAGCCAGCATCACCCGGAGCTTTTTTTTAAAAGCTCTTAGGGATGACAGAGCCTTAAGAATATCTGGCAGGTGATTATGATTATGATTGATTGACAATCGTAGAAAAAGTATGGTGTAAAACTCGCATGGAATGACCATTGCATGAAATAAGTATCATTCCATGCTTGTTGCACAATATACTATTTCCTACGGCGTACAGAGAAATCGATACAGAAAAACTGACGTGACTGGGTCAGTTTGCGTCCTGACGAGATAAGACGAGAGAGACACGGGAAATCTGTGCAAGAAAACAGTTAAAGCATAGTTTGATCCTTAATAACTTTTTGGTTTGTTTATAGATTTTGATGAATTTTGGATATGATATTGGTCAATATGTTCTAGATGTTCCTTCAACACCAAGCTTTCGAATTTTGGACACGACGTTTTTATGAAATTGGTGCATTCAAGCTCGTTGCAAAAACGAACTGCGCTACTCACAGACCAACTGATATTTTTTTGTGAAGGAAGTTAGTGGGAAAAGGTATCCTGATAATTAATAATATTGAGATTTTCAGGAAACCTTTTTCCACAAATGTCCTTCTCAAAAAATATATCAGTTATTCTGTAAGTAGCGCAGTTCGTTTTTGCAACGAGCTTAAAGGCACCAATTTCATAAAAAAGTCGTAAGTCCGGTCCTGGCTAAGATTCAAAAGCTCAATTTCACGGTGACATTCAGAAGTTGATATTGACTGATATTGACTAATATCATATCCAAAATTCATCACAATCCATCAACAAACAAAAAAGTTATCAAGCGTCAAATCATGTTCTAACCTAATTTGGCCCACAGTGTATATATCACGGCTAAAGCCCTAATATTGGGTAATTCGCGAATTATCCGCATAATGTTAGAATTATCCATACAGAGTGGATAAAGCCAGTTATTCAAAGGAAGCACGTTGCTTTTTGGGCATTAACCGGTTCATACAGGAATCATCCAACCTCCCTTGGATAAAACCAGATATATGAAATAGTCCGCATTTGGTACTCGCAATTTGGGTTAGTTTGGGTTAGTTTGGATTAGTTTGGGATAGTTTGGGTTTGCTTGGGTTAATTTGGGTTAGTTTGGGTTAGTTTGAGTTAGTTTGGGTTAGGAACCGATGTTTTTTCAATCTTCTCCATTACTTATAAGACAAATTATACCGATTTGTGCCTCGAAATATTTTTCTGTTAGAATTGCCACCTTATGTTTGTTTCAGTGAATAATAAAAATTGATTCTATCAGAGTCTATTAGTTATATCAAGAATATTACAGAATACTTCACTTATTGTGGAATGAGTTCTTTTTCTTTTCGTGATTTAGCCATTGCTTCCTGGCTAAAGCTAGAACTACCCGGATAATGCCCGAGGTCATTCAGTTCTTCGCGCTTTATCCAGCAGATTTGGATAAAACGCGAAGTATCCGGTCAATACTAGGTCTATCCAATTACGGGATTTAGCCGTAACATACATATATAAAACGGTCAAAATACGCATAGTAACTCCACAATCCTCTCCGTAGAGTTTTCCGGAACTATCTCAGGAATGACGGATGTTAAAACTATTCCGGCAGCATAGGCGGTTCTGAACATTTTTTCTAAAATGGCAAGGTTTCGTTTTCCTGAACAATTAAATACAATAAAACCCCAGAAACGGGCAAGAAAGGTCTTTGAGGATTCAGTGAGGCAAGTCCTGGGAAACCGATAATCAGACTGAGTGTATTAAAAGATCGCGAAACTGGTTGAAGATTAACTGACGCAAACTAGGGTCGTCGGCGAGCAAAATCTAATTTTTCTTGGTTCGAAATCACCTAGCTAAACTCCCTTGAATCTAGCGATAGTCGTCGGAATGACAAGAATGACGTGTGGATGTGAATGTCATGACTTTTTTTTATCAATCCTTCACTATAGGTTTATTAACACAGCATTCAGAAACGGTCAGAGACAGTCAGGATTCTGCGCAATCAAATTTCACGCGCTCACACACAGTTTCCTGATTGTTTGAAAACATTTGGATGGTGTTCACAAGCGTTTTGCTGATGGTTTTCAAACTGTCAAAGTCTGCCGAAATTTCACAAGTTATCCCTGGTTTACATTCAATTTCATTTTGAAGTGGAACTGTCAAATTCCCACTTGCCAAATTGGAATCTCATGGTACCATCTACCTTGTATTTGGCGTGAGCGTGACTTTGAACGCAAATTCAATGTAACTGGTACCATATAATACCTATTTGGCGAGCGAGAATCTGACAGTTCCACTTATATAAATTGTCCAAAGCCTACTTAGTATCGTGTTTGCTTAATAGTAGAAATAATTCCACCTTCTGAAGCGAAAGAACCAGCAATTGCTGCATTCAGGAAATAAATATCAGTTGTGGTGAGCGAAATTGGTGAACTCGAGATTTGATTGATGAAGTTGAACTCGTCTTGTTTCCGCCGTGCCCGCAGTTGATGATGTTTTGATTTGAATATCAAACAAGAAACTTGGGGTTGTTCACATTATTGCAACCAGAAGAGGTTATTTGTCATGTCGATTGTCGATTTAACGCCAGCTGATCTGTCAATGATTAATTTATCTGTGTTCACATACAACTTTGCAAACAAACCTGATAAGGATGTCGCTAAGGCAACATCCATCTTTCATCAGACACAAACTAACCAAACTCGACCCAAGCTCACAACAAGCTTTGTTTAATGTTTACGCAGGTCATTCCGGCACCGATTAGTCAACACTTCTGCTAAACCTGGTTCAGTTGGATTGCGTAAAATTCCTGCTGACGCGCAGCTTGATAAATAAAATAGTCGTTTGATTGATTGCTGGTAAACCAAGTTTGATTGTTTTGGTCAAGAATTATTTAGCCAAATGTTAATTTCTACACCTTCTCTCTTCCTCCGACGTCAGTCCTCTTCTTGAAAGTAAAAGATGTCATCACTTGACCCAGGAGTGCCCTCGATTGGAACAGATTTGCATCCTCATAGATGAGGATGTCGTAATTCGGGGCTTTTTTGAGCGATATGAGGCACCATATCCCGGTAAAGTTTAGTGTGATGGCGATGGATGCATCGTTACGTCACACGTGATGGATGACATGATTTGCATTGTATTTTTCTTTTGTTTCCTGGTTCGCATACTCCATGTCCATCCTATCGACTCTTATCTGTGCAACAATCATAAAGGCCTTGTTTATTCCTGGACGCTATTATATCAGGTTCTGGGAATCGATAACCGAATGGGATGTTCCTTGACTCCTCCTTCTCTTCATATCCTTTGTTCTTGAGCTATCTTGGAAACGATTGCGTTATACTTTTTTATGCGCATGTCATGCATGTTGCCATTGTTGTACTAATAAGTGATCAAGGCACTCCAGCAATCCTGAGATTGTATTTTTCCTTCAGCTGTTTTAGTCCTGATAGATAAAGCCATCTCATCATACGAACTCCCAGAGCTTCTTCTGTTACCTTAGAGTGGATAAAGGCTAAGGGACTGTCTTCGGGTCGATGGAGCCAATTCTCAACCGTTTTCCCAGCTGATATATCCACATTCCTCATGGTGTTCATTATCTCATAGAAAATATTTTTTATGGCCTATCTGTGAAATGGTCGAAACCTAGTGGTGGTCTGTAATCTATGATGCCATTAAAAGAGGAAGATATGCCAATGATTGAAGCATTTGAGCCACCTGAGCCTCAGTCTCTAAGTTTTTGTATAAAAGTAATGCAATGGATTTAAAAAACTGGACGAGAATGTCTTGAACACACATTTTTCAACTCTTTCAAAGGTTAGTGGATAGTATTCCAAAAGACCTGGGTGCGGTGAGAGATGGAATGTCCAAGAATAATATTTGAAATCATCTCCATAGAAACAAGTCCGTGGATAAATGACCTCGATTGCGAAGAATATTCTAAAGAGTTCACTAACTATGGATTTTCTATAATTATTTGGGAACAAAGAGTGCTTGTTAAAGAACTATCTGGATAAAAGTGCTAACAATATTGAGGTTATCAGTAATAATCGCCTCCATAGGATCAAAGCAAATTATTTTTTGGCGCCATTAAAATTAGGCGGAGCGGAAAATACTCAATTGGCTAAAGCGGCAATTACACTGTAATTTATTGATAATTATTTTGATAAATTTGAGCAAGAAATAAAAGTTGAGCCTGTAATTAAAATGTACCAATTAATTTGTCAGACCACCCTGATTCTGAAAAAATTATGTATGACATAGAGGGTTAGTTAGCGGAAAAAGTTATATGAAAAATTGCTTGTCACTTAAGACTTGATACCCTTCGAAACATACATCTTAGCCAAAATCATTTGTGTTCACGCTTTTTATAGTATGGCGATAAAAATCGTTCTTCTGGACATATTATCAGTTTGGTAGGTAGATAGAGAACAAATTTCACACACCACCACAAGACTAACGTATAAAAATATCCCGAACTCAGCACACCTAAAAAGAATCTGTATCAATGAAAAAACGACCATCATTACATCCAATGTTGTGAAACCTCCTGAAGCACATAGGGGCGTTGACTCACGTATTTGGTGATTTTGATGTTCGACACACTGGTCCCATGTATGCACAATACTAAATGTTGCTGAAACTACTTGAACAGTACTTTAGTATACAGGCTCACCTATGGTCGTTCTCTTGCCAAATGGACGATTCTTCATCGCAGGTCAACTTGAAGAAACCTCATTTTCTTTGATCGCAATTCCACTAAATCTGATGCAGAAAGTCGTCTTGAAATAAATTGCATTTTTTCAATATAGCAGCTTATAGAATAGCAGTCAAGGAAAAATTTCATCTTCGCCAATCATTCGAAATAATAAGTTCCAATCCCCCAGATAGGCATTCATCTGCGAAGTCCTTATCGATTGTCAGCACTTCTATCACAACTTTTTATAGAAATGGAGCGACATTCTTGACCTTACGTGAAATGGCATCAATTTTACCAGGGAAGACTCGTTTTCGCTCTTCTGTGAAATTACGTGCTCATCTCGATTGCCAAAACCCTTAGAGCCGGTTTTAATTTTGTTCAAGTTTGATTCGATTTCCGGAATCCGGCGGTGAGGGATCTCATTTCTGGGTTTTTTCCTTTGTTGACGAATAATTCCTCAATATTCCTTCATCTGGTTCGTGGAAAATATTTTAGTGTAGGAATGTCGACCCGCTTTGAGGACATCGAACACCATCTCTTCACTTTCTTTTCACAAGCCAGATACCGTGATTTCAACACTACAATTCCAGACTTGATTTTTTTCAGGATCTGGTTTATGGATGTCGTGAATATAAATGGGATACGAAACGTTCGGTAGATTTTTTTTTATATTTGTTATGTGTGACGTGATCGCAACAGAGATCTCATTATACTGGAATCGCACGATATAATGTATGCCGGCAAAATTCCTGGGTGCATCTCTTTTCCACCGGTGATTTCTCGCACACGCAAATTAACTTCTCATTTGACACGATCTCCAGTCTAAGTGTTATTTCACTCAACGGTTTGAGCTGATTTTCAAAAAACACTCAATAACTGAATTGTAAATCAACATCACATATCAAATAAATATGGTTTATAATAGTAAGTTGGAGCTACCTCGGCAATAGTCTTTGAAATCTTTTGAAGTCCAAATTAATTATTCTATTCCACTCAAAAAAAATGACCACCTGATTATTTCGCAACTGTCCACTATTGGCATAATTTAATTTTGAACAAGAAAAGCTGGTGCCCAATAAAATATGTCGAGTTCCAATCCAATAGACGTGATTTGTGTTTGACACTGATTTTGTTCAACCCAAATCGGTTTTTTTAATAACAAGGAAAGCAAGTCATATTATGTGCTCATTATACGATAAAAATGAAAGAAGAAAAAATGCTGAGCCCTCCCTTGTGGTGTGTTCCATTTCCAAATAATGACAATAATTATTCAAGTCCTCTGCTTCATCGCTATTCAAATGTTGTCGTTCCAGAAAATGAAAATTCGTTTTGTTTTCGACTTGTTCTGCTCAAGCTCGCAAATATGTGATGCATTTCAAAGGTTGCTATGCACATTTAAAAACATATTTTCTCACCTGAAAGGACTCATTCGCTTTGAGATTCCGCATATTTTCTGCAATGGTTCATAGAAATGGTTAAATATCAATCACGATGGAAAAAGCACTTCCTGGAAATTTGATTTGGTCAAAAGTATTCTTATTCCTGACGAAATAATGAGCGCCAGATTGCTTGTTCCGTGAATCACAATTTAATTTATGAGAGATGAAAATCTGGAGGCCAAATTCAAAATTGGTCATGTTTCAATGCTTTTCACACGACACCCAAAATACGGCGATTTGATATGTTATGATGTGGAAGATCTTCCATCACCCGATCGATCACAACCTCCACTTTCCAGAATCGGCACTCAGAAGCAATGTACTGATGTAAACATCTGTGTTATGGCACAAACATGTCGGAATGGCGGCGATTTTCTCTTTAATACGGATTTCCAGTTCATCCAAATTACGAGGATGATGCTCAAAAACCTTTTACTTCATACTGTAGGTACTGTGATGCATAATTAGCGGACTCAAAACAGGTACAGGTAATTACATAGCCCTGCCTCTGTACAAGATAGGGTGCGATTTCCTGAAGCTCCGTTCCATGATCAACCAATTATATTTATGTCCCTGCTGGCTAGGTAGCGATAGAGAGAGTTTCAAATTTGGAAAAAAAAATGTAATAATTCTCTGAAGCACGAACTTTCACGAGAAATTCCTGACATTTGGTCCATCAGCGGACCATGATTTTACCACCGCCCACCCAGCGGACCTCGACTGTTATCGCTAGTTACTTACCTTCGACGATGCAGAAGTTTATCCAAAATTGCTCTGTAGATAGAAAATACTTCTCTTGCAAAAAAATACTTAATCCCGAGAATCTACCTGATAAAATCCATTAACACGGACCAAAAACTTTGTGTTGATCAATTTAAAGCGTGAAAACTGAACTTATCGCAAACTTGGTACTGGAGAGTACTTAAAATAAAACGCAAATTGATTTGAACAGAAAGCATAGGCGAGGTTAGGTCTTTCTCTTGGGGGGCAAAAATCATCTAGTGTCGGAGGCGAAAGATTTTTGGCCTGCGCATTCGCCATTTTATCAAAATTCGCCCAAACTATTCAACAAATAATGTCAAAAATGAAAAATAATTTTATTCACTATTTAGCAGCCATGAATCAGGATAAATAGCTAAAAGCCCCAAGATCATATCTACTCTGAGTTTTGGATGGAACGAGAGATGTGTGTATTTTTTGTGTTCATGTGTTAGTGGGTGTGGGTTCAAATACTTATAGACTAAATGAAAAAGGAATAAAAATAAACAGCATAGATTTCTTGAGAACTTGAACGAGGATTTTCAGCTTTTTTGCGTTTTGGGAAATGAACGTCTACCCCTATGTCATTTTTATTGGCCAAGTAGATTTAGCTATCATTCATGATTAATACTCACGTAAAAATATCGAGACCCTCAAATTTTTTTAAGAGGGCTTATACACAATTGGGTGGGGCTAAGTTCACCCCCAAGCCCGCCCGCCCGTCCAACTTCACCACTGCCAGAAAGAGATAAGTGCATCAACTTGTAATGCAAACCCATAATAACTACATACAAGAATTCTAATCTGTCATCCATCCAAAAAGGAACAAAACTATGGAGACCAAAATTACCTGCATCAAGAATACAAATATGAGCCACACTGGCTTATAAAATTTGCCTGTACCAGCCTCCGACCGCATAAAACTCCCATGTTTTTGTATTTTTAATAACCAGGAAGTGGGTGGTCGTTCCGTTTCCAAAACCGCAATGCCCATTAAACTAATCATAATAATATGGAGCACAATTTTTGTCTTTGTGTCACCGTTGTTCATCTCGTGAACTAGAATTATGTAATTCCATGTGGATCTGGAATTGTTTACATGGAATAATGAGTATTACCAAAAGTAGTCATTTGCTTTGTGTCAGAAAAGTGAAAAAATGTTTATTCTCCCTTGTTTTCGCAGGGTGAGCTACAACTGCGGTTGTTTAAGCATTTTGTTCATTTTTGTCCGTGCCAAGTTTCTATGGTTTTTATATTAACAAAGAATTGAGGACTCATAAAATCAAAATTGGATGGTTAGATCCAGAGCAGCCCCAGTTTTTTACTGAAACTCATGCGAGGGTGACAGACCACTTAAGAAACGTGGAAAGATTGTAGGATAATATAGTTTTCTATATCAGCCTCAAAAGCAAAGGAGTATGGTGCAATCTCATATTATGTGGCAAGCTAATATGCAGTTAGGATGAATATGCCAGACTCGAACACAATAATTCGGAAGCAACCTTATCCATAGGACCACAGTTCTTCCTACATATTATCAACCAGCCACATATTTTGATAAAATATTAGATAATTTAAAAGATTATATATTTCAAGCAACGATTTTCCAAACAAATCATAAGTATAGCTTTTCTCTAAGGCGAAATGCTCCATGTTTCTAAGGCATGTTAAACACTGGTCGTCCAAGGTTATAAAGTCGATAAAACGTTTTACCGATACTGCAAAAGGTCGAGTCATGCAATAGCCCATAGCTTTCGCCGTCAAAACAAAATGTTATTCTAGACAAATCGAATCTGGTCTGACCGATGAAAACATTTTTAGGAGAATGATTTCTGCTTGATTTTTGTACCTTTGATAATTATAAGATTGGTCGACTCACCTGTAAGGAAGATCAATCTTGATTATTCGAGTATCGTGGTCCTTCTATGATAGTATATTGGTAGGTATCATTTTGTCCTATCTACACACAGTATCTAAAAAATGTGTTAACAAAACATTTTTTCCAAAAGAGTCACCGCTTTCGCTGGCTACATCATATCTAGTTCATTTGTGACGAAACTAATCACACTGGGGTCTTGTGTGAAACTTGGGTGGGTGGGCCCTATGATAGAAGGACTACGATGCTCGAATAACTAAGAATGATCTTCCTCACAGGTAAGTCGACCAATCTTATAATTATTCTTCGCATCTACGTTCTTCTATGATAGTATATTAGTAGATTTTTAAAAAGTTGATTGCCACCAATGTGATTCACCAACTAGACTTTGGGGCATGAGAGAATATTTCAAAAAAAAAATTCTTTTTTTCAAGATATCTAAGTTTACTTCCAATCTACAAGCTCTAGACATATTATCTCCTACTAAAGAAGCAAGCTTTCTGATCCTACAGATGTGCTTTTTAAAGTTAAGTAATGATTTAGCTAGAAGTTTACGTATTTTTTTTCCCTTGTTTACTTTCAAAATGAGCCTCCATAATTCTATTTTAAGAGTGGGGATTGATATACTTTTTCAATGGTTTACC
This sequence comes from Orchestes rusci, assembly GCA_958502075.1. Classification (NCBI taxonomy): domain Eukaryota; kingdom Metazoa; phylum Arthropoda; class Insecta; order Coleoptera; family Curculionidae; genus Orchestes; species Orchestes rusci. Next base: position 7,816,512 of record OY293305.1, read on the forward strand.
TAGTCTCAATAGAAGGTTTTTATTTTTCAAGATGGAGTATTGACACTTCTTATAATCCGTTGGAATAATAAGTATATCATCACAATGGATAATAATGTCACATCCTTGTTGTTCTTAATAGCTTTCCACAGGCCTTGCCTTAAAAGTATTGTGAAAATGAGGGACAATATGTTCAGTCCAAAAAGTAAACAATTGAACTCATAAAGCTGATTATCGAGAGAGAATATCTCCCAAATTTTTTGTGTATTGGCAGAAAATAATAGAGGCGTCTTTCAAGACTATATTCAAAAAAAAAAATCAACAAAAAGTCTTATGAAAACACGCGAAGTGGGAAGAAAAGAGAAACATGTATTTCTCTGCTCATCATTGGAGTTTGTATGATGATACATGAGCCCCAACAGAATAAAAAAATATAAATCTTAACTGCAATCCTTCTTTCAAATCAGTATAACGATAACCCAAGTGTATTTATTTCGGCCATTAATTTAATAATCGAATGTGTTTTCTATATCAAATCAAATCAGATCAAATATGCTTTATTGCCACAGAAAAATTTAAATAAATTTTATGGACAAAGCAAATACAAATGTAAAACGTTTAAGTAAAAACAATACAAAACATGATAAAAGTATTCATTACGTGAACAATTACGTGAACAAAAGAACAAAACTAGTACAAATATATTTGCCCAATATTTTTCCAAATTTAAATTTAAATAGAAATCGCTCATGCACAACAATAAACATTGGCACACTTCCAATTATGTTATGATGACAAGTCAGTAAAACAATAACATGGTAAAATCAACGATTATTATGGGAAGAACAATAATACTGCGATGTTAAATATCGGACAAGGAACCAAAGATTGTGCACGTTTTTTTCGATCCTCATTCAAAAAGTAAACATCAGGTGGGGTGAGCGAGATCGGTGAACTCGAAATTCAATTTATAATTCTGAAGTCATCTTGTTTCCGCCTTGCCTTAGCATGTAACTATTCTTCGTTTGAATATCAAACAAGGAACTTGAGGTTGTTCACATTATTGCAACCAGAACGTGTTGATATCCATTTTCTATTCAGGAAATAGACAACAGTCTAGGTACGCGATCTCAGTGCATTTTGAACATGACCTTACTAGTTTCCACTTCGCTTGCAATAAAGCAATGTTTATTTGGTGTTTACGTATTAAACAGGGAATTGTTCGATGATACAAATAAAGAGAAGTATGTGAGTCTAGCAGAGGAAATATTCAGATCTCTTGAAACTGTACGAATGGCGAAGCAAGCCGTGAAGAGATTTTTTGACAAGAAGTCGATATGAGTGAACCACTTAAGATTGGCATTTATATTTAAACCCAGGAATTTTACCGACTCGACGTTTTTGATGTTCCAGTCATGAAGCAGTGATGGTTGTAGAGCTCCTTTGTAAGATAGGTCCACCGTTTCATCAACGTTGAAACACAAGAGATTGGAATCAGACCAAGCCTTGTTTGTGACAAGATCTTTGGAAATATTATAACGCAGGGACAAGGTATCAGAATCACTCAATGTGATGCTGCTATCGTCCGCAAATAGGAAAAATCTACCGTTGATTTTCAGGTACAGCAAATGCCAAACAACTTTCGATTCACGTCATAATTGCCACCAAGCTAGTTATTTTGTGATTTGCTGGTGACCAAATTTGGCAACCAGCAAACTTCATAGCAAATTGCTTGGTGGAAATTATGACATAGGTCGAAAGTTGTTTGGCATTTGCTGGAGGTGATGTCATTGATGTATAACAGATAAAGAATGGGCCCTAGAACAGAACTTTGCGGAATGCCACTGGTGATTAATTCACAATCAGAATCAGAATTATTTGCCCTTACAATTTGTTGCCTATTTTCGAGATAAAATATAAATTGGAAATGCCTGTCTGAAATAATATTCATAAGTCAAAAAGACTATTTTCGTTGAATGTTTCATATTATTGCAGACCCTGCAGTGGGCCAATTCTCGAATCACGATTTTGGAATATTGCGTGCAAATGCAATGATCTCGACAAAATGACGCATTTTGTGTATTCTTGATCGACTTTTTTTCATCGACACCATCACGAGTGGGTCAATTTTAATTTTTTTATTTCCTTCATTTGTAGCGTATTATGGAAGTGGCTATAAAGAGTTAGAACCACTGCCTGCAATAGAGAACCAAGAAATTGAGAAAGATTATGTTAAATAATGATTTCAGCGAAAACTATATCAATACCGAGATGGGTTTAATATACACTTAAAAAAGATAATTTTCAAAACATTTTTGTCTTCGCAAATGATTGAATCCTTTTGTTGGTAGCTGCAATACTGATGTTTTTGATTTTTCCATCACTTTTATTCTCCATGTTCTGGAAATTATCCATGCCAATTATTGTATTCATGCTGTATCAGAAAACTCACCACACTATCAGTTATGAAAAAGAAATAAAACCTTTGAATAATTTGAATATAAAATGTATATTCAAAAGGATAACACAAGACATAAACTGTGACATAAATAAGAATATTATATTATTGTCAAAGTCATAATAGGACAATATAATCTCCAAATCACACTTTTGACCAGATTTGCAATGTTGCGACCTCCTCACCTTCAAGAAATTATCGCATGCGTGAAATAGATTCACATTCCATCCAAGAATACAGTTTAGGCTAGTCATTCGACATGATGTATGCAACATTTGTCGAATTCGACATTCTTGGTCGAAATTCGAGAACTGTCTTCCTGGTCTGTGTCCTGTGAGTGTTAAAAAATCCGTTTTGATAAAACAGAGCAACTCATCAATTCGCCAAATGGACCTTGAACAGTGCATCCCACTAATAATTGAACATTCCAAAGGACCACTTATTTCTGTTTTTAACCAATGCAGACAATAATCAGCGGCTGCTAAGGATTTTGGCAAATGTTTTTGGCAGGGTTTCAATAATAAGTAAACTTTGTTGATAGCTATTCGATGACCTCACACCCATTTTTATAACCAATAAGTAACTCAAAAAGACCACTGATTTTTGGTTTTTATGGTTGCAGTCAATGATCATACGCAGCACAATATCAATAAAATTGCGATCGTCGGAATCACAGATGATTTGAGTATGCGGAAAACCCAACGAGATTTTTTATCGATGTTGTATAATGATATGTTCTAAATTCTCATCTTTATGAACTTAAAAAAACTGTTTATGCAGAAAAATTATATTCAACTCACAATAGTGAGCCATTGGTTCATGGGTCACGTGGTCAAAACAACCACATCCTTTTCATTCTAGTATAATCATAGTGAGCAGAACCCGGAGAGCCAAAAAGTGAAGTTTGGCTTTATTCAATAGTGAACAAGTGTTTTGGGTCATTTTGGTCAAAACAAACCACATTCTGTGTAAACAATTAAAATAAATAAAACTTTTCGGTAGGTGAAATCAAACAAACAGTGTTTTGTTAAGTTTCACAGCAAGCAATAACTATTATTGCTTGTGGGTATCGCAGTCAAAACAACTAATTCAACCTATTCAATATAATCATCTTGGTCAAAACATACTTTCTGAAGAGCCGAACAAATAAAATTCGGCATTGTTCGATGGCAAACAAGTGTTTGTTGGCATCCTAGTCAAAACAAACTACGTCCTGTATACAAATCATAAGTGAACAATCGAACTTCCCTGTAGATAGACTCAAACAAACAGTACTTCGTATTGTTTGTATTGTAGAGCCAGTTCAAATGATCCACAAAACTTGATACAATCAATAATTTTACTTAAAATGTACCTATTTTGCGTGACTTTGTCATTATAATGTTGTACGGATTGGCGATATGCACTACTTAATTGAGTTCTTATATCAACGCGTCCCAGGCTACCAAAATTCATAGCATTTTACTATTTATTATTAGTAAACTTTGGCATTGTTCATATGAATGGTCTAGGAAGCATGTTTCTTCACATTTTCTTTCAAATGTTTGATATCAGTAACGCCCGTTTAGTCCATAACGAATCATCGGTACAACATAAGATGCATGGGAAACAAAAAAAAAGCGTTTTTCAAGTTGCATCCACAAATCCAATCCGAAATATCATACATATTTGGTTTAAAATACCAGTTGATTTCTTTCCCTCTGTCTTTTGTCGTTTGTTTTAGGTCCAAAGGAGGTTTGGGGCGACCTTTTTCTTTTATTTCTAGACGTTTCTCGAATGTTAATGCACCATTCATTTTACATTGCAGTATTTCTTGCACACTAGCCATTGTTCATTCACACTTCAAATCACAACAAAGTCAACACGGAACTCCGAAAAAACGATAATGTATCAATTCAATTCAACCTGACAGAGAAACCCGTAGATTCAATCAAATTCGTGAAGAATACTGAAAAAACACGTTCGACTGTGACACCGACTAGTTAAATACGAGTCATTGCAATGAAACATAAACAATAATAAACATGAGTTTATGAAAATGCAATGCGAATCTTTAGGGATAACGTTGTCTCCCTTAAGCCTAAAGAAAACCCCATTTGCAATGTCACCGAGCTGCATGAATGTATTTTCATAATCAGCGCGGGTGATGTCCAGACAGCGCGAAAACGCTGGGCCGTCGACAAATTTGTGATTTATTCTTCTCTTTTCAACTTGCCGTATCCGCGTATTTCTATCCCTGTTCCCTTTATCGATCAGTGAGTTCAGTCTTCATTCATATGAATCGTATTGGCATGAGCTCTACGCAAATGGGACAATTTGAAATACGGCGGATTGGACCATGCTTTATGGATTAGACGGAGATTCAAGAATTCGTGTGGCTGAAATGACTCGGTTTTTTATTGAAGAGTATTCGTAGTTACCTTTTTGTAAAATGTTAATATGAATGAAAAAAGTGGGTGGGTCATTGACCGATTGACCTTATGGACGAGCCGCGCCTGGTCAAAACATACTTTTCGGAGTGCCAAACAAATAGAATTCGGCATTGTTTAATAGCAAACAAGTGTTTGTGGGCTTCGTAGTCAAGACAAACCACGCACTGTATATGAATCATAGAAGTGATCATTTAACCTTTCCTTTAGGTAGAATCAAACAAACAGTATATCGTTTGTGGGCCTCGGGACCTCGTAGTCAATACAACTACTTACACCCTATTCAGCTTAGTCATATTGGAAAAGTATGCTGGATAGCCAAACAAATAATATTCGTCATTTTTAATATCCAACAAGTGTTTGAGGGCATTGTTGTCAAAACAAACTATACCCTGTATGTCCCTGATGATTCAGTGTCACTGCTGATTGATGATGAACTGCTTTTTCCTATATTTTAAACGAATGAAAAAATCAAATCTTTTCACGGTTTAATTCACTAAGCACCACTGTACGTGACGGCACAACAAAATCAACTGGAAATGTGGCCAGCGAGAGCGGTGACTCGTTCGGGTGAAATGTTTTGTTCACACATTTTTTTAATACTGTGCGTGGATGGGACAAAATGATAACTACCAATATACTATCATAGAAGGACGGAGATGCGAAAAATGATGAAGTATTTTTCCCAACTTTTTGAAAATATGAAAAATATAAGGATAAGTAAGTTCTGATGCCATTGATGTTTAGAAACTCAACCTATGACCTCTATTAATGTATATAGTAATCACCTACGTCTCAAAATACATTCTCTATCTCCGTCTGACGTATTGACTAATGACTCTCTCTCTTTTGATTATACAGTTGAATTTGCGTTTTCTTTACCTTTTATTTAGTATAATTTTCGGTATTTTGATGATCGCTGATGACCTTCTTATATTGTCTAGAATACGTATATAAAATTTCAAGTCATTCAAAAATGTATGCAAATTGGCCATTGTAACATGTGTACTGCTCATCGCCCTATGCACATGACGTTTCTGAAAGGAAAGTGTATCAAATGTCTTCTGACGACAAAATCCCAAACCTAATCCTTACTCAAGATTTAATCATTGTCAGCCACAGCGTAATTACTCGAATGTCAAGAACAGTCCAATCTGAAATGTGAGGTCCTGTAAGGGACAAATCCTAGATCTGAAAAGTAACGTATGGTTCCCCAGCAAAACGATACAGTTCGGAATTAAAATGGCAGGATCTGATAATCAAAATGTTCACGGATGAGTGAGGATAAGCCCAAAGAGCTCTATGGATTGAATCCTCATTAATATAGTTAAGCATCAAGAAAATACCGGAAATAATCAACATTAGTTTCAATTGAGATTAACTTGTAAAAATTTACGGTGAGTATTCACCCGGATATTACTAGAAATGAACCGACGAAGTAACTGGATCTCCGTACGTTTATAAGACGGAACACCTACCGCTACGATCCGGGAGCGCTTTTTGACAACTGACAGTTGAGTCTCATGCTATCAAAGTAGCGCTTCATTCATAAGAAAGAGCGGTAACCGTTCCACAACTTTTCCACTCCAGCATTGACAGGATCATTTGACATTCGCAAACTTTTCCGCTGTAGACGTGGATTTCAAGCGCGTGCTAAAGTTTAATTGGATGTGAACGCAGTTGTCTCAGCCCATAACCTCAACTTGAAATTTATAATTGACCACATAATTGGTTAATCCAAAATCAACTCAATAAGTCTTAGCTATTGGATCAATCCTAAATTTATCGATAAAAGTTGAGGTTGGGTTAATGATATGCATCATGAAACTGACAGAATTGGACGTAGAATTCGAGATTGTGCAAAAAAAAAGTGTTTCTCAATTTGGAAAAATGAGGTTGATAGTCGTTACTTATTCTTGATTCACCCAGTATACAAAAAATCACCATGAAAAAATCGCAGTTCAAAATAAAAATATGTCCAAGCGTTTTCTCATAAAACCAACCCCTGAATTTTAAATTTATGTATGTATAGAACAAAGTCGGTGTTTGTAACTCAAGAATTGCTGGACTTATCTTAATGATTTTTGATTTCTTCGATTGCTGTCCACTCTAAATAGCAGACTAACTTTTAAATCCTCATGAATTCATAAAAAGAAAAAAAAATTAAAAGCATTTGACACAATATTATTGATTATGTGGTGGTATGGAATTTGTAGGGTCAACTGGTAAACAACATCAATGATTCTACTTCTTTTCAGATCGCCCTGACAATATTCCTGATGACCTGGTTTGGCCTGGGCAACTACTGGATTTTGCGCATCAAGTACCCCGACTACGAACCAACACTATTCGAGCCCAACCACTGGTGTCATCGTACTTTGTACGTGTTTTCTCTAGTGCATTTGTGTATAGTGTACGCAATGTTCGGGATAGTAGTGATTCTAGTGATAGTGCTTGCTCTGTGCCAGATCTTTGGCTGTCAATGTCTGGGACCAGTCCCGTATAAATAGCAAAATCCTGCTAATTATTTCGAGCTGTGGGATATACCTAGAGGGTACCGAGGGTGAGATTGTATACATTTGTAGAGTGGTGTGATTTGAGTAATGGATATGAATTGTTTTGGACAGTTTGTGATTAATCAATAATACAAACATTGTTTTTCAGAAAATAGCAATAAAGTATTCCTTGGGTTAACATAAACATTCCAGATATGTTATTTGGATGATTGAGCATACGATAGAGGGATTCCACTTTTCTAGAAGCATTGCGCCGATTTATGTATAGATTGATCCTGTCTTCCGATGAAACACACTGAGTTCTTTATTTCTGACTATCAAAGTCAAACATGTCAATGAACATAGTTAAGTCATTTATATAACCTTGAATGTCGTTATCATTTTTGGGCAGTTAAGTAGGTCAGACTGTCTGCTGATAGCATGAAGTTCTCACCAACTAGGGAATTATAATTATTCATTCATTGCCCATAACAGCTTTTTGTAACCTAGGCAGACTAAATATTACATCCACTATGAGTTTTTTGTGAAAGAAGGTCAAGACCAATTCACTAAAAATTATTTCTTTATTATGAAATAGGAAGATAAACGAAGAACAAATGAGTGCCTGATATTCATTTCAGATAAATTACTGTGAAGAAAGTGTGAATCATAGAATCATCAGTTATGAAGAATTGTTTTTTTTTTCACCTTGACAAATATTTCTTCAAATTCAAACCATTGCTCTGCAAGAGTACTATTATCAATCTGAATTGCAAAAACAATTGAACCAGCTCCGTTATCCACTATTGCATGCAATATTAATGGAAAAGGTTATGAATTTAGTTCCCAAAGACGAATACCGTGAGAAATTATCCACTTGACTGTCCCATATTCTCCAGAGTCTAAAAATTAAAGGATCCACAAATATCAAATCACGCCACTCTCTCATCATATCGACATAATATAGACTACAATCAGGTCTAGACTAATATCCTTAGATATGGTAGGAGCATTTAATAATCAAAACTATATTCGAAATGTTTGTATCAAACTCAACGTCTACAATTTGTCTTTCTCCATGTACATAAAAATATAACGTAGCTGAATGTGGAATAGATTATATAGGACTATTTGTTGAGTCGGTATTAAAGTTTGTCACGACATAATTGGTTATTTCCCGTTGCACTCAATAAATGGTTCTTTTTCCATTATACTGAAATTGTACAGAATATACGATTCCGTCATTAGTCCAAGCCACTATTGAAAATCAAAATTTAATCAATTTTTTTTATCGCAGTCTAATCACTGGCTGCTCTCTTTACATTAAAACTTCCATATCACTCAATTTGATCAAGTTGATGATAAAGACATTGAAAAATGTATTGATTTTGTGAATGATTTATTGCTGTGTGTATAAAAGTTTTGAGTTGAAACTTGATATAAAAATTTCACTTGTTACAGTATTTCCCATGCAAATCTCTGGAACATATGCGATAGTGATAGCCGCATTGTCGTACGTGATTCTTTTTCATTATTTTGGGCAGTTTTTTATGAAAGATTAGTAGAAAATTATGTAGCTGACAGATTCAATTCACTGCAAAGCAAAAGGCGGAATAGCATGTTAAACTAACTGTTAAATGGGTTTTGGACCTGTTATCACGTTTATATACTATTTAAATCAAATCAAAATGTGATTTAATGTGACACAACAAATCAAACATTTGTTGACAAAGCATCGCTAATGACTAAGTGCTCTGCTTCACTTTACTCCCATGCATAATCTTGAGTTGAACAGGAAAAAGTTTTAAAAAAATTATTCCTTGTATAATATCGATTTTTAAAGAGAGATGCTGATGGTCTTGATGGAATAGTGAAGTTTTCATTGCGAGTGGAATGATCATGTTCAGGCATAGACGATTTGTGACGTCTTTTGGAAATTAAAGAGAAGACCAAGTTGAATGATATAATTATCTTTGTCCCTGAACACCGTCCTACACGAGTCGCGGGAGCTCATACCATACAATAATCGTGAATAACAAACAAAGAATGCGGAGAGGCTTGAGAAGTGTAAACCCAGATGCGGGACACCACCAGAGAATGATAGACATTGCTAGCCACAACTTCATGGCAGCAACTCTGACGTCAAAATCAACAGTTGTAACCTTCTCGTATACTTGGAAAATATGTTCCGTAAACCTCAGCTCACTATCCACTATGATACCCATCTAAAATTTTTTTTTTTCGCCGAGAGTTGAGAATCAACAAGCACATGCTCAATCAAAGAAAATGGAGCGTGTCTTATTGACGTTGAGGGTAAGAAAAGATTCTTCAAGAGTCTCATGACACCCCCTTTTCCAATGCGTTTTGATACATGCGCCAAACAATGGATGTGTCTTCGACAAATAGGACTAAAGGAATTTGTATCGGCCAATCATTAACAAATAAAAAAAAAAATAAGAGAGAACCCAGCACGAAACCCTGGAGAACTTTTGAGAAAATCGGACGGCACCCGCAAAAACTCTTTGGAATCTATCTGACAAGTACGGCCCAAGCCAATCATTGGACCTACTTCCGGAACCATAGACCCATAACTTTCCAGTAAAAACGAGCATTCTTTTTTGGCAAACTTTCAAGTGACCTTAGAACAGACAAAAGAAAGTTGAATAGGCCAGAAGTTGTCAGGGTGATCCTGGTCACCATTCTGGTGAATAGGAATCGCCTTGGCAATCTTGAGACAAAAAGGAACTAACCTGAGCTCCAGAAATGATTTATAGCGTCCGTCAATGCAGTAAGAGCATTTTTCTAAAGAGACAATAACACATGCAGGCTTAAAAAAAAAGGTAATATCACACCTTGTTCTATCCATGGATATACAACAAAAGATCGCTAACTTGATAAATCTTAACAGTTAAAGACTCGGTCACAGAACAGTAGGAGGTATTGAGATAAGTAGGTGACGAATTTGGGACAGATGGTCCTCTACTCTTTCCACTAATTTCATCGACCAATGGACCCAGTTCCCTTTTGTTTCTTATGTCTTTTGCTGTCTTTATCAAAGTGTTATACCATGCGTCACATCTAAAATCAATAAGGAAAGCTGAATTGTCAGTGAATTTTTGATTATCAAAGAGACATCGCATTCTAGGAGAGATACGCAGGCCCTTAGTTTTCCACGATTTTTTCGCATTCATTTTAGTTCTACGGATAGAAAGATTTGAAAAAAAATTAATAGATTATGAAAAAGATAAGGAGTTGAAAAAGATGTAGAAACAGTGGTTGTTGGGTTCACTGAAATTGTTTCAAAGATATCTGTTGAAGTTGGATAAACTATGCAAAAGTTCTGATTCAAATATTTCCTGCACCAAAGGTATGGCAAGTGCTTCAACAATCCTGATATTGCTGTAATAGTACGTATGATCGGAAACTGTACTATAACCAGGTAATACTAAATCTGGATTGAATTTCTAGTAAACGATCAACATATCCCGCATAATATCAAAGTACAGTATAAAAATGAGTCCCCAAACCGTGTCCAAGAAGATTTGGATCGACAAAGCAGCTTTCACGACTGTGCTGATAATTAGTTTTGACCAATAATACTCTGCACCTACTTTCTCATACTGGTATCATTGATATTCCATATCATCATATTACAGATGATATGGACTGGTTGACATGATGATCAAAAACAGATCACGTAGTTCTCTATTGCCACGAAGTTCACCCGGATTTTGCGTATCTTATACAAGAGCAATCAAATCCCTGTCATTGACAGCCTTCAATGCAGAAATATTACTGAGTTGTTATCTTGAAAGCATGTCATTATCACTATAAACCTATTCCAGTTTAACCATCTGTACGACATGAAATGGAGGATGTCGTAGACACATGAGTTGTGACATTTGGGAATTTGGGATAGCTGAGAGGTAGACTGCAAACCAGCCTTGTTATAAAAATCCACCGATCTTTCTCAACGCCGTCTTCGTTCCAGATTCTTTCTTTTTCACTGCAATGGACATTGATGAAGTCTTCAAGGTTTTGCATTATACGATTGATTCTGTTTTGGCCCTTTTCGTCCCTTGATGTAATGCTGGTGATGCTGGTGATGCACCCTCCAGTCTCTCCGACAAAGACACACAAATGGTAAAAGAAAAGAGATTGTTCTTATCTTGCAAATCTCAAACTCCTAATAAAGAAGCAGTCATAAAAAATTAAAAGGGACATCAGCAGCTGTATTTCGTGATCTATTCAAGATCTTCGACTGCGCCTACCATAAAATATTGCTGTCTTGCTACACAAGTATGGTCTTGAGGGATGTTGATTGAAATGGTTTTGGTCCTTTCTCTCAGGCAGCACGCAATGTTTGGTGACTTCTAACCAGCGCTTTTCTTTTTAACGAATTAACGAAGACACCTCCATAATTTGACACAGCAAAAGCGTGACAGAGTTGCGTTCATCAATCTTGAGAGATCTGGGATTCGAGTGCAGCATGAATGATATACAGGGTGGAGACTTTAAATGGAACGCTGCCAATAGCGGCCCAGTGAATAAGATTTGTTGTAAATCCAAAAACATGCCATCAAAGATTTTTTATCCAGTTCACTTTCGTCATTTGAAAAAATGTGGAGCCGCAAAGGAGAGTCGCAGCCTCAAGCAACTTTTTTTTTTCTAATCAAAAGACACCACTTGTGGCACCTCTTTTGAAAGCTCATTCGAAAAAAAATTCGTCCATATTATTTTTCTTGACATCTGTCAAACCGTGTGTCAGAAATTTGGTAAAAACAGATGTTGAACTATTCAGTAATTGATCCATTCTTTTTTGAAGACAATTTGAATGGAGTTCTGTGTTTTGATTTTCTTCAAAGATTTTTGATTTTTTTCAACAAGATGGAGCTCCTCCCCATTTTGCAAGAAATGTAAGGGAATTCTTGAATGCCGCATTTTCAAATAGGTGGATAGGGCGACAAGGATTTATAGAAAGGCCTCCCAGATCCCCAAATCTTACATCCTGAGATTTTTATTTTTGAGGATATTTAAAAGCTAAGGTCTTTGTCACAAGACCTATGAATATGAAAAAGTTAAAGGCAAGAAGATAAGTTTAATCACGCCAGAAGTTTTGGGAAGAGTGAGAGAAGAGTTCTACCATCGGTTGGGTCTGGGTCAACAGGTTAATGGGGCACATTTTCAACAACTGCCACGCTAAAAATCTGACATGACAGTAATAATGTTATTGTTAATACAATTTTTCATTTAATAGTTCAACATCAGTTTTTTCTTAATTTCTGACACACGGTTTGACAGATGTGAAAAAATATATCATGGACGTATTCCTTTTTGAACAAGATTTCAAAAGAGGTGCCACAAGTGGTGTCTTTTAATTTGAAAAAACAAAGTTGCTTGGGGCTGCGCTACCCCTTTAGGGTCCCACATTTTTTCTACATGAAGAAAGTGAACTATATAAAAAATCTTTGATGGCATGTATTTGGATTTTGGAAAAATTTTATTATTTTAATTTTATTCGCTATGAGCAGCGTTCCATTTAAAGTCTCCACCCTGTATAAACGAACAAGTACAGAAGAAGAGTATGACAGAGATCATGGCACTACAAAGAACAAGATTCACAATGTCAAATGAGAAAAGTGCACAAAAACAATGGTGCTTGGAAATGCCACTCCAGTATCACAGCTAGAACTAATCCGATCATCAACATCGAGATTTTTCAGTAATCTCTGTACATCAAATTGATACTGTGAGCGTTAAATCATTGTCAAATCATTGGATTGCATAAACGCAAGAAGCAAAAGAAAGCTGAGAACTCCACCATTTTGATATAGATTCATATACGTTAAAATTGTTCAGTAAAAAACACGATATATTTCACTAAAGCTAGGAGACTACTAACATCATGCGCGAACTTCCATAGAAAAATTAAATCAAAATAAACAATCGATTTCAATACATCCACACAGAGTAAAGTTTCCAGTAGTTTTAAAATAAACCCCTCGATTCCAAATAGTCTTATTGATTCCACACAAAGACCCGTCTTTTTCCGGCGTTGAGAAAATGAGTTCTATTCCTAACGACATTAAATGCAAGTCACGAAAAGCAAATCATTAGGAACATCATTTACAATTCTTCAGCACTTTGCAGTTCTTATTTTAATCAGAATGGGATGTGGAAAGTAATAAATTGTGCAGCCACTGATTACGTTGAGTCCGCTAAAGTCCCTCCTTTAAATACAATTTTGTACATATAGTTATACGCAATATAACAATGAATGTTTTATTATCTGTTAGACAAATCTGTTGTTATGATTATATATAAGAGACAACAGTCACAGCGAGGTCCAGCTTTAAAACGACATTAATTTTGTTTGTGGAGAAAGTTAACTTATCATACCTAATACTGGGTCCAGAAACGTCGGTTCTTGAAAAGTATCATAAGTGGTTGTAAATATAGATGCTATGACTTTCTCCATAAACAATCATAATATAGATAGTTGATAGATATTATAGAGATATTCATATTTGACATGCTTATCACCGCAAGTGGACGTGTGAACTGCATTAGATTACAACAAGGGATTTCCTGATAGATTGCATACTATATAACATATATCAGAAACTATTTCTACAACATTAAGTTCCATTGAATTATAAGTCAATTAGAAAACACCAATGAGTATGTTTATTCGGATGAAAGGCTCAATGAATAAAGGATGTGAGATATGAGCCCAGTTTTGACCTTTCACCCAAAATCAAGTTTGTTTGAATATACTAGTGAAGTAAGTGTATAGCTTAAAATATGTAAAATATGTGCTGCGGAGTCAAGATCATTCGTTGTCTGAAAAAAACAAGTCTAGAAGATGAGATCAATTATTCAGAAAGCGATTTTGAGTTGATCGTCACTGAAATGGTTGTGGAAATGCAGGAAAGATTTTTGAAACTTTGTTCATAACGCGAAAATGAAGCTGTGAAAATAGAACGGAAAACGGAAGGGAACGGCGCAGTATTTTGAAAAAAAAAAGAAAACGGTGCAACAATTGAAGACTTTTTGCTATATTTACTATCTATCTCAAGTACGGTGATTGAAATTGAGAAACAATATAGTGCGCGGTTTTGGAAACTAACAAAGAACTATCCCTTTATGCAATTTCTTTTGTGCCCTGAGTTTATGGTAGTGAAAGAGAGCAAACAGTATAATCTAAATTTAGGACTGGGGTGTTTGTACATCTGAATAGGAGACAAAGGATGGACGATTTATATAATTCTCTTCATATGTATAATCAAATTTGCAATCAACCCCCCTTATGAGTATTTAAACACGTTATAATGGTGGAAGTTCATGTCTTCTTGAAAACAACACACTTGTCCTGACAACTTTTTCTTGAGGTGCCCAAAACACCTTTGTCTTTGTAACAAAGATAAAAAAAAGAGAACACAAATGATTTCATGATATTTCATGATATTGTGATGTTGAGAATAAAGTGTATATCATAGTCCATACTATTATGGAAATCTAAATAACGTCGCTAAAAATGCAAGAACCATTATTAGATTTCCACTCGAATGTCTTGTATTAACTTTCATCGGTCGATGTGGACCGGGTGTGGATGAATGGCTCTAGAAAATCTTGTACCTTTGTCTTGTATTCATTTGCCGTTCTCTTCTTAGCTTCAGATAGTACGAGTTGCATGTTAAGTTTGATTCGAAGAAGTCCATAAACCCATTTACCCAAACCTATAAGCTAACACAACGAACGTGGTATCTCTATGGTCAAATTCAACATGTTCTCCTCTTTCAACCTGTTCCATAACCGTAGCCTGAAGTTCTACAAAATAATTTGCTTGAAATGCCATAAGATGAAAGACAGAACCACTTACAAAAATCAAACCTTGTCGCTTACTCATCAAAAAAAATCAGCACTCGAACCATAATTCAAACTTGATCATCCATAGCACATTTTATGTTATGACTATATCATGTAGGCCTCAAAAGATCTTATGGATATTATATAAATAACATGTATATCACAAAATATAAAATATATACATTGACCAAACTAGCAGCTTTGCGAAAGTAGATGTCACCACATTTGTGTAGAATCCTAGTTGCAATTTCAACATAGTCAAAAAATTATTAAAAATAATTTATCTGTGATAAATGTGTTACCTAAGTGGAAATATACATAGCTGAATATTTGGTTCTATGAGTTGGTAGTTTTTTTTTACATGCCGTGAAGTTATTTGTTGTATACTTGAGTTGAATTGATGTTTATTATATTTTACAATAAAGTTTTGCTAAAATGTATATTGTGTTCACTCTAGTGGATGGTTGTTCGAAAGTTGCTTCAACTGACCGGTACACACCATTTACAATGTATGATGAAAAAGAGATACTCAAATAGTTATTATTTGCCATCATATTTGAATGTGTCATTTTTTGGCACGATAAGATGATTATTAAGCGTCTAAAAAGACAAGAAATTCATTGAATATCAAGTGTTTTGTGACGGTATTTGTATTCAAAACAAGATTTTAACGGAGGTTGGGAAATTACATTTTTCGTAACTCGGGCGCCCTCGCCTCTCTTTATTTGTGGTAGCGGGCCCACAGAACCTCTCGTTTCGCCTTTAAACAGAGCAGAAAGTTTTCCAAGCGTTCTGTGATGGGAAAGTTGCGTGAAGAAAAGATAGCGGGTGATCGAGGTATATTTAAACGGTGTGAAAAATAGCTTTCAAAGTAGTTCGTGATGTGATAGAAATTAGGTGCAGCTCCAGTGAACCATTGAATATACTTTCGAAACTCTCTTGAGAACGGTGATTTCAAAGTTCAACAACGAGACGTGGTCAAGAAAACTGTCAAAATTATCCCTCTCTGTTGTTAACGGTGTTTGGTTCCCATCCTTGGTAGATGACCCTCTCGTGTCCTGGTTCTTATTGGAATGGCAAAACCAGAATTTTGCATGTATCTCTGATGCTGTATCTTTTTTTCAGTAAAGCAAGTCTGTTTTTAAAAATTGGTCAGATAATCTCCAGAACTTGGAGGTGATAATTAGGAATCATACAAATATTGTTTTTACAATCGGTAAATCATGACCCTTAAGGTTGTGAAAAAAAATAATATTATTCACCAACTACAAGATGTCCTCCACCAATCGCAGTTTGTATGAAAAATTGCCTTGTCATGAATTTTTCACAAAACCTCAAACATTGTGCCATTTACGAGGTACTGATTCCCGATTGAATCCAACAAGTCAGCAAAAAATCAGAACTACCGGATCTAACGCAAGGTCTGATGTATACGATTACTGGACTAAAGTGTTTTTGTGAGGAATCGAAATGTATTCCATTGAACTTTCACTGACGATTATTTTGTGATGGTGTAAGATTTGGTCAAGAATTTTTAGATACTAACGACGGAGATTTGTGAATTGTCACAAACATTGATGATCACACTTCTCAATTTTATTGAAAACGAAGCAAACAGCCTTTGCAATCTTCATTTCAACGTATTTGCTCTGATTTATTGGATCTAGCAATAGAACACGGTATTGAACCACAAGACATTCTTATTCCTGTAAAAGCTTTTCAGCTTCCATTTCGAAATTCATCCATATCAATTATCCATATAAAAACCATTGTGTGGTTCAAATTGGTGACTCGAAGTCGCAACAGGATCTCACCCATAAAAGTTTTTTTGAGTTTGATTTATTATTCAACAAAATTTATGGTAAGGTTCAAGATTTATGATTGGTAACTTATTGTTCCGTTCATATTTTGCTGTCATTAATTATCTTCCTTCAACTTTTATTTAGTTCCAATTATGTGTCGAGAACTTTTTTACTACAACCAGCATCATCTATTAAAGCTTCTTCGGATCTTCCACGACTAAGACATAAGACTTGCCAGCTCAAAGTTCACGTCTTAGCCGTGCACGTTTTTAATTAAATGGATGAAATATAACCTATTTAGCTACAAAGCAAAGTATGCTTTGCGAAAGTGATCGATTGCTTTAATTTTGTGAAGGACCCGATGTTGAATTTCATGTGGACACTTGAAAGAGCATTCAAGATTAGTTTTATAGGGTAAGTAGAATATGATGAATCTGGCTGGAGCAGATTCTACTTTGTCTGTTCAAAATGTATGTTTGTAGTGAGAAAGCTTTCTAGAAAACTGTTTATCGACGAAGTGTGAATATAACAAAGTGCTTTTCTTTGTACTCTCATACATTAAATGAGGAATGAGCCTTGAAAATTTACTTTCGCGGTTGTATATGAAAAAAGTCTTGATGAGTGATGGATGAAGAGGATTTTGCATAAAGAGCGAAATGCAATAAGATGATCATTGAATGTGATTAGGAGTATGTCAGTCTCGTAATATATCGAAAGTTTACCGTGGAGAGATCATTGTATAATCCAAAATATATCTTCAATCGTTGTGTAATTGTGTAAACATTCTCAATTTCTAATATGGCAATCAGGTATTCTTGTTAGACTATCAGATTTTCATAGTCGTATAGTCTTGTTTATCGAATATGGTAACTCAATCCATAATAATGACTAGTTGGCACAATATGGCAATCTCAATGTCCTGGATTTGGTCATCTTCACTGATTGCCTAGACACCGATCGTGACATTTCGACCTATCACAATCCCATTTGGCTAGCGAGGAAAATTGCAAAGAATAATTTTAATTGACTTAGTGATATTTTCCAAGGAAGCAGGTCAATTGAGGCTCCGAAACATAATGGATGATGGTGATTTGGTGATAACGAAAAAGGCATGGCGGCAGAAGAAAATCCGCTGGGCAGAAGCACAACCAGGTTTATTTTGTGACGCTCCCCAAGAATTTTCCGGCGATTTTTGACGAGGCTCGCCCTCTGTATTTACGAGTGAACGAAGTCTTAAATGATGGGTTCAACAGCAGAAATTGAAAAAAAACTGAAATGAAAAAAGAAATTTGTCCAAGAAAAATGACAAGGGAAAATCCGACAAGACGGGTTCAGTTTTCGAACTAAGAAGGTAGGTAGAGCGACGTGGAAAATAATAAAAAAAAACTCGCTCAGACTTCGACTGTCTGATTCTTGGCTGCGAAAAAAAAATGTCACGAGTACGCCTCTCTGAATTATTTTTCTGGAACTTTCTCAAGGATGATAGTTGAAAAACTATTTTTCTACAAAGATGCGGTTTTGGAAGATGTCTAATTTGCCACTCGGCAAAGTTTATCCCCCTAAAAGACGAGAATTATATAAATTAAAACCCAGAAAGAGAAGGAATCTGGGGGATTCCGTGAGGCGAGTCTTGACCCCAGAAAATCCCAATAATTGCCATAACAATTCCACTGGAAAGTCTCACATATCTGATCAACTTTATTCCAAAAACACGAATTTTCCTAGAAAACAGACTTGCATTCGTAGGCAATCCGTATGGAGAAAACAGGGTCTGCTTGAGAAAAACTCTCCTGAAACTCATAACTCGTGAAATAATATTCAATCCCACCTGGCTTATTACCTTACTGCAACGCGGTTCACTTGAAAGAATTTTAGTCAAATAAGAACAATGGAGCGCAAAAAAAAATAAAATAGAAAAAACGGGTCAGGAGAGGAATCAAGTTACGCGTACACATTTCGACGGGCAAGTATCACCTTTTGTTGGCTCCGATCCACCAGCTAGCCTCCGGCGTCTGGCCGTAGTTTGATTGGGAATGTGGTTTTGTCGAATTTGCGCACGATTCTAGTGGATTCAAATAGTTGTTTGATTGATTGGTGAAAAACCAACATTGACTGTTTCGGATAGAACTTAGAGCATTAAGTTATGAGTTATCACACGGCAAACATTACTTCAAAAAACCTACGGGGTCTTTCGACAGATAGATAACAAGTTACGGGAGAAACTGGATCACTCGATTAATAACGGGAAAATAAATCAGTAAATTCTGTAACCACGTTCAATTTTTTGACAATAAATCAGAACAGACTCACGTCAAGATCCATTACGAGTGATTCCGATCTAAGAAAGAGAACACAAATGAATGATTGGGATATTCAATAGCGTTGATACTCTTTTTATAGTGAGAACAATGTCAGTAGTTGGACAAAAGATCTTGAGAAATAATTTTACGTGCATACAAAAACGTGCATACAAAACCATATTCTAGCATTGCGTACAGACGCACATACGAAAGCGTACAAAAATCAATGGCATTCAACAAGCATGCACCTAATATTTTTGTTGTAGCTAGTAAAATTGTTTTTTTCCGATCAACAACATCCACAACTGGATAAAACAACCTGAAAACAATATAGGCCAGCAAATCGTGTCACCGCCCTTAGAGTTCACTGCGGTGACGAGGACTCCTATATTTTCTATCTAAAATCACAATTTCACCTCAAACTGGATGACGCTACTTATTTGCGACTCACAATTTGTATAAAGAGTAGAAAAGTCAAGCACTAGTTTGAAGTCAGAGCAAAACTCTAAACGAGAAATAACAAAGTTGAATCACCCGAGGGCGGATTGACTTTGTTGTCGAATTTGGCTGGGCTATGAATTGAGCTGTTTTCTTTGCTTTTCCAACCTAACCGAATAAAGTAAAATCCAATTTTGTTATATTTGCGATCTATGACAAGAATCATGGCCCGGGCATAGTTCTTGTTGTACATCATCATAAGAATAAAGATAGATGACTTCCAAGGATGTCTCCATTTTCTCTTTGCCAAAAGCGTAAAGTGCGTGTTATGTCTTGATCGTTGGATAAAACTTCATCACTACTTGACAAAGAACTCATCAAAATCACTGACTTTTTTTCCATAATCATGATTTCATGACAATGTAAACACAAACAGTCCTGCATCAAGGTTTGAGACAAATTGCACCCAGTGCTGATTAGTGCAAAAAGATTAATAATAATAATGATAATAATAATCTTTATTTTTGCAATAGGCAAGATACAGTGTAATAATTAATCTACTTTATATATATATATAGTATATGCTTGGCAAAAAAAGGAGCTGAAAGCAATTAAAAATTGATCAAAGTTCAGCTCCCTTGAAATATGAACTAACAAAAAAAAAACCCATTTTAATACAAAATTCGCTCAAACTTAAAACAAAAAACCAAAAAATTAATAACAAAATAGTACCTATCGTGAGTATACCTACATAATAACATTTCAAAGGACCACAGAAGAATGACGCTGCAAGAAATTTCTTCTTACAATAGATTTGAAAATTGACGGCTTGATTGACTTGAGACTTTCTGACACAGTATTATAGACTTTATATACATTATAAGTGAAGCTTCTCTGAAATAGTGAGGATTTATGAGGAGGAGGTGTGATAAGTCCCCCAAATCGGAGATTTAAGTTGTGCACGTCCGTCCTAAAATGTATTTTGTTAGTTAGGTATGGAGGACCCCTATTATAAATTATGTTGTGGAATAGTACTAGAGAGTGTAGTTTTCGCCTGCTTTCCATATTCAGCCATCTAGCATCCTTTAACTTATGAGACACTGGATCAAACTTTCTTATACCGTATATGAACCGCAAACAATTTTTTTGGACTTTTTCTATTTTAAGCTTATCAATTCCGTTCAAACAAGGCCCATATAAAACATCGCAATAATTAAAATGGCTGAGTACGAGTGAGTCAGTTAATCTAATTTTTTGGTCCTGAGTTAATAGGTGTCTGTGAGGATAAAGCATTTTCAAAGAAAAATATGCGCGTTGCAGATAAGTAGCAATCTGCTCTCTAAAACGCAGATCCGCGTCCAATTTTACTCCTAAATTTTTTGCACTGTTTGCAAACTGCAATGACCTATTACCTATTTTGATATTGAGCTGCTTAACCAGATTAGATCTGTTTTTTCCAAAAACTACTATAGACGACTTCTCGGGATTGATTTGCAAAGCATGTCGCTCCGAAAAATCTAATAATTTATTGAGATCATGATTAATTTTTGTTTCTGCTATGGGCCAAGAGTCAGGAGAGAAGGAGAATAATATTTGAGTGTCATCCGCATAAAAATAAGCTGAAGAATAATCTAGGCAAGAAGATATATTATTAGTGTAAATTGTAAATAATAGGGGACCCAGAATTGAACCCTGAGGTACACCACAGCCAAGTGGCTCCTTAGATGATTGACCCTTATCCGTCTCAACATACTGCACTCTATCCGTCAAATAATTCCGAACAAACAAAATTGCGGGCTCCGAAAAACCAATGTACTGAAGAATAGCAAACAATAAATCATGACTGATTGTGTCAAACGCTTTTGAGTAGTCTAGCAGTGCTAAAACAGAAGATCTGCCCAAGTCAGATGCACGTATAATATCGTCAGTTACGCCCAAAAGTGCTGTAACGCAGCTAAAGTCTTTTCTGAAACCAGATTGTGTTGGCGGCAAAATGTTATAAGTTTCTAAATAATTGCTGATAGGCCTTAACTCATTAAAACTTAATATATTGTTATTTTTGGGCAATGGGGTGACACGGGCAATTTTCCAATCGTCCGGAAAAACTCCAGCCAAAATACAAGAATTAACTATATTCGTGAGAAAAGGAAGAATTCTTGGACAGCACATCAATAACATATCGATATTAAGCAAGTCCGACCCCGTCGTCAATGATTGAATGCTATATAAATGTGTTTTTATTTCGTCCAAGCTAACCGTAATAAATTCAAATTTTTCAGGAATATTAGTCTTTAAGTTGTGATAATAAAATTGTAGCAAATTCGAATCAATCTGTTTTTTATTCCTAGAGAATTGTAAAAAATGTTCGTTAATGTCAGTAGGTTTATTTAAGATGTCTGGTATATTAATATTCACTTGTTTGTTTACGATATTCAAATTCTTAAGTTTTTTCCATAAGATTTTACTGTTGTATTCACTGGCAACACACTGTAGGTAGTTCCTTTTTTCATTTTTTATAGCTATATTTGTTTGATTTCTAAGTTGTTTGTAATGATCCCAATGACTTTGCTTCTGAGTTCGTTTAAAGTTCTTAAAAGCTTTATCCCTAAATTTTATCATAGTTTGCACTACATCCGTTAGCCAAGGCGGCTTCTGCTTTTTCACAGTTATATTCCTCAATGGGGCGAGAACGTCAAAAATATTCAGTAATAATTCATTGAAGTATGTGACTTTTTCATTAATATTACAAATCTTTATTATGTTTTCAAAGGGAGCATCTGCTAAAAATGTTTTTAATAAATCACGATCAATTCGCTTAAGATTTCTCATAACAATGGATTTCGGAGTTTTCGTATTAGAAAGTTTAACATTTAGTGTGCAGAATGTCAACATATGATCAGAAATTTCAGGTACATTTTTTGTCGAAATATTATATTCATGTTCTGTTTCTGGCAAAATGATTAAGTCAATTGAACTACTTGATTTGGATGTTACTCTAGTTGGTGAATTGACTACTTGTTTTAGATTAAAAGTCTCGATAGTAGACAAAAATTCTTGCACACTTTTATTATCAAGGTCCAAAAGATTTAAATTCAAGTCCCCCCCACAAATAATTTTGTCGCATTCCAATGAGTAAATAGATAAACAATCCTCAAACATATTTAGAAAATTTATAAAATGCGCTTTAGGCGGCCGATAAAGTGATCCAATAATAAATGACTTGTTATTAAATTTTAGTTTTAGCCATACATGTTCAAGGAATTCACTTTGGACAGAACGCAGAATATCAAATTGAAAATTATCCTTGAAATATACAGTGTGTCCAGAATAAAATGATGTTTATGGCACTATATGGGGATATTGGAAACTTTAAAAGATACGACGTTGCGTAAATGGAAGAAAAGCAGCGTATTTGTATGCCCAAAAATATTCCACCTTTGTTTTATTTTAAATTGATACCGTAATGTGGATACAGGGTGAAAAGGGAAAAGGCAAATTTTGAAAAACCACAGAATTTTGCTTATTATAAATGCTAGAACTTTCAAATTTTCAGGATATGGTTAAGAGGATACGACAATTCTAAAAACGACGTCAAAAAAATTTTAGGCCCACTATGTTGCGTCCAGCCAAAGTCAAGTCTGTTTTTTTTAATGAAAGTCATATTTTTGAAAATCATTTTCAATGCGGATTTTGAAAATGAAAAAATTCAATATGGCGCCCATAAGAAAAACAAAAGTTGACTTCGGCCGGAAGCAACATAGTGGGCCTACAATTTTTTCGACACAATTTTCAAAATCACCGTATCTTCTTACCCAGATCCAGAAATTTTCAATACCTCATCTTTTATAATAACCGAAATATTGTGCTATTTAAAAAATGGCCATTTTTCTTTTTCACCCTGTATCTCCATTACGGTATCGAATCAAAACAAACCAAAGTGAGATTATTCTTGGGCACGCAAATACGCAACTTTTTTTCCATTTAACCGATACTGTATCTCCTGTAGTTTCCGATATCCCCACGTACATCATTTTATTCTGGACACACTGTATACCCACACCACCACCTCTAGTCAATCTATCAACCCTAGCAAAGCCATATCCAGCAATCTGTATTTGATTATCTAAAATATTTTGGCTTAACCAGGTTTCGGAAATACCCAAAATATCATAATTTTCTTGCAAAAGAAGATTTTGAACATCTGCAAAGTGTGACGTCAAAGAACGAACATTCAAAAAAGCTATTCGCAGCTGTCTCATCTCTGTGGTATTGAAGATGCCTTGTACAAACAACAACAAAAAAAAAAACAAAGAGAAAAAAAAAAACGTACTATTAATATATAAAAAAGATAAATTAATTCAAAAAAGATAATTAGAATAAGAAAACAAAATTATTCATGCATTGTTCCGGTTATTCGTTACAATATTTTAGCAGGTCCTCTTCAGTTCTTATGATTGTTTTATTACCATTGATTTTAGCAAATATTTTCCCGTCCAGTGTCCAAGCGTTGTATCTTCCAAATTTTTCCTTCAACAATCCAAGTAATTCATAACGATGACGGGTGCGTTCCTCGACGATAACAAACATACTTTTTTTCAGTTTATTCTTGTTGAAGAAAACATCATTATTGTGTTGTGTCGATGTAAACTTTATAATAACTGGCCTCGGCTTAGATTTGGTACCCATCAGCTTCTTTCCAATACGATAGCATTGTTGAATACCCAGATCGGAAAGACCAAGCTTGCTCTTCAGACAATCACAAACTTGACTTTTAAGATCACAATCCATCTCAGGAAGTCCATACAAACGCTGCTGACTAAGTTTTGTTTGTTGTTCGATAAAGTCAATTCGGTTATGTAGTTTTACATTTTCAGTTTTCACTGTTTTTAATTGAGCCTCAACAAAACTGACTCTATTTTCCAATGCTCCAATCTGCTCCTGCAGATTTTGCGAAACCATATCTGCAACCTTTTTGGCTAGCGACTCCATAAATTGCTTATCGTTGATAATACCACTAACAACTTTTTGTGATACTTGGGATACAATGGAATGCAGCTCGGATTTTTGCCGTTCGGTGAACACCATTATTACAAATTAAATATTTTGAGTTTGGAATGTTCCAATAGGAAAAACAAAACTTGTAAACACTATCTCGTTGCACAACGAAAACTTATTTAACTTTTGCAAAAAAATACTTGCACTGTAGCAGTGAATATTCAGCTTTATAATCGGAGCAAAAATATACGTGTTAGTCCGAGCGAACGCACATAATTTAGTAGAACATTAGGTAAAGTTGTTCCCACACCCTCACACAGCGGCATTAGGCAGACACACATCCGGGACGCACTCTCTCGTAAATTATTCAGTCGGACACGCCGTTCTGGTCGAGCTCCTATTTAGTGCACCCATGGTTTACCAGTCGAGATCGGCATGGATGTCGTGTTTTGTCATCTCGGCTTCTAACCATGTCCTGGCCTTGACGATTCATGCACAAAATAAGATTTTGAACAAATTTCAACCAGTTTTTCTTACAGAATTTGTACGAGCACGTAAATACGTTCCGGGTATACGGCAGATTTGCTCCAAAGGTTTCACGTCAGGTCTACCAACTTCCGAAAGGTTCCCTCGGACTGCTCGGGATGTATGAGGTCGAGCGTTATTTTCCATTAAAAAAAATATATGTTGGCCTATAAAATAGAGAAAATGCGCCACACGAACTTGAAAAATTAACAATAGCCAGCATTCAAATTTCTTGAATCATGCATCAAACCAGCTACACCACTGGTCTCATATGAGTCTCATCTAGTCATTCCTTGTAGTATTTTAGTCCCGGGAATTGATGTAAGCTCAAGAATTTTGTCAAGATGAACATATTATACTGTCGATCTCAATACTATCATAGGCACTACCATAATAACCACAGCTGCGCCAGCTGATGATGTTTCCTAAGTAGTCAAGTATTCCAAGAACTCCTTGCTCATGGTCTTTATGTATGGTGACCTTTGTCCAAGTCCCAAACTAGTGTCATGAAATATCATATATTTTTCCCTAGAGCGTTGAGCTGAAGAGATGCAAATCTCTTTGATATACGAACATAGCCACTCCCTATCATCTTCCTATGATAAATTCCAGCCGTCGTTATGCAAAAACCGCACTCCTCCAACAAAAGTGCGACATAAACCTTTCATACCCATATGATCGATTATCATGACAACCATTAAATAGACCGACGAAAAATGAAGAAATGTAATCCAAAAATCCTCTCTACGGAAAAACCTTTTTATATTCAGCGAGAGGTCCTTGGCCAGGAATCCATAATATGAAGATGGACTGAGACAGTGCATTATTCAAACCCACTTGGTGCAAATAAAAGTGAAATTTAAATTCAAAAGAAGGTAGGTATCTGGTTTTGTTTGGAATCGAGTAAAGAGGAAAGGCTATTTAGTAACAATACTTGAAGTTATCAATGGACGATCAACTCTTCTTGATAAGTGAATCTGAAACAATGAAAGTACTGATAAATATCCGGGCTTTTTAGGTTAATCATCTTAAGTCGCTATTTGAATAGTGTATTGTATTGCTGAAGCTAACATATTATGCTTATGCATCTTCCACTTAGTTTGCACTCGAAGGGTAAACAACCTTCGATCGAAGTATTATTTGTTATTTCCATTCAATTTCCTTTGAACGTGGAACTTTTTCCCAACTCGAGTAGGAATCCTAAATTATAATCTACTCTGCTCATGTAATTTGGCTTTTTCTTATTCTCCTTATTTTGCTGAAGGTCTCTTGCGATTATACCATTTGGCCACATAATAAAACAATTCTGTCCCAACGGCTATGACTCCAGATGAAAAAAGTTCAGTGCCACGATACAGACTAATAAACTTTTCGTCAGGGCAACGTCTGCGATGGTGATTTGCGGTTTTTATGCGGCTCACTTTTCCGTTAAATTAACTCTTCTGACTAAAGTGTTTCTACTGAGATGTTTCAAATGAATCCGGTGACTCTCATTTTCAAAAAAAAATTGAGAACAACCACATCTGCTTCTTTAAAGCATCGTCCGCTAGATCCCAACATAGCAAATAAATAACAAAAACTATGATACACGATTTGATTTTGAGTCACGTTTTTCTCTATAAATTTCACATAATATAATATTTGAGCACCGTCTAACGCGTGTGTATGCATTTTAAACATGTGAATTTGGAATGCCAAAGTTCATCTAATCAGATTGGCGTGTTTTGAGAGATGAAATTTTATAGCATTCAAATCGCTTGATTCATTTCAGGCGCGAACTTTAATTACGTGTATTCAGCCTTGCGGCACTATAGAGTCTGCATTTTTCACTTCTCGCTACGCCAATTAAGTCTGAGTACCCGGACAGTTCTTATATCAGTTATGTCCTCGCGTCACGTTGCTTGTTATCAATGTGACAACTTCTGATCCAATCGATTCGTTACTAGTGAAGTAATAGAAAGCCTCATCAACACCCCAAATAGGTGGAAGGCTATCACGTGGAAAAGAATCCATTTCCAATCAGACATGAGTGTGTAGCGTTGGCAAGGCTCTCGTCGACTTCTCACGACTGTGGATCAAGTTTATTGGAAAAAATTGAGAACCACAGGTTCTGTGAAAAGAGTATCTTCCTTTTGGAATCATATCTCAAGGACCAGGTTCAGGTGGTGAAGATGAGATAACATCTCCTGAGAGTTTGACAAACACTGGTGTTCCTCAGGTGTCCATACTAAACTTGAACTCATCTTGCTTCTTCTGTAGCAGCACGAATCAAAGCTGAAGAGTTTCAACTGAATAAGCTTTTGCTGAACGAATAAGAAATGCGACAGATTGTCTTCACTCTCAAGAATGTTGAAGACTCATTTTTTTGTGTCAGGGATTCTGGGGCGGGGTTCATGAGTGTACAGCTGGATGGGGGACTATGGTAGATTATCTATGGAGACAAGCAATGTGAAAGCTCAATGAGAATATCTTTGTGCTAAGAAACTTCTTCTTCTTCTTTGCATTGCGTTGTTTTATCCATTCATTTGTCACTCCTGGGATGCCGACGACCAGCTGTTCTTCCACCTCTTGGAAGGCCATCCTGGTGGTCTGTGGTACTATATTCTGGATGTGTGCTCGTTTCAGAAACATCTCCTGGCACGCGTCCATCCAACCACGCGTTCTTTCTTGCATTCTTTTTTGATTTCGTTAATTCTTCTTTGATCCCAAAATGTGTTCCCTGTGATCATTCTTAGCATTCTTATTTTATTGGTTCGTGCTGTGTCAGCTCTTGTTTCTGCCGTGTTTGCAATTATCCATGTATTAATTCTGAATTCAAAAACCTGTTCTATTAATTCCTTGTTTAGTCTCAGTTTGCATCTGCGTGGTCCCAGTCAATCACCATGCTTTTTGTTCAGGTGGTTGATATTTCCATGTTAACTTTTTTGGACTCCTTAAATGCCTTCAAGAGCCATGGCAGTCCGTCTTCCGTAATACATTATCTTGAGTTGTCTGAGACTGTCTTTTTGTATCCTTTTGCTTTGCTGTATTTTTTATGTTGTTGTTGATTTTGTTCGTATTGTTGTGGTGTTGCCTGTGTTGTCCGTGATGCTTGGAGGATTCCCCCACGGTCCAGCTCGTTCGTAACTTTCTCCAGCCTTATTCTTTCGAATGCTTTCGTCAAATCTATAAAGCACAGGTATGCTGCTGGTTTGTTATCCTCTATTGCTTTCTCTACAACCTGCAGGACAACGACCACTGGTTTATTTTTGTCCTCCAATATTTGGCTGGATAGTTCGGCCCGCTGTCCAGCCAGAGCTTCTACTCCGCAGTTCAGTTGGGGACGTTGTTAGAACACCTGTAGATTTACCTCTTTTCAGCTGCTTCAATTCGGATGTCACAACCTCCCTCTCTTCTTGAATTTTCATTGTTCCTGTTCGTCTCGGTTTGTATACAGGCCCTGCTAGTAGGTGGTGCATTCGGCTGCCAAGATGATATTTGATTTTTCGTACCATTTCATTAGCTTCTTTCCTTATTGCTCTGAGCATTTTCCATATGCGTTTTTGAGTTTTCCAGTTTTTCCAATGCTCTTTCTTGATTTGCCTTGATCTGCTCCTTGTTTAAATTTATTTGATGGGGTTTGTTGGAGTCTGGTTGGCTGTCAATGTTGGGTGGGCTTTTTTCTTTTCCTGTGCCAGGAAGTATCTTCACCTCTCGTTTGAAACATGGCTTTTATTTTTGTATTTTGTCGTTGTGTTGACTGTTTTTTTGCCTAGTGTCCCCTCCGCTGTTGGGTTTATGTGGTTTGATCAAGGGTGAGTTCTCTTCCAAATGGCTGAGCTGATGAATTCCAGAGTATATCAATAGACAGGCATACTTTTCCATCTCTCACGACCATCTTAGCTATTCAGTTATAATCTGGGAGCACTTCTCATAAATATGAAGGATCTTCTAGTTGATTGTTTGCTGCACAAATTTTAAAGTGTGATTCGTGAATGATAATATGTACAACCTTAGTAATATCATTTTTTTTCATATCTGAATTTTGTGACCTACGTAAATAGTAACACTGTATTCCTATAAAATATCATCATTACTATTCGAAAATGTCTCTATCAGCAGTGATAAATATCAAGCTCAAATTACTTGGAGAAGCTTGAAATCTTGAGTTGGTTATATCACAATCTTTCAAATAAGACTCACAGATTCCCAATTGCATATTTGGTTAGATTACCATAAAGAATATTGTGTATATTTTTACCAATTTTTGATAATTTTTTAGACATAAGGAGTTCTTCATGTTTGTTAACCATGGGGGCTTTTCCACTATACTTATGACTCTGGAGAAAAGGTTCTATGGTTGGTTCTAAGGTTCTAAGTATGGGGAATCTTTTAACATTTTCACATGAGTGCCAGTTTGGTAGGACACACAGACGATGAGTGAAACCTCAAGGTCAGCCGAAGGAAGATATCGTCTCACTTGATTCAAAGTTTTCAAAATTACTCAAAGCAGTTATGATATCTATCTTGACTTCTCATGTTTGTAATGATTCTTGATAGCTTCAATTTAGTTCACAAAATAATTTCATAGACGATGTTAACTCAAAAGTCTGTATCTCCCTCTATTCCCCCCAATGATAGTGGTTGATATTTTACTTTTATTATGTATGTATTGTAACAGAAAATAGGAGAAACTGCTGCGTACACCAAAGACTATAATTATTGCCTAGAAATATACAATTTGTTTACAACTATGTAATTTAAAAAAAATAAACACTCGCCGATATCCCTTGTCGATATGAATATAACTCGAACATCACTAGTCTTATTTAACCTCATACATTCAAGAGCCAAAGCTAACTGATAAATGAATCGATAGGCCAGAAACGCTGGTTTTCATAAGTATGGTATGTCTCCGATATTCACAGTTTCCAATTGAGGCAAGAATGGGTAATGACTCAGTTAAAAATACACCAAATTGATGTTTAATACCACTAAGTGATCACTAGGCGTTAATAGAAATGAGTGCAATAATAATTATGTGTTGAGTGTGACACTAAAACGTAAGTGAATAGAAATTGGAAATTGATTACAGAGTGTACAGGGCTCTAGATAAAATCGGTGATGGTCGTGATGTCGCTTGATGTCTCTTAAACGATAAAATGGAAGGGACTAACCAAATAAAGGTTGTTTCGGTGGCGTCAGCAAATTAGTGGATGGTGATTCAATGTACGTTCCAATTGTTCAAAGTTTTGTAGGGGTTAAGCTGGGTGACTGAAAGTGAGCCTACCCTTGGAGTACTTAAGAGTTCAGAGACAGGATTGTCCAATTCTGATCCAGACGTCCGTCAGTGGGGGTGAGTTTTAAACAAAGAATTGATTTTGTACAGTGAAAGGACAGTACGTAGCATACTGTTCTCTAACCAGGAGTGTGTACGGTATGTAAACACAGACAGTTCCAGTTACATACATTCAGTAATAGTAACAGGCCTGAAATGTAGAAATACCAGATAGGCAAGGAAGTTTGGAGTTTATACAATCTTTCCACACCCTTTGCTCGTTTTTTGGTTGAAACTGGATGAGTTTCACTGATTCAAATCTATAAATCTGCACTACGGCAATTGATACAGCTAAGCAAGCTGGCGCTGTCATCAAATTTTGATTTGATTGGAGAACTCTTTATCAAGATATGTTTCCATACGGTAAGTTGATCATGTCAGGTGATGTTCTATTGAAATAAATGCCTTTTCAAATGGCGGACCTATTGAAGAGGCTGGTTCCAACGTGCAAAATGATTTGAATAATTGTATCAGGCAACTAGCACGTTTGAAATTACCACTTTGTACGGGAGATATAATCAAATATTCATGACGAGTTTCACGACGCCCGCATGATGAGTTTTAAAAGGAACGCCACCGGATGAAACTATCTTTATCAAATTAAAACGGCGAAATTGCATGGAACTATATCAGGCTATCAAAAGTGAATCAGAGTGGAAATCAATTTTCCACTATTTGTCAAACTGGTAACCTGGTTTGGTTTTTACTGAAATAATCCAATATTGAACTTCGAAGTACTAACAGTGGAAATTCAATAGAAGCTGAGCGAGTTTTATCGGAAAATGTATTTCGAAAGTTTATCCATCCCAGTTTATCGAATGATATGATTACAGAAATGAGGTTACTGCATTGCTGAAAAATTATTATTTTTGGAGAAAATGTGCTTGTTGTTGTTGTCGCTTTGATGAAAAGAGTAATCAAAGGGCAAGTGAGAACAGATATATAACGACAATGTGTTGTTTGAGGTGGATACTTTTGTCACTCGGTGACGTCATGCGCAAATGGGTTCTTATTTTGTTTAGCAAATGATCATATCCTGAATGTTTTAGTATCATAACATTTGTGTAAGTGATGTCATGCTTCCTGATGATTCCCATTCAAAACTAAACTGGTATGAGAATAAGGTCAATCACAGATATGTTATTAACAATCTATCAGGGCTCTTTTCAAAGACATTATATGGATTGGTATGCACAAATGATGAATCTCATATTAATGAGTTCATTGCTCCTGGCAGACATGAAAGCAAATCCACAGAAAATCTGTATAATGAATAAATAATCACAACACTCTACACTCAAATGGAACAATCGACGTCGTTTCCTTAGACTATTGAGTCTCATTTCCCATTCTGATATTTTAAGTGTTTTCCTCGCGAGCGCCCCAATGCTTTTAATGAGATTAATATAGACAGGCTTAGTGTTTTCTAGTCCCCTGTGGTCTATTTGATAAAATTTTAGCTTAACTCAAACGTCGACAGAACTAGGTCACCGATGGAAACGTTTTGCGTTTGAAAATCTTATGGTTTCTATCATTGTCATGGAATAAACCAGTTAGACGGAGCTTATGCATGAAATTACTCCATTGAGTTGGATGGATATTGCGATTTATATGTAATTGGAGATTACAAGTCGTTGCTGGTTATTGTAGGGCTTTCGAGGAGAATTAGTGGTTAATGGCAAGAAAAATTGGAGATGAAATGGTTTCGAAAATTTATTGGCTCATATTTTGTCTGCTTCGTGTTCAGTCTATCATTTTTGAACTCAAGGAGAATGTTCAATTAAGGTTATTCTGGAATAGATCCACTAGAACATTATTGCTGGCCCTTCTGATGTGGCTGTGTGTTCGTGATAAGTTCAAAGAAGGTCGACTTTTCAGTACATCGTTTTTGATGGGAGGCCTCCAGTCTCTCTTTTTTCATTTTCTGCTTCGTCTTTGCAACCTTTAGATACCTTTCAATATTCAATCTCTCCCATTCTAAAGAATAATGTAACAAAAGGGAAGCCTACGTCACTGTAGTTACTTGTAAACCTCATTGTTTTGCCGGTTGCTGGTTTATTCTTAGAAATAGTAAACCACTCAGGAATGAAGGCGAAAGATATTTTTGCAGGAAGTTATAACCATAGTAATCAACTTCAAGTATAAATAGATAAAGATTTCACCATATGGATCTTAGGTCTTGGGAACCACTGCTCAAATATTCTTTGAAAACCAACAAAGAGTCGGCATCGTGCAATAAGACTCAAGTCAAAACCCAATCAACCTCAACCCAAGTTCTTGAATGTATGGAGGCCAAATGGAAGAATCACGCACCGGTTATACTTTGTAAGATACGGATTGATGGAGAAAATAAATTTGATGATGTATATAATCTAAGATCATTTTTAGACATCAATGTTTTTTCCCTTGAAAGATATACCCATGTGTTAGAACCACAAAGAAACGGTTTTTTTCACAACTTTGTCTGATACGTTTTCTTTGTGACGCCTTTCGGCATTGAGAATATGTATTTTGATTCAGAGTAATTTGCATGGAAGAATATTATAGGAGAAGGTATCGTTAGTGTAAAACTATACCACTAACGATATCTGGGACATTTCTCTCAAACTAAATTGTCAGAAAGGATGTGGTACTTGGGGTTGGAACCTTTAAGGAATCTCATTGGCCATGAAGGGAAAAAGAATTGGCTAGTTTTCTTAATTTAAGTAAAATAGTTAGTTCATTTTCTTGGTATTCTGATTCTGATTCTTTCAAGGGGATTTTCACTTCAAGGGTAGGACTTTCTGAATTTTAAGTCTTTTTTGGGTATGTTTTTGTGAAATCACTTTTCTAAGAGAGTTCGCAACAACGTTCCATATAACTATTAAATCCAGTAGTTTAATTTTCTGTCACATTGTTGTTTTCTTCTTTTAATTCCTGTATACTCTATGTTTATATATCTTGGAAACATGATTCCTTTGGTGCTTAAATCTGGTGTTTCAATTCATAATGAGCGTAGAATCGGAACCCGACCTTGTTTTTGAGCGAGAGAGTGAGTGAGAGATGTTTATTTTCCTTGCGTGCTGCATCATTTCCATTACGATCCCAGGACGTCTATTCTTGAGCATTCGCAAATTTAAAACGTATACGCAATTGTTCGATCAGCATTTGTAATAACATATGGTGATCGCATTTTTGCGAAATTGACCACCAGTGGCCCGATTCTTGACCAATCGTATCGCTTAAGATAACTCGTGCCGCTATCGAAATCAATCGTATGTCATTCTTGAGAACACGTCTTCATGAGACTGAACTCGAGATCATGATTGATTTGCAGCTCTTTGCAAACATTCAAAATCTTGAGATCACAGAATGTTTCCTGAACATGGGTGAAAAATTCGTGGAGTGATTTTTGAGGTATTCTCATGAAAAAAAGTTCCCATAACATGTTTTCGAAAAATGCTATCTAAGTAGATACGCCCCTTCAAATAGAGGGTTTATTTTCTTCAATATTTCAGAAACCGTCGATATTGGTTAGTCATTGGTAAATAACTAAATAAGCAACTGGAAGAAAACAGGGTGGTGCAACCAAGATGGGGTGGACGTTTGTGAGAAAATGGTGAAGAATTTGGATAATCATAGTTGGTCAAAGAGGATTTATTTTGAAAATTTACCCATAGTACAGGCTGTCCCAAAAAGTCTGTGACAAACTAAACTTTTTTTTTAAATGGAACACCCTGTATGTAAGAATTCTCATCATTTCTCCCATCTCATACGATCATTTTGATAAAATGTTTGTTGGGTCTTAAACTTATAATAAAGGAATATGAGGCGATCAAAGTTGAAAAAGGTCTCTTAGTTGAGCCATTTTTTGAGCAAAATAGAAAAAAGTATCGAAAAACCAACTGACCAACATCACTTACCCTTGAACGCATTAATCACATACACTATGTTTAAAATTTTTTGTTATTATACAGGGTGTTCAAGTTTTGCAAACACGACCTGTACATAATTTTTTTAAATGTAACACCCTGTATATTATATTTTCGTCTTAAAGAGAACATCATACGCTTTCTTAAAACATCATACATCAAACTTTCCTGATCACTAGTTTTTTCGCCCGCGAATACAAAGTTTCCTCATTGTACTACAAGTTGTTACCCAGTTTATAAAACTATAGGTGGCCATGCAAAAAACCATGACAAAATGAGGAATAAGTTGAATAATCAATCAGCAATTAAATAAATAATTAATTAATCAGCAAGTGGGTATCCAAAAGTTTTCTTTTTAATCCAACGTATTGTGGCATGACACTTAGCTTGAAAATAATGGATTTTGCCTGATTATACCACCAAACAAGTGACAATAAGAAGGCTATCTCTTCACTCTATTGTGTAGCAGCATCAAGAGAAAGCCCGCCGAGCCATTCGGGAGCACATCGTTCTCGAAGCACAGAACATACGTGACCGATATTTGAAAATCACAAGTTAACAGCGCTTCTTATGGTTAACTGATAACGTCGATCGTTGAACAGACTGGCATTCTCGGACCGGGTGGACGGGGTATGGTGTTGAGCACTGTTGGGAACTTTGGCACTCCTCGGGTAGATTTCGCGCGCTTGGTCGAGTGATTTTTTCTTATTGTTATTTGTTCGGTGATTATACGTAGTAGCTTTGACTAGTTATCAATATTTTCTTTCATTCGTGATATTGTCATGGCTTCATAGCCACATAATTTTATGAATTAAGTAAATAATGATGAAACTTTGTATTTGAGGTTGATTTCTGAAAAAAACAATGATCAGAAAGGTATGATGTATGGTGTTTCTTGGAAGCTAATGATGTTATCTTGAAGATGAAAATATAATATACAGGTTGTTCCATTTGAAAAAAAATGTACATGTCGTGTTTGCAAAACTTGACCACTCTGTATAATAACAAATAATTGTATTCAAAATGTATATGATTATTGTGTTCAAGAATAAGGTTTGTCTTATGGGTCAGTTGGTTTTCCGATACTTTTTTCTATTTCGCTTGAAAAATGGCCCAACTGTAAATCCTCTTTCAACTTTGATCGCCTCTCATTTCTTTATCATAAGTTTTAGACCCAACAAACCTTATATGATCGTATGAGATAGAAAAAATGATTAGAATTCTTATATACAGGGTGTTCCATATAAAAATATACAAGTTTAGTCCGCCACAAATTTTTTGAGTCACCCTGCACTATGACTATATTTTTAAAACATAGTTTTTTTGAATAACTATAATATACAAAGAAAAAATTATTCAAATTCTTCACCATTTTTCCACAATCGTCTACCCCATCTTGATTGCACCACCCTGTATAACACATGAACGAGCCCTCCTCCGACAAGTTTAAAGTT
Source organism: Orchestes rusci (assembly GCA_958502075.1). Classification (NCBI taxonomy): domain Eukaryota; kingdom Metazoa; phylum Arthropoda; class Insecta; order Coleoptera; family Curculionidae; genus Orchestes; species Orchestes rusci. The sequence goes on from OY293305.1 coordinate 7,852,484, forward strand.
AAATTATTGGTTCCAGAATTTGCGACAGTTTAGACCACCCGCAACCAAAAGATCTTTCACGTTAAAATACTATCACATTAGATTGAAAGGAAGAAATCATGGGTTACTAAAAGCTCGCCAGAATATCAATAGTGGTCTATAATCCAAATTATAGGTAAGGGAAACCGATCTGCTGTCTCAAATGTCTCATCTTCCAATCCAAATAAATCTGTTGTTTCTTGATATCTTGATGTATTTCAATTGTGTGATGTGAGGAAAAGTGACTTTTCATTTGAAGGATTTTTTTTATTGACAATGACAATACTATAACTGGTGATTGATTATTTGCAACAATTGAAGAAGGTTCAACATTCTCCAGCCCCAGGAGTTGGGTATCCGGATCTGATAGGTGCCTTGGAGACTCTTCCACTTCTCGTTGTCTTTTCAGATTCATTGTCATGTTTCTTTTCTGAAAAATGTGTAACCTCTGGTTCTGATGTCAACTGTGGTTCCACGTTTGTAGGTTTGCAGTTGTGTGGTAGTTCCAATGGATAAACACGTTGCATCGGTCCAACCAGTTCCCCAGCTTTTGTTCTCAACTTCACAACTCTAATGAACCCATCTTTTCCTGTGATTACTTTGCAGACTTTTCCCATGGGCCAATTTATCCTTTTCTTGTTTTCATCACCAATCAGAACCACATCACCAACCTGCACAAATCCTATTTGCCTTTGACTTTAACTTTTATTGACCAGTTCTGTTCGACCAAAAGGCATATTCAAGTATTTTTCCAAGTTGTGAACAGTTTATTTATTTATAATAGATAGTAGGTTTGTTCAGTCAGAAGACATAAATATTATTTGAATATTTTTGTTAGGTTGGCAATAGTCTATATTTTTATGGTTGGTAGTGGTTATTCCGGTAAGACGTCACACTTCAACGCTCTAGGCTGTCTCTGTCGCTCTTGGTGATGTATTTGTTTTATCGGTTGCGCATCAAGAAAAACCAGTTTAAGTACGTCTATAGCTTTGACGGTGGCAAGTCGCCATTTTTGTAGCCAGAAATTTGGTTTCATATTTTGTATTGAAAGTTATGTTATTAATAGTATCCTAGTTTTGTTCTGCTTCGTTTTTTCTTGCTAATAATTATAATAAATTGCAAGTGTGCCCGGGATTCCAGTCCAGTGATTTTTATTTCCGCAAAATTGGTGAGAAATATAAGCCAGCAACTTGGAGCTATCAAGGGAGGTAAATTCACCATTTGTTGGTTCTTCGGCCGGATGTAGCAGATAACTCTGTTGCTCTCTTGAATGGAAGATGGAATTGAGTGCACAAATTATGGAGGCAGAATAATAATTATTGGTTTGAATTCGAAAAATTGGATCTTGGTTGGATTTGGAGGTTACAATCGTTGGAAACGAGGTGCAAGGGTGAGTGCCAGTTTATTTTTGTGACTTTTTTGGACTTGGTGATAAATCGGTGTAGTTTTTAAAGTGTAGGCGTACTCAACGGTTGATTAGGAATTAAAAAATCTGTAAAGGATTGCACTTGGGTCGGAATCGTGGTAAAAAAAAAGGTATTTAATCGCGGATCGGTTAAATAAAATTGGATATATTTGGGTTATTGGTATTTTGTCACGGTTTATTTTGATTGTACCTTTTATAAAAGTAGGTACCTAAATATGGCAATTGCAAATCTAGACGTCCTTAAAAAAAAGCGAGCGGTATTAAAAGGGAATCTTACAAAACAAGAGACCTTTTTAAATAATTACGAGCCTGCTAGGGTGGTTGAGGTGCCAATGCGTTTGGAAAGAGTAAATGAGTGGTTCAATGAGTTTGAAAATGTTCAATTTCAAATCGAGGAGTCAGATCAGGTTAAGATCGATGAGGAAGAAATGGAGAGAGACAGGTTTGTCGAAAAATATTTTAGTGTGGTAGGTCGATTGAGCCAGTTGAGTTTGGGTGTTCAGTCGGTGGGGGGGGCCAGTCCTAGAGGAACAGACGCAATTATGAAAGTAAAATTACCGGTTATGCAAATTCCTAGCTTTGATGGAGATTATAAACAGTGGTTAGAATTTCACGACACATTCAATTCTCTGGTTGACTCCAACTCTAAATTGTCAGATATTCAGAAATTCCACTATCTAAAAAGTTCTTTGAAGGGTAGCGCTGCAGAGGTTATACATAACCTAGAGGTTTCGTCCACCAACTATCAGGAGGCATGGGGTTTGTTGAAGGAGGGTTTTGAAAACAAAAAACTCATCGCTATATCCCATATTGAGTCTTTGTACGATTTTCCTATAATGTCAAAGGAATCGCATGAGGATTTGCGTAGGTTTGTGAATGAAATAAGAAGGGATTTGCGCGCATTAAAAACTTTAGGTTTGGGAGTAGAGCATTGGGATACATTGTTAATATATATTTTGGAAACTAAATTGGATTCGGTTACCAAGAAAGAATGGAAAAACCAATGCTCGATAGATACCTTTGCAACCATGGAGGAGTTTCTACAATTTTTAACTAAAAAGTGTGCTAATTTAAAATCATCATGTAGTGCAAATGTGAAAGAAAAGATTGTTGACAAAGGTATGCAATCGAAGTCCAGACAGCATGTTTATTATACGCAAAATAGGTCCAACAATTATTGCGTAGTTTGCAAATCAAAGGAACATTATATCCAGAATTGTAAGAAATTTATGGATATGAATATTCAAAAAAAACGGGATGCTGTCGCGGGGGCTAGTTTGTGCTGGAATTGTCTCAGGTCTGGGCATAGGGTTTTGGATTGTAAAATGAGTGGATGTAGGCACTGTAAGAAGAAACATCATGCACTGCTTCACACGGAACAGAAAAATGACAATAAGGAAGCATCATCAGGGGCTTCATCGGGAAGTCAAGGTAATTCGGGAACTACGGAGGAAACTGTATCATTTAACGGGCATTCCAAGGAAATTGATAAGATACAGGTAAGTAAGTCAATTGGAGAAGAGCTGCTGTCTACGGCGATTATTAAAATTATGGACAAATTTGGGAACATGCATGAATGCAGGGCTCTTCTGGATAACGGATCTCAGTCATCGTTTATGACTAAAGAGCTAAGTCACAAGTTAGGTATTGCAAAAGAAAGGGTAAATATAACAGTGAAAGGAATAAGTGAAGGTGTGTCGGATATAACACACAAGGTAAGGGCTAAGATCTTTTCTAGGTACGATGACTATCAGGTGGAGACTAATTTTTTGATAATTGAGGAGATTTCGAATATGATTCCCTCTATTAAAATTGATAAGGCTAGTGTTAATATCCCTCAGGATTTATTCTTGTCTGATACATCATTTTGCAATCCAGGTAAGATCGATATTTTATTGGGTTCGGCCATTTTTTGGGATGTACTAGGATCACATCATATAACATTGAACAAGGGGTTAGTTACGATATGGGAAACTAGGCTCGGTTATGTAGTTGTGGGATCTGCAGGTTTTGATAACATTTCGGGGGTGAACTCCTTCAATTTGGTGTCTACTCTGACCGTACAAGATCAATTGGAAAGGTTTTGGCTCCTGGAAGAGACGAAAAAGGAAAGATTTCTCACAAGGGAAGAAGAAGAGTGTGAGAGGTTTTTCATCGACACGGCGAAAAGAGCTAAGGATGGAAAGTTTATTGTGAATTTGCCCTTTCGTTCGGGATCTTTGGTAGTTGGAGACTCATATTCTACGGCGTTGAAAAGATTCAATTGGATGGAAAGGAAACTGGATAGGAATGTCGAGTCTAGGGAAATGTATCACTCTTTTTTAAAAGAGTACATAAAATTAGGCCATATGTCAAAGATAGAACCCGGTGAAAATTTAGAAGTGGTTACACGGGGTCCTAATATCAACTATTTACCGCATCATCCAGTTTTAAAGGCAACATCTCAGACTACCAAGCTTCGAGTTGTGTTCAATGCTAGTAGTCCTACTTCTAATGGGGTGTCCTTGAACAATGCATTGTTAATAGGTCCGAAACTTCAGGAGGATATCTTCGATATTTTGCTACGGTGGAGAAAGCATACCTTGGTAATAACTGCTGATGTGGAAAAGATGTATCGGCAGATTTGGGTTGCTGAGGAGGACAGGGACTACCAGAGGATACTATGGAGGTTTAATAAGGATGAGGACATTGGGCATTATACCTTAAATACGGTAACTTATGGTATGTCTTGTTCGGGATACTTGGCTGTTAAATGTATGCAGCAGTTAGCCTTTTCGGCTAGTAAAGATTTTCCTCGGGCTAGCAATGTCATAATAAAGGATTTCTATATGGATGATCTGCTCAGTGGGGCAGAGAGTGTTGATGAAATTATGAATCTAAAAAAGGAAATAGGCGGAATTTTGATAGAAGGTGGTTTTGTCTTGAGGAAGTGGTGTTGTAATAAACCGGAGGTAATTTTGGACGGAAGTGAGGCTGCGCAAGGTGCTGCGCATATTGAACACTATATATCGGCTACGGACGGTGATTCGAAAACTTTAGGGATAAAATGGAACTCTCGGTCGGATACCCTTAATTTTGAGTTTTCGGATATTTTTGAGAGTGGTTTGGACAAAAAAGTAACAAAAAGACAGATTCTTTCGATAATATCGGTAGTCTTTGACCCATTAGGACTACTTCAACCGTTAATCATCAGGGCTAAACTTACATTGCAGGATCTTTGGAAGCAAAAATTAGGATGGGATGAGGAAGTCCCACAGGAAATTCTCAACAACTGGCTGGACTTGCGAGGTGATTTTGAAAGATTAGGATCGATCAATATCAAGAGACATATGGTATGTGAGAATCCAGTGAGTCTGCAAATACACGGGTTTTGCGATGCGTCCTTGAAAGCCTATGGGGCCTGTGTCTATATTAAATCTGTAGATGTTCAAGGCAATTGTCATGTTCGGTTGGTGGCTTCCAAGTCGCGAGTCGCTCCCCTCAAAGTAGTTGCGCTCGCTCGATTGGAACTATGCGGTGCTCTTTTACTGGCAAGGCTAGTCAAGTCGGTATTACAGTCCACTGATATTAATCCTTCGATGATAAGGTATTGGTCTGATTCGTCAATTGTGTTGTGTTGGTTGGCAAAGGAACCTTCAAATTGGTCGATTTTTGTGGCTAATCGATCTTCGGAGATTCAGGTCCTGACTCAAGGCCATCAGTGGTGTCACGTTTCTTCGGTTGATAACCCAGCTGATATGGTATCAAGGGGAATATCTGGTGATTATTTAAAATCTAATGTTCTCTGGTGGAATGGACCGAGGTGGCTGTCACAAGATGAGGATAATTGGCCAAGATTTCAGAACATTGACATCGAGACGGTTCCTGAACAAAGGTTGGCTCCTAAAGCATTTATGGTAAGTACTATGGGAATGGTGATTGGCATCGGCGAGGTTTTCGATAGGTTTTCGAATTTCAATAGACTTTTGAGGTCAGTCGCGTATTGCCTAAGGTTTTTAGAGAATATTCGCACAAAGAAAGAATCACGACATGTAGGAACACTTACTGTACTTGAACTGGAAAGGGCTTGGGTTGAAATTATCAAGGTTGTACAGTTATCGGAATTTAAACCAGAAATCAATTGTCTGACAAGTGGAAAGAAACTTGGAAGGACTAGTAAAATATTAAGCTTGAATCCAATGTTAGATAAGGATAGACTACTGAGGGTAGGAGGTAGGTTAGCTAAAGGGGACTTGAACTTTGAGCAGAAATTTCCAGTTATACTGCCAAAGGGGCATAGAATTACAAGGTTGATCGTTTTAAATGAACATTACAAAAATTTGCATGCAGGACCGCGGGCTTTACTGGCACAAATTCGACTTAGGTATTGGCCAATATCAGGTAGTCAGATTGTACGGGGAGTGTTAAGAAACTGCGTTGTGTGCATTCGAGCAAAACCTCAATGCTTGAATCAAATTATGGGGGATTTACCTAGGTCTAGAATAACACCTTCCCGGCCATTTACAAACTGCGGAGTGGACTATGCGGGACCCTTTGATATCAAAGTTAGCAAAACCCGGGGTCATAAAACAATCAAAGCATATTTATGCGTATTTGTTTGTATGGTAACTAAGGCTGTTCACCTGGAGGTTGTGAGCGACTTATCCACTCCTGCCTTCCTCAACTGTTTTAAGCGATTTATCGCCAGGAGAGGGTTGTGCAGTAACGTTTATTCGGACAATGCAACGAATTTTGTCGGTGCGAATAATAGCTTACAGGAATTGTACAAGTTTTTGGGCCAGGGGGCTACTCAAAATGCTTTTTCGGAATATTTTTCTCAGTTGCGCATTCATTGGCACTTCATTCCGCCCAGGTCGCCGCATTTTGGCGGCTTATGGGAATCTGCGGTGAAATCCGCTAAGCACCATTTTAAGCGCGTAATCGGTGGTCAAAGACTAACCTTTGAAGAGTTGTACACATTTTCGACCCAAGTGGAATCTTGCCTTAACTCAAGGCCTCTAACCCCATTGTCAAGTGCGCCAGATGATTTAGAAGTTTTAACACCGGGACATTTTTTAATTGGCACTGCCCTTAACGCGTTACCTCAAGAAGACTTGAGTGGTTGTAATCCAAACCGGCTTCAGCGGTATCATTTGTTGGCGCAGCTTCTTCAGTCATTCTGGAGTAGATGGTCTTCGGAGTATCTTGGACAGCTCCAACAGCGTACCAAATGGCAGCAGGCAGCTGATCCTGTCAGGATTGGAGATTTAGTGGTCGTGCGCGATGACAATCTGCCCCCGTTGAAATGGCAGCGTGCGCGAGTTATTGAATTGCATCCGGGGGATGACCGAATGGTCCGTGTGGTGTCTATAAAAACATCTAATGGCGTTTTTAAAAGGGCTGTTTCACGGTTGTGTATTTTGCCTGTCGAGCAATGTTGACATGGCGATTGTGTTGTAAATTCTTAGATTTAAGGAATGTTTTGTACTGAATTTTTGGTTGTCATAATTTATAGGCTTTAGGTTAGGTTTTGTTGAAAGACAAGCTTTCAAGAGGGGCGGCATGTTCGACCAAAAGGCATATTCAAGTATTTTTCCAAGTTGTGAACAGTTTATTTATTTATAATAGATAGTAGGTTTGTTCAGTCAGAAGACATAAATATTATTTGAATATTTTTGTTAGGTTGGCAATAGTCTATATTTTTATGGTTGGTAGTGGTTATTCCGGTAAGACGTCACACTTCAACGCTCTAGGCTGTCTCTGTCGCTCTTGGTGATGTATTTGTTTTATCGGTTGCGCATCAAGAAAAACCAGTTTAAGTACGTCTATAGCTTTGACGGTGGCAAGTCGCCATTTTTGTAGCCAGAAATTTGGTTTCATATTTTGTATTGAAAGTTATGTTATTAATAGTATCCTAGTTTTGTTCTGCTTCGTTTTTTCTTGCTAATAATTATAATAAATTGCAAGTGTGCCCGGGATTCCAGTCCAGTGATTTTTATTTCCGCAAAATTGGTGAGAAATATAAGCCAGCAACTTGGAGCTATCAAGGGAGGTAAATTCACCAAGTTCCATAAGATATTCTTTTTTGAATTTATCCCTGATTAAAGTCCTCGTCTTCAGGGATGCCAATGCAATTCAACTGTTATGTTGCTGTTAACCCCCCACAGATAGATACTTGTGAAATCATCAGAACTCCACGGATTAACAATAAATTCAGAAATGTAGCCTTGCCATCAAGAATCAAAGGTCATCTGTTGATAAACTGCTACTTTATTGTTATCTCTGGCAGAAAACCATCTTTCTGCGTTGGTTATGGAATTCTGTTGAAAAGAATGTTCATGGTTTTAGAGTTCAGTCGAATGACTGCATAAGTTCAATGCGTGCTTGTGGGATCAGCTTCATTCGTTCTGTTTCGTGTCAAGGTTCTCGTTTTCTCCTCATAAAATGTTCTTGATTCACCACAGCTATCTCTTTTTGCTGAATTTATTTCCATTGTGTGGCACAATTCGGAAGATGACGTATTGAATGATGTGGTAACGGCTGAGTTTTTTCTCTCTCCAAATGTGGATAAGGCATGCCTTATTTCCTCCAAGAGTTCTGTAGCAAGAATTCTCCGTGACACCATCACGTTGTTACACAAGGACCATTCTTGGCATCAATATGCTATCAGAGATGCGGCTGGGGAACTGGTCCTTCAATTGTCTTGTAGTGTTCATAACCCATTGGTAGAGTACCACTTGCGCTATAGAACTGCGTTCTGGAGTGATGCCAGTCATGTTCACTATTCGTCTTTTGAAAGACATCAATTTGGTTATTGTATGGCATGAAGACCGGTATTCAGAAAGACAAGAATGTCCACTCCGACTTCTCTGTCCATGTTAGAAGTGACAAACGATGAATTTCAGAGATATATTATGTATTTGCTTTTTCTGGCAGCAATCATTGCACTCATCAGGCGATTTTTTGGTCTTGAGTTACTGATTATCGATTAGGTACTTATATCCAGGGTTTTGTTCTTGAAACCGTGGCCTCTGATGAGCTTTCGTGTCTTCTCGGTGCTAGTCTTTTGGTCTAAGAGCTTCGTGCCCCACCTAGTATAGGTACTATTACTATATAACATAAAGCAAAAGAATTATAAAATTTTCGTTCAAATATTTGACAAATGTATAAGTACTATAATCCCAAACTACTACAAGCCCAAGTAAACATTTCTGAGCATTTCAAACTGCCAGATATTAATTTGACTAGATAGCATCAAAACATAAGTCCCCGCTCTAAATGATTTTCCCTCTGACATAATTCAAGCGGCAAATTGCGCTAATTCTAGATTATGTCGTTCGAGTGGATCGTATTATTTGGAAGAAGATTCACATTACAAGGACGCGAGGTCTGATTCAATAGGGACTGGGTTTTTTTTTTTTTTAATACAAAAACAACATTCAAAGCGTTTTGACCATCAATATTCATCGTATCGTGTTCCTTACATAACGTTTAGTATGTTAAATATGACCTTGAATGAAACAGCGTCATGTCACGACTTCGGTAAAAGAATGATTAGCCTTGAAAGAAGAAATATTATCGTGATTTGAGGGTTATCTCATGCCAAACACGAAAAGGTGAACATGGCCTGATAAGTAGGTGATTTGGATAATTTTAGGGCTAAAATACGGAGAATCTTGATTGAAAATACGTGATCTCTTTTGAGGCGCTGTCTTCAGCGAATACGTTAGCTTCTTGACAAAATCGATCAATGGATTTAATCTTCACATCACATTTTTGTTGGGTCATGAATGATGTCAAGACTTTATCGTAACTATAGTTCAATTTTGTAAGTTTATTCGTTACTTTATGATGTCTGCGTGTTTCCACTCGAACAATCATCATCAGAATGAAGGTTGTGCAGGGTGTGGCAAAACAAACAGTGCAGTGGCGTGAATCATTTTTTTTTTTTAACTCGGACGCCACTTTCTGAATTTGTGTGGTAGAGTTTGCCTGTTGGGTAGCTTTTGGACAATTGAGATGGTATTCCGGGCGTTCGATGGTTTTCCAGTTGACGTATGAAAGTACGACTAAACTTTGGTACCAGAATAAGACCAATAAAACACGGAGTTGAAAAATAATCAATGCGTCAAAGTCCAAGATAATAAAATACACTTCCCGACAATAGATCCTGGACAAGAATAATTTTGACATCCCTGTTACTTTCTTAATTGTGGTCCAATTTTGGTGAACTTTTTTCAAAAGCGTAGCCTTTCATCTTGAGATATGCCCCTTGATTCTAGTTTCCAAAAAATACTGATGGCTTGGTCATTATGCAGGGAGGAAGAGAAGCTTCTTTTGCACACTTTAATTTGTAACACCCTGTGGAAAAATTGACTTGCAAAATTTAGCTATATTATGTCCGGTTTTGAAGTGCGATCTTTATTGGAAGGCTACCTGTATTTTTTCATATAACGTTTTTGAACTCTTATTGTCCAGAAATCGATAATATCACCCTTTTTATACTCATAATACTTTTCATCAAAGAGGTTGATGAAAAGTAATCAAAGTATAAAAAGGGTGATTACAATTGCCCCGTGATTACATTCATCCCACTTCACCCCAAGGTTATTCTGTGAAATGTTTGAACGGTAGTCTTGGGTGCGGTAGATAATAAAACGATATCTAAAGGATACGCGTTGTTGATGGAAAAAATAACGGAATAAGCTGGGAAACGATCAAAGGACTTTGTCACATTGTCATGTGAATACGAACGAATCAAAGGAACATCGAATCTACAACTCGCTTACATGAATGACGCGCTAGGAGTGATAACTCCTATCATTCTTCTCACGAACAGTGCCAGTTGTAAGACAAGAAGACCTCTCGTATTCAATGTTCTGCCCAAGTTGCACTCCCGTCTGACGAAACATCTATTGTCCTCCCAAATACGGCATAAAGTACACACAGTGGGATGAGCATGTTGGACCTTGGCCAGTCCGGGTCCCAACAGTAGACTCCCTCTGGGGGCAGAGGTGTGCTGTAAATACAAGAGGTCTTCTTGTCTTGCGACTGGCACTGCTGATGGGATGGAAGATAGGAGTAATCACTGCTTTTCCAACTACTCCTATTTATACACGAAAATGTGCTGAATTTGCATGGCGACGTTCGTTTGAGTAAGGTGATTTACTCCATGTTCTTTTGATCCGCTCGTATTCGCATGACACGTGCCCCCTCCTCGATAGCATTGGTCCCCAATGTTCAAAAACCAACATGCCACATCCCTCATAGTCTGACTTTAAAACTAAACATTTGCTTGCTCCGGTCCAGAGTATAAGAAATCACAATAATAATAATTTGCTGAGTAGGTTTGTTCCTGACCAACACCAATGGTGACCACGGCAATCTATATCGTCATCGATGGCACCCTCGTCTAGATTTTTGCTGACGCTACGTGTTTTCTGGTGGGCTCAGGTTTTGTTACTGCATCTTGACCTCGATTGTGACGTTTTGTTCATGCTGGATCACAGGGCGATACATATTATCACTCCTACTTGGTTCAAAGTGACCTGTATTTTCCTTGATGGAATCATACTCATTGTGTGGGTTTCCGAGGACCGGAAGCAGTCGTTGTTCATAACATGAAAAAAAAATCAATAATCAACAGCGGCGTCTAATTGTTTCAACATATATGTTGTTCTCATTTTTCTCACACATATTACTCACTTGATACCTGACTATTTTTATCAATTAATTGGAAGAGCAGTGCTAGTCAAGCCTTTTATCACTGCGGATGCCCCCGGGAGTGTGGAGCTTCGTTGACCCGGACTAAGTTCCTCCGCCTCATCATCTCTATTCCTGAACCACTCTCTGCACTCTCGACTCTGCACTCATTTTGTAGGCCCTCTATACTTGCTAAACGTGCGAGTGTGATCGTGAAGAGCCTCCACCAAATGTCACGATAAGCATCGGATTGGGCCTTCGACTGGACCCTCACCTATCGTGCTCCAAGGACGTAGCAGTCAGACGGGAGTTAAACTTGGGCAGCACATAACAACATCTATAGTCTTCCCAAATACAGCCTACAGCAAACACAGTGGGGTCAGCATGTTGGACCTGCCAGTCCGGGTCCCAACAGAAGACTTCCTGCGGGGGCAGAGGTGTACTGTGAATACGAGAAGTCTTGCGACTGGCGCTGCTAGTGGGAAGAAAGATAGGACTGATCACTGCTCTTCAAACTACTTGACCAGCGTAGCGGATTTTATCCATACACGAAAATATGCTGACTGTATGGCGTCGTTCATTTGAGTGAGGTGATTCACTCCATGTTCCTTTGATCCGTTCGTATTCGCATGACAATATGGTGTGTCATTTCCAAATCTGAGATCGTTATTATACTTCGATAAAGCCAGATTTGGAATGGTGGGCTGAAGAACAAACAAACAAAACTTTGAGGATGTTTTGTTCTATCAAGACAGGGCCACGGTACCGTAGATCTCAATAACAAAACTGTGGCAGCTGTCCCTGGTCCGGCATGGCCAGCGAAATCACCGAATTTTAGCATACGCGTTTTGTTTCTGAGAGGCTGACTGATGATTTTTGGGCATAGTCCACACATGTTGGGAAAACGATAAATCCGTATTAGGCGAGAGGAAATCGGAAACATCCCGATAAACATGTGCCAGAACATAACTGAAAACCTCTAGATTATTTCATCGCTTCTGGAGAACATCAGCAAGATAATGTGTCGTCGTGGAAAAAATCAAAGGTACCAGAAGCATTGGAGATAGAGTTTTCGTCACCATAGACGTGACATACGTTCGGTCGAACACATTGGTACTGTGGGTGAAAAGTGTCGCCGAAAACCCTTGAATGTCGATATGTGTGGACGCATTGTCGACTATGGACGATGTTGAGGAACAAGAGCGCATGATCATCGTTATCTCTGGCACTACCTAGAAAAAGGCATATCTTTATCAATGCCTTGGTTTCGAAAAGATGTTGCAGCTTGCCATCCAGCAGGTATTCAATTTGTCATTCTGCATAAAAAGTTCCCAGGTCGAGTTATTCCACGTTTTAATGACGTCTACCAATAGCCAAGATCATGCTGCCCAAAAATTAATACAAAGACATCCTTCATCTGCATATGTGTGTGAAAGGGTGGCGGGCTCCACAGCACTTGCGTCACATCAGGATATTAAGCTCATTGTGCATAACTTAAGCGATGACGTCACCAAGGGTACTGTCCCTAATCTATGCAAGGGATGAGTTAGATTGACCTAGCATGATTTTGCGTATTGATGAGAGAGTCGAGTCACAATGGATATGTTCCATCGTCTTGTTTACTTGGTTAAAAGCCCTGCATAGTGAGGTGTTGGCTACCTGCATCCTATGAAGCTATTTATTCAGCTGAGAAGATCTGTTAGGATTGCCGCTATTAGACGCAGTTTTCTGCAAGTCAGTGACAGTTTCTGATTTGCGGCAGCTTCACGGATAGCATAGTAGCTTTCTAGATACATTCCAGCCGATGCGACGATCTCGTCACAGTGCTGCCTGGAAAGCATGTGAGTATATTTCCTGATTATATTTCAGGCGTCCGTCATGATTAGACCCACCAAAATATCAGGTCCGAAGGTCGTGATAGACGGCAGCAGGATCTCCTTTGCTGTTACCATGCCTCTTGATTCAGCTCCAGCAGAGTGTTACCATGTTGTTCAGTATGAGGGAACGGTGACATTGTTGTACCAGTTCTGAAGTGGGTTTTTGGTCTGGATAGAGCTAGTTCTGTATGTCTGCAATCGGTGTGGTTGTGCACGATTTTGCCAATGATGTTGTTGCAGACTGTATGTTCTGCAGCTATGGCTATGCCGGTCAGTTCCGTTTGAAGGACATTCGCGCGTAATTAATGAGTGATGTTCAGGGCTTTGGAGTGTATTGGATCTGGCTGAGAAGACCCAGCTTTAGTACAGATGTTTGTTTCTTCCTTCGTAATGTTGCCAGGCTTAATAAGGTTTGTTGAAAACAAATTATAGACTAGCGACTCTAGCTTCCAGTATTGGATCCCAATCCGTTGTCTCACGCCAGAGGCAGGTTCTTCGCAGCCTAATTATCACACTCAGGTCAAAACAGTCTTGGTTTGTTCAACTTTATGTTTGTAGACAAAAGTGGATATTATTCATCAAGCATAATGAAATACTCAGCATTTGTGATAACAAAATAAATAATGAAAGTATATTTTATAAATGTGTGTTCAATTTTGTTCCAAAGTTCGGAATCTGAAGTCTCATCACCCCTTATCTGAAGCATTGTGGATTTGAGTTTCAACTTGCTTTTGTGTGATGAGTTGAGATCGGGAGTCCTGTAGGTTAACCTACGAAGTGAACCTTGTATTCCGAGCCTCGACTCACCTGTGAATTTTGATCGACGTCAAGAGCCTTGTAAGCTGAGAACTGTGCTTTGTAGTTCGGGCCTCTATTTACCAGTATACAAGGTGTTCATTTGAAAACTAAGCATCCACTTTATTGTACTGTGTCTACCGATCCACAACTTTGTTGATGCATTCACTCTGCTAAGGTCAATGAATCATGAAGAGATTAGGTTTCATCCGAAGCTACTCACTATACAGGTCGAAGAACCATGTAAGATCTAGACATTTTCCAAACCTCTGGGCTTCCTTCTATTTCAAAGCAGACTCCCTTTTGATTCATTTCAAAGCTGGTCCTGTATAATCATGTCAGTCTATTGATCATCATATTCATATTTTTACATCTCCGTCATTCATATCCCCATGCATTTCATATCTTAGTAGTCACCATTGTCAAAACTGGACCTTGTAGGTATGATAGTGAAATCTATAAACGCAATAAATATTGCCAGGCAATTTTTTTTCAAAATGATGAAAAGGAGTAGTGAAATGTAACAAGACGTACTCAGAAAACTTGAGCCTGCTCAATGTCAACAGTGAACTTAATATTCTGTGAACTACAGGCAAATTCTCATGAGTCCATGGTAAACAAGCTCTTGATAAATTTGCCCTTATAGACCTGTACCGTCTATAACTTAACATTTCATAATGTACATAAACTGTACATACAACCTCCATTTCAGGAAAGTTTTTCAATAACACGTTGATCAATACGATTTCTTTCCCGAAAACATAATCTCTAAGAGAGTTTTTCATTTGAGAGCGATAATAATAAAACTCCACTTCCACATGAACCACCAAAATCATGAACTTTTTATTTGAGTTCTTTTACAACAATTGTCATTAGCAATCATATGAAGTTCCGAGCAAAATACTACATCCAATGAAATGAATCATCCACACTTGCTTCACAGTTATTTATGTGCAGAAAACACCAATAAGCGTCTGATTTATCGTTGGATATGGTCTCAGAGATTCTTTTGGATTGAAGGTGATGCATTTACAGCCAAATGCTATGATTTTGCGAACATGGCACTTATTATTGATGTTGGCATGGTTAACAGGAAACAGGTTTGGAGGCCTGTTTTCTACTTGATAAATTTCAGACATAACGAGTTTCCGGGTTGTTATTGTCCCTTACTCTGTTGAGCTTATTGTGTTATCTCTATGCCTTTCTTTCAGTCGAAGACCTGTATCGCCTCAATGAGGTTTGTGACATTTTCTATCATCTTTGTTCGACCTTTGAGGAATGGATGTGAATTTCCCATCACTTCTTCTCCTGAACGTAAATTGTTTAAAAGGCACGTATGCGTATGTTTTCCTAGGGTGCAGTGTCCAGATATTGTTCCTTGTCTAAGCTCGGTTTCAGCGGACTCACAGTGGATGATGGTTGGTTTTTCTCTCCCATCATTACTCATACTCTGTACCAGCTCTGTAATGGGCATCATCTCACTTCTTGTTGTTTTTTAAATCAGCAGGCAGCCTGTTGTAGAGGATTTGTAAACCCAATGGTAAGTCCTGAACCCATGAAAGGTGTATCCACAGCTTTGCGTGCAAGTTGGTCCACACGCTCATAACCAGCTATTTCTTTGAGTCCTGGTTTTCAACCTGAAGATGCATCATTGGATGCTGACAAGTTTTTGTTGACAATCCATGACTTGCTTGGATTCATAGTTTCCCGACGAAAGAGGCTTTCAACTGCCGACATCCCAAACTTGGATTAAGCATTATTTTTGTTTGGTATTCACATACTCCTATCATCGGTTATCCACGATCCTCATTTCTAACACAACCGTGTTTCAAACATTTGTCGGTAATCAAATCAACATTAAAGGAGCCGAAAAGCAATCATTTAAATTTCAAGTGTCTAGAAAGAGGTCTCGATTGCAGCTTGACTTTATCGTCCGTCACTAAAGTTCAAAGATCAGATGCTAGCGCTATAACCATCAACAAAATTAGTCTTAGCACAGTTGATGTGGAGAGTCGAATTGTTCAAATGTTTCCGGCTTGTTAAGCAACGAGATGTGCGGCAACGAGACTCTGCTCTCAAACATAGAGCACAAAACGATAATAAAGGTTAAAATGACAATTTTCAAGTGATGTCAATCAGCGATGCATAATCTAAGGTATTTTTGCAAAGAACTACGGATGTTGTAAATGGAGTTGGAACACGTCGATGCTATTGTAACTGTTCATGTGCTTTGGGGCCCATGAAAAAAAAGGGGTTGCGAGAGGAAATTCAAAGTCAGCCTGTACGAAGTTTGGTGATGGTGATGGTGAGAGTGGGTGAAAAAACGCCCGGCGAGTAGGCCTGGTGACCCTTTTTGCCAATCTCGCGATTCCAACCTTCTTCACTCAAGTCGTCCTGTCCAAAGTGTTAAGCGAAGTAGATCATCCCAGCTCAGGTCCCTCAACTTCACCTTCACCAGAGGAATGGTTGCAGCTCCAAAGATTCTACTCCTCAGGTGACCTCATCTATCACAGACTTCCAGTAGATGGTAGGAGGTTTCCTCCGCCCTTCTATAGTAGGGACATAGGGGTGATACGCCTATCCCTGATGAATGCAAGTGTCGGTTGAGCTTGCAGTGTCCTGTTAGAATGCCTACGATGATGCTCAGTGCCTTTCTACTCTTCTCAGCACCTGGGTCGTCCGTGATTTGTTGGGTTGTGTGATTATCTCTCTGGCTCACCCACAAGTCGTGTTATTTCTCCAGTTTTTTACCGTGTTCTCCCAAGCCCACTCGTTCGGGCCCTCGGAGATCAGTTGTCTAATCAAACCCAGGTATGGCTCTGGACCGGGCTGGGACGATGAAAACCCTAGTCAAGCTAGCTCGTCCGCGCGTTCGTCTCCGAAAATGCCCATATGTCCCACTACTCAGACCAGTTTGACCTTCTTGCTCTCGCCCAGGGCGTGCAGAGCATCACTGCACTCTTGAACCAGCGGGCAACTGATCCTTGGCTTGCATAATGTCCTTAGTGCCGCTTGACTTCCAGAATAGATAACTATGTTATCTTCTGCAACACCTTGAACCTCTTTTCTGGTTGCTACCTCCAGGATAGCAAAAACCTCTGCTCGGAAGACCGTTGTAAGCTTTCCGAGAGGAAAAGCCTCCCCGGCATTCCTGTCTAGTCTGTATACTCCGGCTCCTGTAGCCTTAGAGATGGCCTTTGAGCCGTCGGTAAACCAGATCTGGTCCGCCACTCCTAGCTGGATGAAAAGTGTACCTCAGAACTTCTATAAAGTCTGAGTCTTTCATCCATGGCTGTCAATCCCGCCGCCAGTAACTGTTCCTCACGCGTTACAATAGAAGTTAATCTAGTGTGGCCGACCTTTGTGCCTCTGTCCTTCCATACTTCCTGAGTAGACATCCTCACGTATGCTGCCATCGCTTGCTTCATTGCACCGATAATGCTCAGACAGGTCATCCTTTGAAGTCTGGTAAGTCTGATTTCGTCAGTGGCTTTCTCGGTAGCCGGCCACTAGACCACGGCTCCGTATGAGACCCTTGGTCTGATCACAGCTCGATAAAGCCAGTGAACGACGTGTGGTTTTAGGTGTCACCGCTTACCCACCGATCGGCGCAGTAGCCACATTGTGGCTATGGCCTTTTTAACTGTTTTTTCAATACGGGGTTTCCACGTCAACTTACTGTCTAAGACCACCCCGAGGTATCAATGCCAACGGCATCTTATAAATATCCGTTGTCCAGAACTCCTTGAGATTCCTCCTTTCTGTGAAGAGAATCAGCTCCGTTTTTGTGGGATTCACTGAGTGCCCCATCTGTTCACACAATATGTCTAGAATTTTTCACGCTGACCTCATACGCTCGCAGACGACTTCCAGATGTTCACCTCTCACAAGGATCAGGTCATTATCAGCGAAGCCTTGTCCGGAGACTGTCCATTATCAGACACCAAAGCCTGGGTGAGAGGCAGCTGCTTTGGGAGAAACCTCTTAGCATGTCTCCTGATGACGCTTCCACCTGGCGATCCCGAAGAGCGGACCAAACCCAACTCACCAAGGAGGCCGGGGTTTTTCTGACTCTAAGAGACTTGCAGATGACGTCCGTTTCAGCCTCATCATATGCTACTTCCACGTCATAGAACAGGGTCGAGGCGATCTCTTTGTCGTTTAAAGTCATTTCAGCTAGTAGTAGGCATGCTGAATCCTGTGAATTGGAGATCTCGAAAGAATCTTTGTCAAATACCTATCGAACATCTTTTCTAATGCTTTCATTTGGAAAGATGTCAAACTGATTGGCCTGTGAGCTTTTGGGAGCCAGTGAGGTACTTGCTCCGGGAAAGTGAGTTTGGAGGAGAGGTATACTTTTTTCCCAAAAATACCAACACATTCACCAATCTTAAGAAAATTTCGAGAATTCACGTCTTGGTATGGCTTTTTTGCATAGAACTCTTCAGCTTTGGAAACAGGAAAAAAATCTGGTGGATACGATGACTGAAGCATTGTTCTTTATGGTAGAAATCTACAAAAAAGCAACGATGTGTGAACAGATTCTTCATCACATATCTTTTGCACACTGAACCAACACATTACCAAAAACAACGAGAATCAAATGTAATTATCAACTGGTGTGCACAATCGATTTCGTGCAACGTTTACTCTCTTAAATTAAGGTACTTCACTTAAATAGCTTTGAAAGCAAACAACATTTTCAGGTCGAGTATCTAACAGTCAATGAAATATCAATCATTCTGGAAAGAAAACAAATCTCAGAACGTTTTTACCGACAATTTAATGAAAACTTACAGGGTTGATTCAAGATTTTCCTGGCAAGGTAGGTGACAATGTTCTGATCACCCACCTGATGTGCGCCATAAAAACTTTCTTCAAAAACCACAATCAGGCAGAAAAACATAGTAAAACTGGCTTTAAATTGCAACACTAGATTTTATTCTGAATAAAAGTTGACCAAGAAACATTATCATGATAAAGTATTTTCTTTGATTGGCATGTTGGCAGATTTCCTCAAACAAAGAAAGCTCTCTTGTCGGAGCTCGTCTAGAAATCCATGGAGAATCCAGATTTTCTTCATGCCTTACTTCCGATTGTTCAATCTTCCCGTGTCACTTGGTCACTATATGAGCTTTTTCCGAATCTATCTATACCATAGGGTCCAGGGCGCAACATGTAACATCCCTTGAGTCATTGTGAAGATGTGAACTTTTTTATCGTCATGAAAATCTCTAATGAGCTTTACGTGCAAGTCATCAACAAGCAGATACCTTATCAGGAATCTATAATATCGTTGTGTTCCACTTTGATATAAAAATGATCTCCACAGTTGCCTTACTATCATTACTTTTCCCAATGTACCGTTGGCGTTGTATGGATGTTTTCGCATCGAAAGACATCTTTTCAAGCTGAATGTCGATGTTGTCCATGTTGTATGTTGGAATTGTTGAAAATCTTAGTGTGTTCCAGGCTTGAGCTTAAATGATCACTTGACTCTTTTGTGAATACTCTTTAAAATATTGTAAAACAATTCGTGCGGAAGATCTTCTGGCAATTGTTGAATCCGCATCTTTATGGCATTATGATTCTTTTCTTCATAGGTACGATACATGTGGTACATATCCAGCACTTCATAAAGACGTGTTATAATTGCTATCGAATCTGGATCAGACCTATTGATAACAAGTCAGTAGGAGTAGGTCGAACCTATTTTCAGTGTACCTTCCATAGTGCTCCTCCATGATTTTTCTCTGAGCAAGAGAAGCCATCTGGAGAGTGTGTACAGCAAACCAGGTCAGCTTTCCTTCTCTAATATCCGATCCTATTTTTCCTGTCACAAGCGGATCTCCATACACATCAAGAAAATCATCCTGAAAAACATATCCACATAAAATTTGATAAAATTGACGGCTTTAGTACACTTTAGGACCCTTCGAATTTCGCACTTCTAATGAATTTATTTGAAAGATATCGTGAAATCGTTTGTGCAAAAACTTTATGAAAAAAAAAAAAAAAAAAAAAAAAACGCGAAAGTGTCGTATTTTTTTCAAAACCTCATATTCCATAAATTTTTTTGTTCAAATCTCCTTTATAACCTATTCTTTATCTATTGTATGAAAAATAAAGTGCGAATTCGTGTGGTCCTAATATGTACCAGACGAGACGACGGCTCTGGTACACTTTAGGACCCCTCGAGGACTTTTGGAGTGTCTTATTTTTTTCAAAACCTCATATTCCATAAATTTTTTTCTTCAAATCTCCTTTATAACCTATTCTCTATCTATTGTATAAAAAATAAAGTAGAAAATCGTGGGGTCCTGATATGTACCAGACCCAAAATCCACATTACCTTACTGACCTGAACTTGAAAGTGTAATCCCATATCGAATAAAACTGCTTTTGCCTGTTTTTGTAGCTCCCGATCAGTCTTTCCAGCCAAACTCATAGCCAGAGACACAGGCATGAAAAAATTATAATATCCTGTCTTATATGTCGCAACTGAGTTGAATCTGCAATAAAATTTTGATGTAATTGAAGATTTCTGGTTTTTTACGAACCTATCCATTGTAAAAACGTCAAAATTAGGTCTTCCACTTATATCCGTACACATGGTGTCCAACGTCTGTCCCATAGTTGCCTTGATTGTCATCTCATGGAAAAATTCCATCAAGTACACATACAGATGATGGTTTTTGAAGTATCTTTATTGAAAAATGTTCCGTTTCTTCAATCAATACAGGATTCAATTCAGACGAACCTACTTTTTGAGAAGAACATAAATGTGATTCTCCAACATAATCGCGTCGTTCACGGCACACATTCCAATATCTGGATGTCGGTACCAACATTTTGATCCTCTTCTGGTTTCCGATTTGTCAACGATGTCATCAAGGATGAGGACATGAGCATGCAACTGAAAAAAAACATTGATTGATTTGACTTGGTACTTCATTTTTACAAAACTGATATATCATAATAAGGGCCAATATTTCTTTGTCATATAAAGGTACAAAATGGCTCACATGATAACGTGGTCTCCTGCCGTTAGTACAGTATTTAATATGAGCCAGTCCTATTAGATCCTTAGCTGAGTGAAAGAAATGGCGCAATTGAAATACAACACTTTCGGCAAAGACTTTCAAGATCCTTATTAACGTCAAGGTAGCCTTGACTTTTCTGAACCTCAAGGTGACATTGATATATCGCCCTTGGATTATGAAAAGGCGTCGTCTGTGGACGAGGTTTACAGCAATAATATCAGCAAAAAATAAGAAAACCATATTCTACGACGTAAGGTTAAGTGTGGTACGGGCCACAGTAGAAGCGGGGTTGCCGGAGACATGGCATGCTAGTCGTTTCACGCTTTGACGAAAATGGCACGTCAATTTTTGACGTCGCGACGAGAGATAAGCGAACACGCGACGTAGAGAAAAATGTGGCACGGGCCACAGCAGCTCGACGGTTCAGGTTGGAGAAAAACTGAGCAGAAAATTCCAAAGCGGCGAACGAAAAACGATATTTCAAGACAAAATACGGGGATCGTTTGATACAAAATCAACCGAGTTGCGGAAAATCGAGAACTACTCCAGGAAAACAAATCAAAAAATACTGTAACTGAGACGTTTCGGATCTACAGACAAAAATCAAGATCATTATACTTTGTACAATTTTTTTTTTAACAAGACGTTTCCGGACCCATGTTCAACTACGAAAAGTGATTATCTTGCTACACTCCTCACTATGACGAAATGCGCACTTATTTCAGACTAACCTTGTATGGGTGAGTTGCATTAAATCATGATACTATTTTGCGTTGGGTTGTTGCTGTTCTTCTGCGAGGGTGTAACAAAACGCTAAACAACTTACATTATGGTCTACACGCCTGCAGTGATAATAAACAATAAAGTATATTGTATACCTAGACAGTGAAGTGTCATCTTACCAGACTGAAGGAAGCAATGAACGGGCGAACTTCAGAGAGCCTGAACACTTCTTGAAGCCTGGAAAAATCACTTTATCGCCGAGGTTTACACATTACCTTTTGCGACATAACCGCTAGTAATAGCGTTCCAAAAAAAACTGATCATCACACATACTAAGTAAAATTTTCGAAACAACATCCTAAATAGAACCTACGTACCTGATTGAACAAAATCCCTAGAAAAATAATAATATCATGGAAACATAACGCCACTAGATCAATGTTCTCTTTATTTTGTTTTCAATCAATTTCAAATAGAACCGGCACACTATTTGAACAAACGACGACATCATGCAAACATAACCTTACTAGATTGATAAAACATCACCTATATTCCTCATAGAACCTTCATAACAATTTTTAATAAAATCTGTTAAAAAATAACGAAATCATGCAAACCTAACCTCAATAACAGGAACGCTCAGTCACGCCCTAACCGTTAAATACATCAAGATGGGCAGAACGGATTTGAATACCGGGTGCCCCAGTGCAGTTTGTGAAAATGTTTCACAATATACAGGGTGTGTCATTTTTGCATCAACATAGTTTTTTTAAATGGCAACTCCTGTTTATCTTCGAATATTTCAATGTGCACCTTTTCGTGCATCTGCAATTCGCTTCAAACCTTCAAAAGTTATTCCACTTTTTCTAAAAATTGATGCGTTTGCAACCATTGATTAAAGATTTTTTTATCTCACATTTTTTCAAAGGCCGATAGTTTTCGAGATAATTTTGCTTTTTTGATAACTTATACAAATCTGACTGTGGAGGCAGTAAACTTCTTCAGGTGTATTGTTATTGTATGATGGAAGACTTGAAAAGTGAATAAACATAAAAATGGACTTTGTCCGTTGTCATAATTATTGCTAGGAAAAAAGGTTGAAGTTTCTAATCTGTTAATCATTACCATCAATTTAACTGTTTTCATTTTAATAGCTATTTGTCCACCATAAAATTTAAATTATCAACCAATAAATCTGATCAAAACTTGATAAATCATAATCTCGTTTATCACAATATTGTCAACGTTTTGATTGGTTTTTATTATTGGTTGTCGTACGCTTAAAAATTGCGTTTGTGATATATCTGTCTATTTTTAATAAATGAATGATACATGAATAGGATAGTATGAGAATATTGGTTTTTGATGAAAACAAAAACGCATTAATGTTGAATGCGTTCATATCTGACTCAATTTATTTAAATGTATTCTTTATACACTTGGTTCTTGGTTTTCCTATCAATTCAATCCTAGCATGGGTATTATGATTATGATCATGTAAAATTATTGGCAAATATTGGAAAATCTGCAGATTGAGAGAGAGATTGTATTTTGAGTATTTGATAGTCTAAGCTCTTTAGATTACACTGAGAAATTTTTTTAACGGTGTTTATATTTTCGATGTCATTGACCAAACACATCACCTATTTTAAATTATATAAAATTCAATTAAACATCAAGAAAATATATCATAATGATCATTCTAAAAACTTTTCAATGCAAAAAAAAATAAAAAAATAGAAATAAAAAACTTTTGAATGTTTCAGCCTAAATAACAGAAGCTACATACAAAAACTTGGCAACGATGCGCACAGTTGATGCAATTAATCCGTCATAGTTTTCCGGAGCATGCATTAAGTCGTTTCTTTGTCAAAATTTTGAATCCGCTTATAGTGTTTTTAACGCAAAACAGAATCATATCTTTTATTTAGACTGGAAAGTTGACACTTCCTTTTGACATTACATCAAGAAATTGATTAATCATTTTTTGAATTATTGTTTTGGAAAATAATGATGATAAATATCTTGTATCAATCCATACAGATAATATGAATGGTTCCGATAGCCTAGGACATAGGCCCAGTTCAAGTTTTTGTTAAAAAAAAAGAAATCTGAATAATTCATGATAATATGTAGAAGACAAAATATACCTGTTAAATGATGTCAATTAACCCAAAATTTGGATATTAATATTCATTATTATGTGTAAAAATACTATCATGTTTCCACATTTCAAACGTCGTCATAAATATTGATATTTAAATTTCAGCTTGATTTGTTTTCCAATTCTTTAAATAAAAATTCGACAGTTGTTTATTACAATCCTTTTCATATTTTATTAGTGAGAAAACAATATTGGGGTCAATTACCTATTTGGGATTATTAAAGTTATTTTGAGTACATCTGGTTTGTTCATAAGGATATAGCAAGGGTCCAAAAATCTTGAAAAAAATATTTCATTAGAAAACAGAATTTTCTTGCGAAGCACATTGAAATTATTGAGAGATTCTAAAATATATTCTCATCAAATTGTCGGTAGTTGCATGCAAAATTGATAGAACGTTCATATCAGTTCACTTTCAAATATCAAGGTTTTATTGACGAACCCAAAAATGTTGAGGAGGTTAAATCAAAATCCTAGAAGATAAATTCATTAGGGAAAAAACACTTCATTATTGATAAGGCACCACTACCACTGCAGTGAAAACTGCCTCTTGATATGAAACATATCATTTGAGGAGACGATAAATTCTGAGAACTTGAACTTGAGATAATTCTGATTTCAATCAATAATGTATATACAGGGTGTTATTTAATGGTATGTCATAATTTTAAGGAGAAGTTCCTGGATAAATTTTAAGTCGAAAAAGTCATATAAACATGAGTCTAAAAGAAAAAAAAAAATCAAAAAAATAAATAAGATAAAATAAAAATCAAAAAATTAATAGAAAAAAAAGTGTGTTCCTATACCATAATATCCTGGGCAAAGTTCAATATCTCAAACCTTCTTTGGCAAATGTAATAAAAACTGAAAATAAATCTTTAACAACCTGTATCTTAAAAAGCATTTCAAGACCCAAGTTTGTATGACCTTTCCGACTTAAAATTTATCCAGGAACTCTCCCTTGAAATTATGACATACCATCAAGTAACACCCTGTATTATACCGTATGGACGCATAAAAAGACAAAAAAAAAATTGAAATGAGATTTCATCTTCTGGGATTCAGCTCTGCTTTGATAGAAACTGATTAGTGTCATAATTTTGATTTCGAAAAACCAAGTATGTCTTAAAAAGTAACATAGGACCAAATATTATTGAGAAAAGTTGAAAGAATGGAAAACTAATTGAGAATGCAAAACTCAAAAATCAAAACACTCCGTCGACTTTGATACTTTGAATTTTTCCAGTCTATTTCCAGAAACCATGAAAATAAATTTGACCCTAATATTTAATATATCTGTCTCTTTTTTTTGAATGTTGAAATATTTTTTTATTTTGGGAAAAGCACTTGACTAGTGAGAAAAAAAATCTATGTAAGTCAATTTACGAAAAATACTTGTTTTTTCGAAACTCAAATTGTGACACAAACTAGTTTTCAACCTCAGAGGATGAAATTTCGATTCAAAATTGTTTTGTCTTTTTCACCTATTCGTGCGCTGATCCGTGGACACTGTATATCAGATCAATTAGCCGCACTCCTCAAAACAGCCGTTTTAAACAAAAACTTGGAATCTCTAGAAAAGTAACAAAACAAGTGTCACTGACCCAAACATGTCGCATGTTGATATTTACTCTTTTTTCAGCGATGTTGCCATGTTTCCTGGAAGTTCTGAAGCTTTATGAGAGAATAACCGGAAAAATACCTAACCTGTAGCTCTATGAATTATTATCTATTCCATATTACGCTATTTAGTGTTTTAGTGATAAAACAATCACTAGAAAGAATACAAAACCAGGCGGACATTTTGTCATTTAACCGGTAAGTAAACAAAAACAAAACCGGCCTCTTCTATCATTGTGTTTGGGTCAAAATATTCAATGCCAAAAACATAGGCGTTATGTGTCTTGTAATTGTAAGTCTATGAAATTAAATATAATTTTACCGAGAAGATGACATATTTTTAGGAGGTGAGTTCAAATTAGATGCACTCAATGAAAGAAGCAGTTTATGAATAATAAAAAAGACAGTTGACAACTGTGATGGCAGTTTTCCAATCTGCCAGATTCACTCGACATAAAAAGGACAGTTTGTTAAATTACATAAAACTCCTCAAAACTCGAGGTTCAAGAATTCTGGTTTTATTGAAGAGGTCAATTCAAAATCTTGCCAGACACAGTCAACTGAAATAAAGACAGTTGACTACTGTTTAGAAAACTGTCAAATTCACCTATCATAAATTATACTTGCTTAAGCGGCATATTAGTTACTCACCAACTCTATACACCATCCTAAAATTCCGGCCAATTTGATATTATCGAGAGTAAGTCTGGCAGGGTCCTCCAGTATTTTATAAGACATTAACAGAAAGTGTGCTCTTATCTTTTTGCCTGTGGGTACATTGTATTGCAGTACCTAGAAACTCACATTTCCAGTTATATACTGAAAATAATGTGATTCTACTCACTTTGGCAAATCTGCGCATTATTTCTGGAGGGGCCTGATTCTGACTGGGTTTAACGTCAGTTAAATTTTTGACAATCTCCGGAAAGATTTTCATCAACTCCCTGGACTGTTCAGCCGACACAAAAGGCCTTAAAAAGTAGTGAAATAGAAAGATAAAAAATCATTTTTTGTTATGACCTTGAACAAGGTCATAGCATTCCTTCAATAAACAGTTAAGGCTTTACTATATGTTTTGGAAGAAATCTATGTCACCCTAGGAAAAGCATGATTAAAAAACATTTCTCCAAGAAAGATTCAAACTGTTATCAAGTAACATTCTAAATATTTTTATTCAAACATTTCAAGTTGAACAGAAAATAATAATATGTTATTGTCGTGAGCCCTTATTGCGCCAGCGAGTAACGTTCCAAGAGACTCATTGACTTATTCACTACAGTACCCAGTATAGTACAAAAAAAATCAAGCCAATAGCTCTTATTCGTCCAATAATTAATCTATCAAATTTCAAAATAAGGTTTGAATTCACCAGATTGTCGTCAGTTGTCATAATTCAAAGCTCTTTACACTCACCTTATTTTAGTATGTTGCACCAGTTCACGACTTTTTATCCCAAAACCACATCCATTTTCTGTCCCAGAAACTACTCTGGCCGTCTGCGTTCCAATACACCGACAAACGCTCAAATATTCACAAAATTTATCACGAATCACTTTTCTTGAGAACATTTTTGAATAATTGAAAATATAGCTTGAATTTCAAAGCTGTTTTGACCAGAAATTAATTCATCACAAATATATATCCCATATCTTGAGATCCTTTAATATCCCCTCTACTCTGTCCAATTTTCCGCACTGAATAAAATGTTTTCGTTTTTCTTTGACCGACATTGTTCCTTATTGACATTCCCAGACGTTTGAATTTGTTTTGCAATGAATGTGGGTTTTTATTGGTTGATATCAGCAGGGTATTCATTTCTTATCTGAATTTACTGACCAACAATATTGGGTTGCCTTTTTTATTTTCCATGCCCCTTATTTATTGGAGGAGGTGATCATCATATTTTCAAAAACCATTTGTTGTGTGTGTTGTATTGAATATATGTCAGAAAGTATTCCATCGATCCTGCTGCTCGTGATTTTTTGTTTGTGGATAACAAGATGTCAACTTGAAATTTGACTGACGTTTTGGAGATCATAAAAGCGACCTTAATTTATTACTCCAAATATAAAAATATGGGGCAATATTAGAATTTTAGATTTTGAAAAAGAGATCATTCAACGACAATGATTGTCCATTGGTTTTATCTCATCTAGCACTTAATATACAACTTTGCAGTTTGCACAAATTTCAGCCACTTTTTTTCAAAATGAAAGATGTCGTCAACAAAAATGTCATGGGCTCTTTATTTTTACCCTCGAATCTGAGCTTTCCGGTAACTCATCGGAAATGTTAGAACGAGGTCAAATGGATCTTCTCAAAATTCAGCAAAATGATCATTTTATGTCCAAATATTACTGTAAATATTGACCACATCAATCATGAGAATAATTCCAAGTTTCATGATTCACAGACAAAAAAAGCCTAGAATTCGACTACTATGAAAAATTGACAATTTTTTTTACAATGATATTCACAAACATTGATGTATTATTAGGGATAAATATTGAACCTTTATCTATTATGTATGATAATTTATTTTATATCAATGATCTGGCTGGAAATATAGCAACTAAATTGACTGGGCCGAATAAATTCGAACAAATCCATTCATTAGGGGTAATTCATTTGGGACTAAATTTGGAAGGATTTTGTTGCCTGACGTTTTACAATTATTTCAGGAACATGATTTTAGTGAAGTCGCGTTATCTTGATAGCATTATCATTTGTTGTAACTTTCTTATTCAAAAGATAATAAAACGAACCAAAAATTTATAGGATACTTCATCAAGTGTTTTGTCATAAGAAAAAAAAACAAAACACGTGTATGTACACAGGGTGACATAGAAAAAAGTACACTGCATTGTGCCACACCATAGAGGACACTAAAATCATGATTAAAAAACTTTCCATGAACATGATGGGTTTCTAAGGCCTTCGGTTAAAAGAAACGGGGTGTTGAATTTAATTTTTGTTTGGGTTTTTTTTGAATATCTTGAGCCAGAGACGCAAGAGACGGATAAAATATCACATTTTATCCATCTCTTGCGTCTCTGGCTAAAGATATTCAAAAAAACAGGGGTTTTTTATCATCATAAATTCAAATCTGATCGCAGTTTGTGATTACTGATAGAGGGCGCCACATACAGGGTTCCATCTCTATTGAATTGTTTTTTCAATTCTGTTTTTATTTTATTTTTTGTTTTTTTTGTTATTTTAGTGTCCAATTTTGTTTGGCACTCTGCAATGTACTTTTTTCTATGTCACCCTGTATACTGCAGTCAACACGACATAATAGAAAGCAAACATGTAGCAGCGGATTGCTTATCTAAACTCAGAACTGAAATTTATTCGAATAATATCGGAGAATTAAGAGGGCATTTTGGGCCCCACAGTACCCCCCCTGCTGAGTTCCTGGAGGTTCATCAGCACTAAGTTCTGGTGTTGTTGAGTTCTCACATCGGACTGGATGGTTGCTCAGTCTTGACATACGCTGGTTTTAAACGATCGATGGAGACGGTGACGTCTCGGCCATTGATGTCTACTACCATTTTTTCATCGGATCGGCTAACCACTTTGTACGGCCCATCGTATGAATGTTGGAGAGGTTGGCGATGGCAATTACGCCGAACGAATACCTGCTCGGTAGTAGCCAGATCTTCAAAAGAAAGAACGATTTTCTCCGTGCTGGTTGCCTGCCACAGGCTGGAGGTCTCTCATCTGCTGTCGAAGTTCTTTGATAAAATCGTTGCTGATGTCCAAATCAGCGCTCTTTGAGCCCAGGAATTCTCCTGGAAGTCGAAGAGGCTGACCGTGTAATGCATTTCTGCTGCCGTTATGAGGTCTTCCTTCCACGCTGATCAAATGCCCAACAGGACTGTAGGCAAAACCTGTGTCCAGCGCTCATCACGGTGACACATGATGGCAGCCTTAAGCTGACGGTGTAGACGCTTCACCATACCTTTAGCTGAAGGGTGATAGGCTGTGGTCCTCAGGTGAGTCGAACCTAGTAAGCGATTCAGATGCCTGAATAGGTTTGACTCAAACTGCCTGCCTTGGTCAGTTGTGGTTCTCAGCAGCGTGCCAAATCTCGAAATCCAGTTCTCGTACAAAGTTCGTGCTGTTGTTGCTTCCTGGTAGGCCATTGGGATAGCTTCTGGCCATTGGGTAAAGCGATCCACCATCGTTAGACAATACCTATACCCTTCTGATGATGGCATGATGATGATGTCAAAGTGGACATGCTCGAAACGCGCTGAAGGCAATGTAAATTTGCCAACTGGCGTTGAGACGTGTCGCGTTACCTTGGATCGTTGAGACTGAACACAACTGTTGGCCCATTGTCGACAGTCTGCTTTGATCGATGGCCAGACTAAACGCTGGTTCACGAGTTTGCGATGGATAGCATTGAAGACTGCTTCGCGGAATCCTTTCGTGACAAAAAAGCGTGCTGTCCGGGTGTACACGTCACAAAATATTTACACTTCCGTATTAGGAAAACGCACTAACTTGAGCTGCAGCGCCAATTTTTCATCGTCCCGGTGTTGTCTCAGCTTGTCATCGTCTTGCTGTGATGCTGCTAAGGCCTGAAAGTCCAACGTGGGTTCACTGGAAGCAACTTCGTCAACCCTGAAGAGGGAATCAGCTACGACATTTTCGTCACGTGCATCATGACGTATATCTGTAGTGAATTAGCTTATGAAATCAGAATGGCAAAATTGACGAGGTTAGCCTTTGTGGTCTTCTCTTTTGAAAGCGAACGTGATGGGCTTATGGTCAGTGTAGATGATGAATGTGTGGCCCTCTACCATGTGCCGGAGTTGTCTTACCGCCAGATAGATTGCCAGGAGTTCTCGGTCGTGAGCACCATACTTGGATTCGACTGGGCTGAGTTTTTTTGAGAAGAATTTCATTGGATGCCAGGCGCCATCAACTCACTGTTGAAGCACAGCACCCACTGCCAGGTCAGATGAATCGGTCAATATTATGTTGTGGATGCGCCAGTAATGTCGGATGTGCCAGACACTCCTTTGTGGTTTCGAACGCCTTGATTGCCTCTGGTGTCCAGCTGACAGCTGTCTTGCCTTTGACATTCCCACAGAGGAGTTCGTTGGGTGGTGCCTGAAGTTGTGCAGTTCTGGGTAAAAATCTTCTATAGTAGTAAATCATACCCAGGAACTGTCTTAGCTTTTTCACTACCTCAAATCATGGATAGGCACGAATTGCCTCGACTTTGGAAGGGGCCTCGTTCCCTCACCAGACACTAGGAAGCCGAGGAATTTAACCGCTGTCCGAAGACACACTTGGCTGCGTTGATGACTACCCCGTACTTGTGGAGTCGCTGGAACAGGATCTCTAGTTGTTGCAGATGCTCTTCTTCTGATGTCGATGCAATCAAGATATCATCGACGTGGGCGTGGCAAAATTCTAGGCTCTGCACTACCTCATCGATGAAACGTTGGCAAGTCTGAGCGGCGTTTCTCGTACCAAACATCAAGTACTGAAACTCAAATAAGCCAAATGGCGCGATGATGGCGGCAGTCATCAACTGTTCGTGTGCTCAGGATTTCACACTCAGTCACATCTCCCGGAGAGGTGAGATAAGTGGTAGAATCCAGTAGTTGTAAATTTTTCATATCCACCAGTAGTCTATGGTATACCAAAAAATCTGCTCCAATGATCGGCTTGGAGACGTCGGCGACGACAAACCTCCAGGAAAATTGACGTCGCAGTTTTAGATCGAGGGTGAGGGTTACGATTCCGTTTGTTTGGATAACTGTACCATTCGCCGCGGAAAGTTCGTAGTCAGACTTTGTACGTGGACCAGGCAATCGCGAACGTGGAAATACACACGAATCAGCACCTGTATCGATCAGGAATTGAGTCTTGGAAGTGTTGTCCTCGACAAATAAACGACGCAACGTTGACGGGCATGGATCGTCAGTCGCCATAAACGACCGCCCTTAGCGTTACCCGATGAACTGTTAAACTGAGTCTGCTATCCACTTACCATCGAATGATTAAACTGACACGGTTATTCGCTCTTCACTGCCCGGTCGCGAAAACGCCAGTGATACCAATACAAACCACTACGATTCACACTGTGAGCACGAGACCAAGACCGCTGACGCGAACGCTAACGCGAATTGTCGCGACGAGATAATGTTCGCTGAGGCACTTGATGTATTTCCAAAGCAGCAAACTTTTGAATTATGGTTCCCATTGCATGCTCCAGGCATTCAATTTTTTCTGCTAGAGCCGGATTGGTTGCGACTTCTGTGATGGACTCGTGCGCGCCGTAGATCTCGGCTATCAAGTCCGCGATTTCTGCTTGTTTCTCCAATGAGAGGTCCTTGTGTGCAGCAAGGAGTGCTTGCATGGTCTTGGGCAACCGATCATGCCACAGGGTTTGTAGCACCTCCTCAGAGACCTGACTTCCTGCGAGGCCGCGCAAATGACGCAAGAATTGTGTTGGTTTTCTGTGGCCCAGAGGCTCATTCTCCATCAGGCGACAGGTGTATTGCTCTTGAGTCGACCCCATGCGTTCTATCAGCTCATTTTTGAGCGACGCGTATGTGCGCTCGTTCGCCGGCTTCACAATTATATCGCGCACTTTGATCGCGTATTTTTGATCGAGCCCTGTGATGGCATAACCAAACTTTGTGCTATCCTTGGTGATTCCAGAAGCATCGAAGCTATTCTCCAGTATGGAGAACAATAGCTTCGGGTCAGACGCAATGAATGGCGGCACTTCCATGGCTAAGCGATCAATCTGTTGATTACGATTGATTGTATTGAGTTGCACGTCGTCCTCTTCGATGTTGAGTTGGCGACGAAAACAAATTTGAGTCACTCGTGAACTGATATGAACCACTATATTACTAAACTCACTGATAGATCCCACACGTTTTATATCACACGCGAAACTTTTCCGATCACGTCGGGGTCACCAATTTGTGTGAATCTGTGGAATCATCAAGACGATAGTTGGCAGATCAATAATTCATTCAATTTTAATACGAGAAAACAATCCGGTACTATCACGGACAAACAAAGATCAGGTAGATGGTCGCGTTTTACAAATTGCAGCGGATTGCTTATCTGCACTAAGAACTAAAATTTATTCGAATAATATCGGTGGATAAAGAG
The DNA here is from genome assembly GCA_958502075.1 of Orchestes rusci. Lineage (NCBI taxonomy): Eukaryota > Metazoa > Arthropoda > Insecta > Coleoptera > Curculionidae > Orchestes > Orchestes rusci. The sequence continues at coordinate 7,884,980 of OY293305.1, forward strand.
GGAGTTTTTGGTTTATACCCAAGTTTCCAACACTGAAAACCCTGTGCTACTCGCGTGGCTCACAAAGAAGTCCGAAATGATCCTAACATAAGATAGAACATAATTTTTTCCATACTTTAGTTGATAATTCGACAAAAATTTATACAGGGGTTTTCACCAGGTTTTTCCCAATTGCATACAATAATATTGAATTCAAGATCTGATTGAATGGAAAAAAATCCATTTTAACCCATCGTTTATAAGGAAGTGCATTGTTTTTAAGATACCGGGTGTAAAAAAATGTAAAATGTTCGTCACTGACTTGATTGTTTTTTTCAAATGTAGGTAGCAATAATTTTTTTGTTTCGTATTTGGCATCGTTTTAGTTAGTTTGAAATGTTCAAAAAATAAAAATATTGTACGGAGTTTGAAACTCTTTTCTCCATAACAAGGTTATATTCGAAAAACTGGAAGCAAAAACGTTCATTTTTGTCTGTTTCATAGAAGAAAAACGACACATTTTGACACTTGTTTCATTGTTTTCAAAAAAACTACCGTAAGTTAGCGTTTTTTTAAAGATTTTTGTTGTGAAATTTTTTGAAGATTTTTACCTGATTTGCTACAATTACAGCCTAACCCAAGAACCCAAGGTCTATTGGTTGTGGACTTACACAAAAATAGGTTTTTTTTGCAAAAAGTGAAAATTTATCGGTATGTCCATTCTCCTTGACAAATACTGTCCAATGTTCCCGGAAAAATGTTCAAGAAAAAAAATTCCAAAGAATTTAATCAGTTCAAATCAGAACAGTGTCCCTATGTCTCAAAAACCTAAAAATAATAAATTATCCAAGTTTGGAAAAATAATAAAACAATAGGTGATATTAGGCTGTGAATAAACGAGAACTAACTCAAATTGCAGACGTCAGTGAATTGAAAATCTGATTCAAGACTCACCCCCCTTCCCAAATCACTTATCGATTCTCAGTGTAATTGTCGGACCCCAATATACACTGCCACTTGATTCAATAGCTTGGAGCGTAAGGAGTAAGACAAATTGTTGATGGATCATTTGGCAAAGTAACTTTTGAACAAAAGGACAAAGTTAAGACCTTTGCATCAGTCATCACCTCTGTGGAAGTATTACACGAAAAAGCCGGCATGAAATCCTCCTTTGATGCATCATTTACACCGCTTTCTGAAAGCATGATACCAGGGTGCTTATTCTTGACGGGTATAGGGAGTAGGGGCGCCATCTCATGGTGAGAATGTGAGACGGACTGTCATCACCAGTCTTTCAATGAGTGCTTTGACAATAAGAATGCACTTTTTCTTCATAACCTTATTATAAGATGGCGCCAGCCAAACAATGTCACCACTTAGGTAATAAAGATAGGTTACTTATGTTAGAGACATTTTATGAAAAGTTATTGATTAAAACCATGAGATGGCACCGAACGCCATCTAAACCCATGCAGAGTGTCATTCAGCGGAGTAGTAGATTAAATTTTCATTACAGTCTCTGATGATGTAAAGTATCATCTTCCGGTATGGTGACCAGTCCTGTAAATGATATTTAACAGTACAGTATGAAATTAAAAAAAGTTACCCATTCTTTATACAAAGTTCTGCATGGTCTGAAACCTGAAAGGCAACCATCAAATATTAATTTTTCTGAGTCGAAACTTACGAAGTTTTTCAAAAAGTACTTTTAATAAGATCGAAAAATGTTATTAGAAAAAGTTGATTACAGTAATTATCAAAAACTACGTTCAAATATCAAATTACATTCATCTACGATGAAAATCATTTCCTGCGTTTTGATTGGTTGCACAAATCGCCGTGCGATGTTGCCAGGAACTTGATTCTCTTTGATGTTTCCTGCCAATCGAGAATACGAATACATCGGGCACCATGAAAACAGGGAGCGGTCACCGGGAGCTCCCATCCCTAACTTTTTAGAATAAGCAGCAAGGAAACAACACTTCTGCTTTTTTTTGGCAAGGCACGATAAAGTGATATGTATACCCACTGGATAGACCTCACCACAATTAAACTTGATCCAAACTACAACCAGGAAGAAGTAGGAAATACTGGCGTGAAGATGTTGGAGGACATATTATATGGAGGAGAAGGTGGACTGCTGAACACTCCAGAAAACGTCGTTCCATGTCCTCCTCTCACCCCAACTGGGACTTGGGCTCTTCCAAAAAGGGCGAAGTTTCAATTCATCCGTTACTCTGTTAATTCTTTCTATAATCAACATCAATTAATTGCACAAAACTAAGAAATACATCCGAGACAATGTTTTCATTATTTTTTCATACTTCCATGTTTCCAGTGTTGCAAAATATTTTCAGGTATGTTTTTATTGACTGGTCCAATATGCTATTTTGGAGAAATGAGTTTGTCAAGATTGGGTTATTAGTCTGGAGATGACTGAAGCGAGATGGAGAACGTACTGTGGCATTTAATACGACAGAATAATTAACTACTTCTGTTATTTATGTGGTCGACGTGATTCTCACTTACTGGGATTGTGAGCACTGGAACGTCGCTCACTAACAGGAGGCTCCTGAAAAATCGGTGTAAAACTTTTTCTGGAGCTCCTTACATCTCCAGATATGTTAGTTCAAGCTGCGATGCTACCACGAGGACTTCTGTTGGGATCGTTAGCATTTTCTGGACCAATGCTTTCCCTTGGTGTACTTTGTTCTGGAGCATATTCTGCAAACAAATTTTATTATGAAAAGGTTTTCATAGCACTAGCAGCTCCGTCTTTGGAATTGATGTTTCTCAGCAAAACTCCCAACGATTTCGTTACTCGCACAAATAATTTATTTTAATGACATCAAATTAAATATCCCTTCAGAATAAAGCATAAAGAAACTCCACAGATTCCCCATTCTCACAAGTAAATTCTGCTTTTTCGAAATTTCCAATGCATTCAGCCTGTCCAATCATGCAAATGAATAGCCCTCTGAACCGAGACAGGGAAATTCGGTTACGTCGCAATTACACATTCAAATGCTGCCACTGTCTTTCCAGGGAAGTCGTTAATCCAAAGGGTGGCGCTCGAGATTGTAGCCGATGGAAAAGTCTACGAAACATCGTTCAAGACGCTACAAAACTACCAATCAATCTACCACCAGAGTCCTCTTTGTGTATCCCGCTATCGTATTCTTGGGTTCTGAGCACAAGAATACGGTAGCTGGTGGTGTAACGGATTTTTATGATTTTGCTCAAAAAATAATATTTTGCCGTGGACGATGCGTTGGATTCTGAGCATTATCCTATTGGTTTGCCAGTCCACTGCGTACTGGGGATGCCCAGTACTTGACACTTAGGAGAAAGCAATAAGTCGTTCTCTGCTTGGCGATCCAGATCACTTTCGATCTATTACCAGAGAACAATGAGCCGGCAACCAACAACAAACAACTTGTTACTTGTGGTAAAATTGAACGTATTATGTTGGAAATTCAGTGAGGTGTGTTAAACTGGTGCGATTTGGACTTCAATCTACAACCCTGCATGGCTAACGGAAACCTAAGCTTTCTCATCTTCATGTTGTTATCTGCTACCCTTATATCCAAGACCGCTGCTCTGGTGAGGCGTAAGATCCGAGATACAAACTTTCAAGACCAGTCTGGATGGATGTCTGGGACTATCATTAGCTCTCCAAACAAAGAACTGGTGAAGACGAACCGGAAGCACACGCCCTCAAAGACTAGAAAAAAATTACCTTTGGAATTAAGCAAAATTTGTATCCCGCTACCGTGGTTGTTCTAGCAGTAAATTAGAACGCAAATTTGTTTTGCCTTCCGTTCAACTTTTTCTGGGTCTTTTTACTTATTTGAAATCATCATGAATCGTGTGATTCAATGATTTCACTTTCCCATGATCTGGCTATCTTTCTTCTATTCAACATGATTCACCTACAGCTTGAAAAAATATTCAATAATGAACACTCAATGCAATACTATTTACCTAACAGTATTATCATCTGCTCACCACCCCGTTAGTCATCTACACACGTGAATAGATAAAACAAAATACACGCCAGAGCAATGGAAAATTCTTTTTTCTGGGCAAAAAATACGAACAATAAAATGTTTCTGAAGTTTTGCGCTGGCACCATGTTATTATCCTACAAAAGTGTTTTTCCAACTGTTCTGAAATATAGTTGCTGTTGAATTTTTTATCAAGTGAAGACGCGGGCTTTTGTCTTGCCAAAGTTTCACACAGAATAAGAATTTGAGTTATAACTGGAGCTATGATAATATGTAAGAAAATTCTTTCTAGGTCATTTCAGTCAAATAGACAAACATAATGGTGTCTTGCTTATTCAGTCCCAGCTATTTTGATGAAAAGGCAAAATCGATAACCTCCTTTTCCCGTTTTTATTGAACCATTCTAGAAGATCGAACAATAGCCGCCCACAGATCGGCGTTCTTTCCTGACATTCTTTCCCGTCATAGCATTCTTTCAAAGGAGAGAACGCCAGTTAGTGAAAAAAGAAATGATAAATCCACATTCAATCTTTCCTGTAACATTGAACCGACGACGACGTTTCAATCCTACAGGACAAACCAGCGTTTTTTATTTGTTGGAACGCCAAGTTAGTAGGCAAGATGATAAATGTGCATTTTATCTTTCCTTTCATGATGAGAAAAGATGGAAAGATGGCAGGAAAACGTTACGTGTTAGTGGGTGATACGATTTTTATCATTTATTTTGGAAGGAAAGAATTACGGTAATGAATGACGGGACATAACCTTTCGAAAGAATCACGGGAAAGAATGACGGTATTGAATGCTGGTCTGTGGGCACCTAATATATTTTTGATCCTGATCATGATTGTTTCAAGTTGTTGTTCATGGCACATCTCCTCTATTTATTTATTGTTTCTACAGCGTCAGTGGTTCATGTGATCTAAAGTTCGTCCCTATATATCTGTTTTGGTTTATCAATCATGCATGGTACCGGGATAGCAGAACCTACAAAGTTCACTAATAATAAACAGTTGAGCCACTTTCGAAAACGCGCGAAACCGGTTTCCACTTCGTTTTTTTGGATAGCCCAGGGCCCAGCAGTTCGGAACGTTTTTCGGCCGCTTTGAACAATTTTCGCTGGGCGGTCTTCTTTGAACGGCATGCTTTGACGCGCGGCCGCTGTTATAGGGGTTTTTCAAATCAGCCGACTACAAGTGACCTAACTTATTGTATATTAGAAAACTTTGCTACATGTTCAAATCACCAATATTACATAATATCATACATAGTTCAGTCTCTGATATAAAATCATAATGAGTAATCTCCGATACCAAAACTCTCCCACCTTCACATCAAGGATGATACCGCTCAAGTTTATTTTTCATCTGAACCTGAGATATTTTAAAATTTCACTTTGAAGATGATGAACATATTCTTATTGTTGAGTTTTTTCTATTTCTGGGTAACCAATCAGTTGAGTTGTTTCACAACGTAAATATCAATGAGAATTGCAAAAAGTCCTTAGACTACTTCTAATTTCTTTGACTTGGATCGAGAGAAATAGGTTTTCCGATTTGTTCCAATTACAGAGTGAAATTTAACAAGACCTTGTGCTTTCTTTCTGATGCCGGAAGGCGCAAGTTTTTCAAACAGCTAATTATTGATAAGATCATCATACCTGATGGCGCTGATGAGGTGTAAATTCCGTATCAGAAGGTATGACTGCAAAATCTAATCATTGACCTCACTTCCTCTCTAGCGAGTACAAAATTTCAAACCTCCAGATAACAATAAGTTTGAGGATTTAAGGAAAATGGTGTATAAAAGTGACGAAGGAAGAGTTTTTTTTTAAATTGCCAACTCAGTTTGCTCCAAGCCAAGAATTGGAGAAAGATGAACTGCGAAAACACTAGCGGACGTCTTTTTGTAGAACTCATCATGGTCACGTGCAAAATAGTTTTATTGCCCACAGATGTTTTTCTAGAAATTCTTCAGGATCACAAAATGAAAATAAGCCATTTCGCAAAGGCAATAATTATAAGCTAATGTGATAATTATGCGCCTTACCCTGAATTGATTTTGACCAATTTAGCCATAGGTACTTTTTTTTTAATTAAATAAGGATTGCAGATATAATTTTTATTTTGAGATAAACCAGTGGCGTATCTGTTTTTTTATTAAAAATATCGCAATTGGTACCCGTATGCACGCCAGTGGTGAAAATAAAAACTATATAATCACATAAAAAAATCAACCAAGATTATCTATCTACACGTACCGAATTTCATTTGAAAAACTCAATTGGTGATGAAGATATTAATAGAATTCGATTTTCAGTAAGTACTGAAGCCTTTTATGTTTAAAAAATCAACCTACGACCTCTTTTATTGATGTAGTAATCACCGATCAAAGAGCGCCAATCATCATTTACCAAGTCACAGAATAAATTTTTTATCTCCGTCTGGCGTATTGACTCTAATGACTCTCTCTCTATCGAGAGGGTAATTAAGCTCCACCCCGGTTTCGATCATACAACAAAATTTGCATTTCCTTTTTTATTCATTTAGTATATTTTTGGCTATTTCGGAAAAATTTTTTCGCTGATGACTTCCAGATAAAATGGTCTAGAACTCGTATATAAAATTCCAAGTCATTTGAGAATGTATGCAAATTCTCCTTTGAGAAAAAGCAAGATTTTGCACTAAACTAGGAATACATCAACTAATTCCCCTTTTCCCATAGAACCAAAAACATCACCAAATTATTTTTTTTCTACTTTCCAAATTGTATCTCGAAAAGAACATCTACAAAATTCGTTGGAAAATAATATAATAGGGAGGTTTTATGAATTCGAAATTTAACAAAAATATATGAACATGTTTCTTAGAATTCCTCAAACAGTACTCTGTGAGAGTTTCAAGTCATTTGGTAAATTTGTCAATTTACTAGAGCTGTTTGAAATTTTGATAGAAATTTGAAACCGATTTCAATGGCGCGCTCTGACGTACTATTCCTAGCTTTTCCATCCTTCTCGATTAAACAGAGACAACCTTTTCCAATTTAGCGTGCATTCTGTGCGTTTGCCACAGTTTACGTTTCACTCCGGACAATAGATGAGTGGGGTTATATACAAACAAATCAAACATTTTCTATTGAATATTCCAAGTTATCAAATTGATCAACCATTCATTTATTCAAGTTTGAGCCAAATTTTTAAATTTATTCAAGACTAAATCATATAATATTTGGTTAACAAGCATGATCTCATATGATTTCTGTGTCAATGTGGCAACACAGCGCTGGTGAGCGCAGTCTCCTTCTACTCCTGACTTCAATTTTTGTTTTGTTTTGCTGTTTGCTTCTCAAAAACTGCAAACTTCTCATTTTTTTATACGTTAAAACCCAATCAAAACCCTTCAAACGACATCATATATGTATATTCGGTGAAACTCTCATTCAGTGAAAAAAAGGACAAGCTTGTGTTTGTGAATCTGTGACAAAAATGAAGAAGAGGTGCTTTGTGCCATCATTGTTATCGGTGGCTTCCGGATTTTATGCTCTCATATACTAGTGAAACCGTTTATACAGGGTGTCCCAGCAAGGGTGGCCACCGGCCATATCTCGGAAACTACTGGACCTAAAAGTTCAGGAAAAAAATATGATCACTAAAGTGGCCACGAGAAAATGCTGGAAAATATTTTTAACTTCGAAATTTTGCCGCTAGGGGGCGCAATCAAAGCTTAAATATTAAAATTCGAAATTTCTCCGGAAATTCTCAGATTGAGGTATATCTTTATCAACATGGTTAGAAAACCTAGACAATTTCACGTCTTTTTGGTACAGGGCTCATTGGCGTACCGATCTTCGTGTGAGTAGGGGAAGGTGGTGAAAGTGTAATTGTTCAAGTGGCTGTAACTTATAAACGACTTGTCCGATTTTGTTGCGTATAGGCTTGTTTGGAAGATAAATGTGAGTACTTTCGTATATCGTATCCAGTGATGCGTGATTGTCTCCAGAAAAGTTGCTAGAAGGGGTAACTTGAATTATTATTTCATTTTACCGCAAAAATTTAAATGGTATGGTATAATTCTGATAATAATAACTAGTCCAAATTATGTAAAATTTAATGTTTTAAGGTTTTTAAGGTTTTTTTTTTTTTAAGGTTTTTTATTGTACTGTTTTTTTAAGGTTTTTTATTGTAAATTTAATCTTCATTTCGATTTTGTTATCAGAATTATACCGTACCATTTAAATTTTTGCGGTGAAACGAAAATAACAGTTTTTAATTCAAATTACGCCTTCTAGCAACTTTTCTGGAGACAATCACGCATCACTGGATACGATATACGAAAGTACTCACATTTATCTTCCAAACAAGCCTATACGCAACAAAATCGGACAAGTCGTTTATAAGTTACAGCCACTTGAACAATTACACTTTCACTACCTTCCCCTACTCACACGAAGATCGGTATGCCAATGAGCACTGTACCAAAAAAACGTGAAATTGTCTAGGTTTTCTAACCATGTTGATAAAGATATACCTCAATCTGAGAATTTCCGGAGAAATTTCGAATTTTAATATTTAAGCTTTGATTGCGCCCCCTAGCGGAAAAATGTCGAAGTTATAAATATTTCTCAGCATTTTCTCGTGGCCACTTTAGTGATAATTTTTTTTTTTCCTGAACTTTTAGGTCCAGTAGTTTCTGAGATATGGCCGGTGGCCACCCTTGCTGGGACACCCTGTATATTGCGTGACAATAAAAGGTAAACAGTCATCATTGTCTTTTATTGTCCAAAATTCATTAACATACTCAAATACAAAGCTTCGTGACTTCTTAGAAAAAACACTTATTAAGTCACCTCAAACATCAAAATGTTCAGAAAGGATGATGCTACAATATTTAAACATAAGAAAAAGTCCATCTGCACCTGTATCCTGTATACTTCCAGGATATTTCACGGAATCGACGCTTTTCAACTGGCTTTTTCGTCTCCAAAATTTTGAAGCACTCTATGAAGATCTTAGACAGGTGGAAATGGACATTCCATAATTATAATTTGTGTGTGTATTGGAATATGTTTAGAAACAATAATAACAGTGACAAGTAACAGTACCCAAATCACGGACGTAAACATTAGAAACAAGGTTAGGTTACCCACATGATATTGATGCGGCGATGTCAGCACGTTCGCAATTTACCTAATAGACTTTGGTGTACAAGAAATTTCATTGGTGGACGCGCTATAGAGCTAAATAAAATGCTACGCTAATTTCACAACCTGGCAACAAACTTAGAATGGGGCGTCAACAGTCTTTCGAGTCGTTTCATTTGTTGATCAGGATCACGTGTCGGTGACGTTGTTTTCCTGAGAGTATTTTGAATGAAACCGTTAGAAAATTAGCAGATATTTATCGAGTTTTCTAGAATAAATATGGATAAAAAAATTTGAAAAAATTGTTTTTGGTATTAGTATGCATCAAAGAATTCACAGAACAAAAATCAAAAAAAAAATATCTCCCCATTATGCAAACATCACCACATAAAATCGATTTTTTGAAAAATCTTCTTACACCAGGAATTACCGAAACGGTTGTTAAAACATCCTTGATAGTTGATAAAATATGACGAACTGCGCTTGCAAAACAGTTTTGAAGTGGTTCGGAACTGGTTCGTTTACAACCATGTCGACCAAGCGAAACAGCTGAGCTGATACTTGAACTACGTCCCAGAATCGAGATCAAATGTTAATACGTGATGTCTCTACTGAATGGTGTCACAATAAGTGATAATAGCCAATTTGGAGGTTTTGAAATACAGATTTTATTAGTAAACGGCAAAACGTTTTTGTACGATTTTTCTTTCAGCCTTTCACTAAATGTTCATCACAGGACCAAAACTATATTTCGGATAAAGATAATAGGTAGAAAGTTGAGAGAATAACAGTGAAAGTATCAATTCTGAAGTTTCCTTTATAGTATAAGGCATCTACCAAGGCTTTGTCTATAACTGGAAAAAAACACTGTTTAGAGATGTCAACAGGTTTCCTGAAAAACGCGTATTTCTGAACCACTTTTAGAAGGCTCAAAAGCTCGCGGGACTCACGGACACACGAGCCCCGCATCAATCATTGCTGACAAATTTTTATCTACACCCTCACCATCCTAGAAGCTTCCAGTTCACAGTACATATAGCGCAAAGATTTTCATTTGTCGTTGTCCACAACACAAATAAAAGTAGAAAAGAAAGTATTTGTCATCATGCTGCGAATTAGATTTGGTGTTTGCTATCCGAACACATTCTTTGTTTAGTTAAAAGATTTCTCTTTCAGACGGATACTCTCGAGATTTTACTTGAATGGGTCTAGGTTTATTTCTTTTTTCGATAATCATCATGGTTTGAAAAAATGTTGGCGCAGAACAGAAAATTTGATCCGCATAATAAATAACATTTTATGAAACTCATTATCACGCAACCCTAAAAAGAGGTGTCATCTCCGTTTATTTTATCGACGTTCTTGTCCTTAAAATCGTAAAGCGTCGTTTCAAACTAGAAGCGAGGACCCAGAGTTTCTTATCAAATTTCTACTTTACCTCAAACACTTGAATTTTTTCTATCATATGTTACAGCCTGACTACAAGGACTTTTATAAATCGCGCATAATAATTCAAGGAAAATATGAACCGTAAAATCAACAATCATCCAAAAACCACTGAGTCAATTAACGACTAATGATAAAATTTTCCTGGTAGAGATAAAACTTTCGTGAATTATATAAGTAGAATGGATATTCCGCTGTTCGCACTAGCAATTAACCATGCATATTTCATCGAGATAATTAACATGTTAAAACGTGAAAAAGGAGATAGAAAAGGCAGCATGCTGATCAAATTATGCGAGTTCTGAAAAAAGTCTGTATAGTACAGAAACCTGTCGATAAACCAGCCACAAAAACTTTTGCGGAGTTCAAGAGAAGTCGTTACATGCCGGAAATAAAATACTCAGAAAGCTGGCTAAATTCATCTTTTTATAGCTCCCCAGTTTCTTATCGTAGTCATTAGGTGGTTATTTATGTTTAATCAATTTCCTATTGATCGCGGCGATATTATTTTTATGTTGACTGTAATTTGAAAATGTCGATTACCTTATAAATTGCTTGGTTGAATGATGTAAAGAATTGAATAGCTAAAAGGTCAGAGTTGTCACTATGGTTGAACATGGATGTATCCATTTATCATTCTCGTGAAGTGTTATGTACAATCATTGTCCCAATCACTATCCTATTCTCTTCTATCGCCATCACGTTCGTCTTTGGATCCAGAGTTAATCAGGAAGCTAGAATATCAAAATGAGGGTACGCCAGCAAGTCAGCCCTTATCGTGTTCCTTCCAGGAGATATCGCTGTTCCCAAGGATATTTATTGTGATACGGTTTAGTTCATTTCTTCCAAATGAATATTGTCTTCAATAGTTTTTTTTCGGTTTCTGTTCCACACCCAGATAAATTCCCGATGCCTTTCAAGCTGATCCTTAGTTGAAGCTCCATGTATCACCTATGAAAAATGTGTTCAGGTTTAGGTATCTCCTTCTTCTTCTAACGATGCCTTAGGAATCTTTTTTTGCTGTGAGCTGAAGTGAGCTCTTGGCTACGAGAGCTGAGAGCTCTGGTTCCACCTGCATCTTCATCAGCGCTTTTGTTCGCATCCTGGCATTAATCTGATGTGTGATTTCTCTTGTTCTACCAGATGATTACGTTTTTCGCGGCATTCTTTCATCAATGACGTCGTTGCAGAAATATTTTTCTTGTCGACTCTTTTCAGCGGGAAGTCTATGGATAATATTGAAAGAACAGTCACCAGGGTGTTGATTCTTCACTACATTGTCTGGAGAAAAACTCGAGAAACATCACTCAGAAGTCAATTTGGAGACTGTATTTTGGCAGAGAATGTAGACGGTATTTGTATCTTATTGAATAAGAGAGATGTTTTGGCTATTAGAAATAGCATTGGCTCTTGGGCGGATCGTAAAGGCATCTAAACTTTTGTCAGATACTGTGATTATGTTTCCGTTTCCAGCTGTGAATGTGAAATGACAACGTCAAAACAAAGATCATAATGTTTTTTCCTAGACTATGTGTAGCTTTCAATCAAACAAAATCTCTGGATTTTCATACAATAGAAACATAGATTAAGCAGATTACATGGACTACTAAGAACCAAATATGCCTGATTGCCACAGAAAAATTTGAATAGATTTTATGTACGAATCGAACACAAAATCGTGATAACAATACAAAACGTCATGATAGTACACATAACGTGGAACAATGAAACAAATATATTTTTCCAATATTTTGTCAAATTTTAATTCAAATGGAAAATGCTGGACATCAACATTGGCACACTGCTAGTAATATTATGAGGACAAGTCAGTGAAACAATACCATAGCAAAATCAACAATTGTGTGGAAAACAATAATACTACATTGTTAAATATCAAATAAAAACATCAGCGATTGCTCACGTTATTGCAGGCCAAACGCGCTGATATCCACTTCCCATTCAGAGAATAGACATCATCTGGGGTGAGCAAAATCGGTAAACTTGAAGTTTAATTGATGAACTTGAAATCATCTTGTTTCCGCCCTTTTTGCAGTATAAAACTATTTTTTGATCTGAATAGGTATCAAACAAGGAACCTGAGGTTCTTCACGTAATTGCAACCAAAACGTTTCATGACCTATTTAGGAAATCAACAACAGTTGAGGTGTGCTATCTCGGTGCACTTGAAATTGAATTGATGAACTTGACCTCAACTTGTTTCCACTTCGCTTGTAATAAACAATCTTTACCTCTGCCACTGAGAAAAAATCTCAATTATAAGGGTAAATCCCGACAGTTTGTTACCTGAAAGCAATATGTTACCAGAAAAATATGTTACATTCACAGGAAGTCTGAATGAACCCATTGAACCAATAGAGATGTCAGTGCACATGATGGTAAAATAATTTAGGTTTATAAGATATGAACAAAAGTAAATGATTACTTCTCACGTGTATTCGGATATTACCGCTCAATAGAACCTCAATGACAATGACTATTAGTGAAGAAACAGTGAAGTTCCGAAGACTACATCCTCTGTGCTGGGGATAAGATTCTGACTCATTGTGTCAGGACCCTCAGACTGTCTCTAGTCGTTACAATAGTTTGGAGCGGAGAGCATCGCGGCTTCACCGTTCGCAGGTTTTTTGAAGGCAGTCGTTTTCTCATCATCACTCAGTTGACCTTTCCCCTGACCAAACAAAAAACAAAATATCGGCTGTTGACAGAACACAATCTTGCTGATTTGATCGTTAAAAATTAAGTGGAAACATGGGGTGTGGTTCTCAATCAAAAAAGTCGACTTTTTCGTAAGTTATGCCAATTTCTTCAAAATCACTCCAAATCTCCACTGTTTGTTTTGGGTACGTTTGTATTTTAATGACAGCAAAAAACCAATCGCCGAGTTCCTCAGATGAACTTAGAAAGCTACTCGATTTTTTATGCAATTTTATAAGTAGATTTGAAAATATTCTATGCTTAATCATTCATTTTTTCTCCGTTTTTCTTTTTTGTTCTGAAAAAATGGTTTGTAAGATGTTGAAGAGTGAATACTTTCTTGCATATCAATCATCCCTAATCGGCAGCTCCCAATTTTTCCACGATGGACTTGATGACCATTTTCCGTTGGAAAGATACACATTTCCTCCTTTGAGTTGAAGAAAACACATCTTCTAGCTATGCCATTGCAAAGTCAAAAATAACCTACCGGGAAGGTCTGTCGAAGGATACAGCGCTACATCACCTTGTCAGAAAGGTAGAGGGGACGCTTGACTGAAATGGATCAGCAGTGGGAACTTTCGTAGATATTTTGACAACGTCCTTCGAACCAATATGTCAAGCAGGGGTAGCAAGAGGCTTAGAGAAGACATTGACTTAGTGGGTAGCTAATATGATGTCACAAAGGCTAATATTTACTGAGCTAAATAACCACGAGGCGAAATGTTGTCGAGATGACTTGAGACTGTATACACAAGCTTATGATGATGATGTGGTAATCCTAACGTCGGAACGTCACATCCAGGAGCTCGGGAATAATAAGAGGAATGGTGCTCAGGTGAAAGATAGGATCAACCCTGAGAAGATCCCATAAATCTCGTTATGAACCAGGAAATATGACATAGGACTTATACCGGAAATACTGATCTCCAGTTAGTCCTAGAATACAAAAAAATCTGTCAAACGTCTTGAGATAACCCTCCGCCATCAGAAACAAGAGCACATTGAAGAGCGCTCAAGAAATGGGATGCATTAGTATAAGAGGTCGACACCAACTGGTGCGTTGGAAGTGGTCTTGGACCAGCCTCCTGTTAGTGGAAAATCTTGCACACATGAGACTAAGGAGCAAGGGACACACTTGCAATTATGAGTTAATCATAGCTTAAGAATGGAGTGCTACTCATGCATTCCGGTTACATGACTCTAATCTTCTTTGCTAGCAGATCGCCCCAGCTGATCATTTCCAGGCCTGAAGATTGTAGGCACCAAGACAGACCGGCCAACACATACAAGATGGGTTATGGTGGTTCATTGATGGTACCAAGGATCACAGAGGCATAAGAATGGGGCTGTGCGATAGCAAGAGGAGCAGTAAAATGGGCTTCCCGCTCGGGATTCACGCCCCGATTGTATATGCGCCAACAACCACATAACATTCAACATTCGTTCAAATAGCATATCAGCATTGAAGACTGATGTGAGAAACGTAGTGGATTTCAAGGCAGTCCAGGGATGCAAATGGGCTCTGCAATCAGAACAGCAAAAAAGTAGAGAAAGCAAGACCAAAGAGCTCTTGAACCTGATCACGAAAGATCTCACAATGGTAGGTTTGTTGACAGGTCACATGAATCTGAGGATCATCTCTACGAAATCGGAGAAGTTCAGGTAGTGCCTTGAAGATTTAGAGACTGTTACCCACATACTAACGGGGTTTCCGGTTTGCGGAAGCCCTAGGATGAAACATTACTACGCACGTTCCAGGAAGTGATGGGTCCTGTGCGCGAAAGCGGCGGCCCTCCCAGCAATACATCTAAATCCACATCTTAGAGCTCATCATAATAATATGTAGGCTTCTAACTATGTCTTTTTCTATATTCCAAGTATCTTGTAACTGCAGAGGTTGAAGTTGATTGATTTGATTTGCGGTACCTGGTACAATCCTTGAAGTCCTACCGTCCATCATTTTTCAAATTTTCAGCACTTCTAGAATACTTCTCACTATATCGATCAACGTTAATCACTCATGACAACACATAGCATGGCAACTTGTGACAAATTAACTCAAACAGCCAAGACTGAGCATGAGACTGCATAAATTTGAAATTTATAAAGTAATTCGGATAAATCGCCACGATTTCCTGGTTATGAGCCATGAAGCGAGGTAATGGCTTTTTTAACGATAGCTGTTAATTCTTTTATAACTCCAGTTGTAGTCTTCAGCCTTTAACCAGAATCATTATCAAGAGAAATGAGAATTTCAATAAGACATAAACGAAACATTACATTATTTTTAACCTCATTTTAAAAGTTTTCCAAAAGTAAGGATCATATTTTTCATTCTACGTTGAAAAACACACAAACTTTCAGTTCATAGGAGACAAAGTTGACAATTTAATTATCGAAAGTAAAGTTCGTGAATTTAGTCTGTCGCATTGAGTGGCCAATTTATCATGGCTTTTGTTCAAGCAAATTTTTGTAGTTGCTGGATAATTTTATGAACTGAAAGTATATTCCTGATTTAGGGTAACAATATCGTAATTTCACAAAACAACGAAGCAAAAATCCTTATTAAAACAGAGTGAATCCAATCTGTGCTACGAACTATTTTTCATCGGTTATAGCAGCAGCAATAGCATCAGTAAGTTTACTACAATACATTTTCCCGTGCTCGCTATATTTGGCCATTTATTGGTCCATTATAAAGCGAGTTTGCGTGAGGTCGTGCATTAAGGCGGCTTGCATTAGATCACGAAATTGAATTGAAGATTTACATTTCTTGTAAGACTAGTTGTGTTGCACGTAAATGAACGTACAGAAAAATGGGGAAATTTCTTTATGGAAACTGCAGGTGTTCCCGAAAATTTATTTACAAACTCTATCAGATATTTTACTTTAGTTCACTTTATTATTCTGCACACTGTTGCAGAAGTAATGATCAAACCGTTGCTTCAAATATTGGATCCGAGAAGGAGAACTATTTATAAATAAATTTATATACATATAAAGAAAAACATTCATTTAAATAATCATCTGCGAAGAAATTAGTTAAAAATAATTATCCCTCTTTCGTCTCCCATATTATTGATATTCACAAATCACTGTTAATGTTAACGACATTCTTAAGTACAATAAACTATGGATCATCAAACCAATGAATCTAATTAAATGGTCAAGGTGAATTTTCTATTTAATTTGCCAATATTTGTTGACTTTTTGCTCCACCAATTTATGTTCGAACATTGTTTACCTGAATCACAATTTTGCAAAAAAAGTTGTCCTTTCCATGACTGAATCAACCTGTTCTCATGGTGGTTATAGTAGTGGCGGCAAAGTTCAACTGAGTTCAATGTTGGAACTTTTCTAAAATTTTCATAATTAAACGAAGCATCCTGTCCTCTCAGGCGGGGACCAAAAAAATTCCCTGGTGGAATGATACCCTGGAGCGGTTTGAAGGGGACGCCAGGATGACGCACCGCCGAGCTCTCTAGGAAGGAGGACAGCTCGAATGGGATACCTTCGTGACGGCCCGGAAGAAATTCAAATCAGAGGTAAAAAGTAGCAAGAGGGCTGCATGACGTAGATACTGCGGGAAGATCGAATCTTTCTCAGAGTCGGCGAGGCCAATCAGTTTGACATCTTTTCAAATGAAGGCATTAGAAAAGATGATTAATAGGTATTTGACGGAGAAGATTCCTTCGAGATTTCCAATTCACAGGAATCCGCACGCCTACTGCAAGGGCAATAGTAAGGATTCGGCTGTCCATGCCGTAGTGCAACTAGCTGAAAAAAACTTTAAACGACAAAAAGGACGCCTTGACCCTGGTTTTTGACGTGGAAGGAGCATTTAATAAGGCAAAAACGAACGTCATTCGCGAGTCTCTTAGGGCCAGGGAAACCCCCACCTTCTTGGTGAGTTGGATCTGGTCCGCTCTTCGGGATAGCCAGGTGAAAGCGTCATTGGGAGACTGCCATATAGAGGCAGACGTGCAAGGAAGTTGCCCCCAGGGCAGCAGCCTTTCACCCAGGCTTTGGTGTCTGATAATGGACAGTCTCCTGACAAAATTGGAGTTGGATGGCTTTTATGCGCAGGCCCACGCCTCACAAATAGGAAGAATCTCAAGAAATTCAAGCCACTCACTCTGTACAAGATGGCGCTGGCACTGAAATAGGAGGTCAAGTACCTCGGGGTGGTCTAAGACAGCCAGTTAATGTGGAAACACGTGAGATTGAAAGGATAGTTAAAAAAGGGCATTGCCGCAATGTGGCTACCGCGCTGAGCGATGGGTAGCCAGTGAGGATCTCATATGGAGCCGTGGTCTGGTGGTCGGCTACCGAGAAAGCCACTAACGAAATCGCCTGTCGATGGCAGCATACGTGAGGATGTCTGCTCAAGAAGTTTGAAAGGACAGAGGCTGGATACAACAGATCAACATCTTTTGAAAGGCGTGAGATACCGTTACTGCCGGCCGGACTGACAGTCACGGATGGCAGAGTCAGACATCATAGAAGTTCTCAGGTACACCTTTCTTCCATCCAGGGACGAGTGGTGGAACCACTAGATAATACGCAGATCTGGTTTACCGACGGCTCAAAAGCCAACACCAAGGCCATGGGAGCCGGGGTCTACAGACTCGACAGGAATTCCGGGGAGGCTTTCCCTCTTGGTAGGCTAAGAAAGGGTCTTTCAAGCAGAGGTTTTTGATAGCCTGGAGGTAACAACTAGAAAGGAAGTTCAAGGAGGGGCAGAAGATAACATAGTTATCTATCCTGACAGTCAAGTGGCACTAAGGGCATCAAGCAAGCCAAGAATCAGCTGCTCGCTGGTCCAAGAGTGCAGTGATGCTCTGCATGCCCTGGACAAAAGTAAGATGGTCAAACTGGTCTGGGTTCCGGGACATATGAGCATTGTCGAAAACAAACGCGTGGACGAGCTAGCTAGACTAGGGTCTTCATCGTCCCAGCCCGGTCCAGAGCCATACCTGGGTCTGAGTAAACGAACACTGAATGAGTGGGCTTGGGAAAACACAGTAAAAAACTGGAGGAATAAAACGACCTGTATGCAAGACGGCCAAATTAATGCACAAGAGTAGAAAGGCCCTAAGCATCATCGTAGGCATTGTTACAGGACAGAGCAAGCTCAACCGACACTTGCATCTATTAGGAATAGGCGAATCACCATGTCCCTTCTGTAGAGGGGCCGAGAAAACCTCTCACTATCTACTGGAAGTATGTGATGGATGGAGTCGCCCGAGGAGGAGGGTCATAGGAGAGGCAATCATCCCTAGGGTGGAGTTGAGGGACCTGAGCTGGGATGATCTGCTCCGCTTCACAATGGAAAGAGGACGACTTGCATGAATAGGGTTGGAGACGCGTGGTTGGTGAAAAGGGCCACTGGGCCTACTCACCGGGCTTTTGTCCTTCCACCCTCTCCATCACCATCACCATCACCATTATTGAAGAAATATAACATAGAATGTGCTATCCCTCAAATCTTCATTTCTTTATCTTATCGACAATGATGTAAGATGTTTTGTCACCTATGAGAATTATGAATCAACCGACCCTTGAAAAAGGAAGTTTACGGGTTGGATACGAAAAGTTGTGTTTTTAGATAAGTTTTGAGCTAGGGTTAGATTGGGTCAGTTTTGGTTGGGCTAGTTTTTTGATGTAAGGGATGCTGTTGTCTATGTTGTTGTTGGTGTTAATGACAGAGCTGGGCCACTTCATAATGCTTCATTTTTCCAGTCCAGTCCATCTTATCAGGTCCAGTAGGTAAGCTACTTTACGTGAGAGAGTGGTCCTTGTCTTGTTTTGCACCAAGAATATGGTATCTTCTACGACCCAGAAGAGTTGACCAACATGGGATGAAACTGTCTCTCACGTCATTATCTTTGACTGTGAAGCTCAAGCTTTCGGAAGTTAGGACATTTTCGGTGCAACACACGACAAGGAACCAGTGTTCCATGCCCTTGAAAAACTAAAGATTTCTTACTGAAGGGACTAAACTCGTTAAGACCGACGCGAAGAGATAGGGACAGCACTGCAAACTGCGAGGATGATAGCCTGACCTCACAACGTGAATTATTACGATTCAACTTCAAAATAACTGAAATAATCTCCAATTTTCTCGAGACCACTACAATAGAATGTTCTTAAAATCAGGCAAAAATTGCAATATCCTAACAGTGTCGCATTTATCTTAAAAAAATGGCGTTTGCGAGCAATGACAATAAACGTCAACTGCGGCAAAAATCCCCATCAATTTTCAAATAAATCCATTATTTCCCCAACATCGCCCAATTTAATCTTATCTAGTCTACCAAGCAAGGGTTCAAAATTCATATTTGTCTTTTTCTTTCTCAAATGTTATCGCCAGACGCGCGAATAAAGATATGGTAATGATTTGGAATTCAAGACTATTGAAAAAAAGATCATCTTAAGTAGCTATGATATGGGTGGTAACGACCGACGATTCCAGCCGGGATCTAAATATTGTGATGCTGAGATGAGACTATCAAATGAGATAGTCGCTCTTAGGATTTGGTGCCATCATAACGAGCGCTTATGATTCTTGACTTTTATCGACAAAAGTCTGGATATAAATGGAAATTTGGTCCTTGTTTATCAACTATCAACTGTGCGAAAGTTCAAGTCGACTTGACAACCACAATTCATTCGAATCAAATTTGAAACATAGAAATCTGGTGGTCATTTTAATCGAAAAGTTGAACTTATTTCAATCCAGATTCGAGATTCTGATAATACGTTAATAAAAGCAGTTCTCAACAGCAAGCTTTGAGATGCCACAGAAAAAGAACCTTCAAGATAAACTACTCTCGATGAGAGTCCAGCACGTCCGTTTTTTCTCTATTTAGAGCCACAGATTCTATTTTATTTTAAAATAAGGACAGACCGAGGGGATTTCGCAGATCCTGTGTAAGCTCGACGAGACATTATAAATCTTTGGAGTAAGATACACTAGGGGAACCGTTCTGGACATCATTGATTTATTAGGGGTGTATATTCATTTTGCGGTTTGAGTTAGTTCATTATTGAAGCTAAAACAGAAATGGAGCTTCATTGGAGAAACTGAAACGAAGATTTTATTTAAAACCGGAATTTGAGAGCCTAAGCGACATGTTGATCAATAAGCTCTGTGCTTATTCTCTAGAAGCCCCAATCATCGAAGATAATCATCATGTTTGGCCTCATTATCATCGAGATCTGAAACACCATTTACTGGATTCATTCTAACAGTGCTTGAAGAGGTCCTGTTATGTTGGTTACCCTTTACCAGTAATAAATATCTGAACTTTTTCCTTTGATAACCTGCCCCAATGATGACAAGTGCACAATATTATACAATATTGAGAAAAAAAATGAATATTTTCAAACCTCTAAAAAGATAATACATTACATTTTATCTCAGCTACATAGCCTCAAATCATGCAAGGATAAAAATAGAGCCCTGAACAGCTTGAAGGTCCACTAACACTTCCGAAAGTCATGCAGAACTCTTTCTATTTGTCAAGAGAAACGACATTTTTCAAAACTTTGTAATAGTTTCCGAATTTGCAGTTGAAAGCACAGAAACCGGGGAAAAGTTTCTAGGATCATCTGCATTTTCCCCCTTGTGAATAGCTACAGCCAGCTTCACGAATTTACAAATACTTCACCCTGATGGAGAAGTTGTTGAGCTAGTGCCTTCAGGGCCTCCTCATTCATCATCTTGTTGTCGACTCCCATGATACCTTCATTTCAAATGGATTTGAAATTTGTCAAAATTTAATTTATTTTGACCAATTATTAGAGTAGGGTTGATTGATTTTTATCAATTCCAATCCATCTCGTTTCTTTTGGAATTTGACATGTGAGTGAATCTGAAAAAGTCAAAAAAAAAATGAGCTCAAATTTACTGGATTTTTCGAAAATAAAATCATGACATAAATCAGTTATCATTCAAGCAGAAATCTCAATATATTTTTTTTTGTCTTTTTCAAGTATTCATGCGTCCATCCGGAAATACAATGTATATTCCTACTTCTCATCTGAACATATCGACAACACCGCCCCTCGAATCGTCAACGATGCGCATGTGGTCCGTCAACATGACAATATTGACAATCCTCCCCTGAGATTGGTTGGCGATGAAGTGGCAACGTTGGAAGGTGAATATCGACGGGCGAGAGGATGACAGGCCGATTTTTATAGGATTTTCCGATTGTAAATAGTTGGCTGAACAGCCACATTGGTGACCCCGACAAAGGGCTAGTTGAGTGCTGTGTTTTATGTGACTTGTGGTTATTTTTCAACATCGTGGCTGACCACGACGCTACGGCTAACGAACCTATCGACAACAAGCCAATCGTTGCCCATGTTGGGATAGAAGCTCCCGACTTTTGGTGCATGGAACCAGAACTATAGTTTTTGAGTCTCGAAGCCCAATTCCAAGCGAAGTTGACCAGATACGAGTGCGTTTGACCAAATAGTAACAAGCCTCAAAAGCGGCCTTACTAGAGGTTGCTGAAATTTTGCGCAATCCATCAAAAGGTTGGGCCTATGAAGACATCAAAAAGCGACTTTTGGAGATATACGGCAATACGAACCATGAAAAAATTCAAATGATAGAAATGAACTTGGGAGACCTTGAATCGACAAAGCTTTCCCACTGAATGCAAGCCCTAGCCAGAAAAAACATCAGTGCAGAGGTGCACAGAAACTTATGTCCCGACCGCCTTCCTCTGCAAGTTCGAGGAATTGAATTTACTCTCGATGGAGACATTGAAGACCTGGCCAAGAAGGCCGACAAGTACGTTTTCCAGTCATGTTTGTCGATAGTGAGCACTCTTTCTCCTCCGATTGCTATTGTTACTATCAACGCCGATTTGGTTCTCAAGTGCAGAGCCTCTTTCGTTCTTTTCTTTTAAACGACCAGAAGACGTAGTAATAGCGACTATCCCTCACGCCCAACGTCACTTGTTCATTACCGACGAAGCCTTACAGCTCCAGTTCCCAATCAACACCAGTGGAGACTTGAGTGTTCTGCTCGCTGAATCTGCTCCGCAACACAGTCCACCTCCATATGTCCGTACTCCGCTATCAGTAGATTCATTTGAACCTATGGATAAAAGCAGTCAAAGCTGAACCTTGGTTTTGACCATTCAGTTACCTGGACTTTCGTTGTAGCAGACGTCACCACCGCCATTCTTAGCGCCGACTTTCTGGAGCACCATGGCCTTACTGTGGACATGCGCAATAAACGACTAGTGACAGCAACCGTACCAAAAAGCATCGCATGTGTCGCTCGACGTGTTGGAGCGCTAGTAGGTTTGTCCACCACGCACCCTCATGAACGGGCAATGACCAAGGAGGACCCTTGAAGTGTTCAGCATTACATCGAAACAAGAGGCTTCCCAGTTTTTTCCAAGCTACGACGAATCTCACCAAACCGTCTAAAGGCAGCGCGGTCGGAATTCAACAACCTTTTGCAGGCTGTTATTGTCCAGCCTTCAAAGTCCCCATGGGCCAGTCCGCTCCACATGAATGCCGTTACCATACCAGACCGCTATCCACCACCACACATTCGTGATTTCGCAAACCAGCCACATGGTTAGAAAATCTTCTCGACCATTGATCTTATTTCAGCCTTTCATCAGATCTCAGTGCAGCCGAAAGATATACAGAAGACCGCTGTAATTACTCCTTTCGGCCTTTTCGATTTTTTACGGTTTTTCGGGTTTCGGTTTATTTGAGTTTGCCATTTGTTTCGCGAAACGCAGCGCAAATTTTGCAGTGTTACCTGAAACATCTCTTCAGAGACTTTCCATCCATTAACATCCAAATTGACGATCTTCTGGTGGCCTCTGCAACTGAGCCGGAACACAAACAACATTTAGCGTCTGTCCTATAAATCCTGGAGGCAGATGAACTTCAAATCAATAAGGAGGCCCACGTTTCATAAGTTCGAAGCTCATTTTCTTGGTGTCACTATTTCCGCAACGAACGTGCATCCCCTACCAACTAAAGTCAGCGCCATTCAAAATTTTCCATCGCCTAGGACAGCAGCTACGTCGACATTTGGAAATGATTGATAGCCCAGTGAAGATGTCCGTTTTACAAAAAAAAAATCCAAACAGAATGATATTTTCAGGAGTGCTTGTGGACTGCTTTCTGAGCATCCACCAAAAAAATCTGTCTCGGAGTCATGGTTTTTATTGACGATGGTAGCCTGATGCTGCGACCAAACTAACGCAGCTTTGTTTTGGATAGAAGAAGAGACAACAATACCTCTCCTTATCGCCATCATCAATGAATGCCTCCAAACGGTGTCGAAAACCTTCTGGCTGCGGCCGCTGAGCTGTTTTTCCCAGCAGCGCACGCTCAGCTGAGCATACCTGTCGACGCATCAGATACTGCGATAGGTGGTGTATTGCAACAGCTCGTTGGCGAATGGCTACAGCCCTTTGCCTTCTTTTCACGGAAGCTTTCCAGAATAGATAAAAACTATAGTACGTTCGATCGTGAGCTTCCAACCACATTTAGCGGCATTCACCAGTTTCGCCATTTCGTCTCCATCATGTATACAGACAAGCCACTGACAATCACCTTCCAACAGCAGCTAACACAGCAGCTAACAAAGTGGCTGCCTTTCACTCATGACACGAAGTAGATGTTCTTGCAACACCCATAGCTATCGACTAAGAACGACAGGCTGGGAGCTTACAACAATTCCTGAATGCACCAGCTCTCCCGAACTCCAAGCATTGTACTACCGGCCGATGAACGACGTCTCTATTGTGAAGTTCAAGAGGAACGCGTACGTATGTATGTGTGAGCTGAGTTTCAACGGAGTGTATTCAGCTCAACACTCAATCACATCCAGGACAAGCTGCTACATTGCGTTTGATTGAAAGAATTATATGGCACAATACCAATGGACCAGGAAATGCATTCAATGACTGCGTTCAAGGATTGGTTCGCGCACCACTACACCCATAGTATCACTGGGAATGCCGGATAACAGATTCTTCCATCTACATATCGATAAAGAAGGACCACTACCGCCAAGCCAAGGTTCCCGTTATTGACTCACAATCATCGACCGATTCACGAAATGGCCAGAGGTGACAACCGAATTCGTCGTGCATAAGCTACTCGAAGGATTAATATTGCGCTTTTGGGTATCTGACACCATCACGACAGACAGTGGCAAGTACAGTGACTCGATAAACTACAGTGACGCCATTGAGGCCATGTTAAGGCGAACGCTGGGGCGCGTTCAGGAACGTCGCAATTTTTGAAAAATAGGAATAAGAAAATAATATAATAAATAAGTACGTACAAATAGTCAAATCACAAAGAAACCTTGGTAAAAAATATTTTTCACAAACCGCAACTAAATAACATTTCAAACTCTCAATGGTTGTCAATGGCAACACAACAATAAACATTGGTCGCGTTCATAAGACGAAACAATGCCCGCTACGCTCCGGGAGCACTCTTTGGCATCTGACCGTTGAATGTTGAGTCTTATATGAGACTTCCGCTTAATTCATAAGAAGGAGCGGAAACAGTTCCACAACTGTTTCGTCTTATGAGTGCGAGCAATGTTCTGCCAGAATATGGCGGACGACCAATAGAAACGACGACATGCATTGGCGTCACTGTAGTCTATCGAGTCACTGTAGTGGCAAGCAATTCGAAAGTCAGTGAATCCGCGAACTCACCTCATTGCTAGGTGTCCAGCATATCAAGACGACCGCCTATCATCCACAATTAAATGGATGCATCGAACGCTTTCATCGTACCCTCAAAGCTGCTCTGATCGCTTTTGACGTGATGTCCTGGGTTGAAACCTTGCCCTTGGTAATTCTCAGTCTGCGCAACACCTCCAAACAGGATATCTCGTGAACGTCATCCGAGTTGGTGTATGGTATGCCAGTCCGCCTACCTGGACAATCACTGGTTCCTAGCGATGCCTCCTACAACCAGTACCCACGAGCAACCACTTGGCTCGAGCTGCTTATGTTTATCCAGATCTGCGAACGACATCCCATGTGTTTGTTCGAACTGACAACGCTAACACCAACATACAGTGGCCACTTTGGAGAGTTGGAGCGGTATGACAAGTTCTAGTGGATATCTAGAATGTTCCTCAACGAGGCAACGAGAAGGGAGACCTGTGGTGGTCCGTCAACAGGAAAATATCCACAATCCTCCCCAGATTGGTTTAAGGATGACAGGACGGACAGCCGTCATGGTCGTCAGAAAGAAGTCGATAATTCCTTGGACAATTTGGCTCTCAACAACGCCATACGTACCGACCACCATTTTCTCTAGATTTTCCAATTTTTATTGTATTTTTGGATTGTGAATATTTAGTTGGCTATTTAGTGTAATTAAACAGTCTAGTTCTCAACGTGTCTCAATCCAAAAAAGCCACACGTGGAGAAAACCTGCAAAATCCACCTGAATGCAGGACATGTCATCGGATCGGAATAGATTTCAGGAGTTACTCCGTATGTTCAATTGTTCATCGAGGATTGGCAGCTGGCTGATTGACACAAATGCACTAGACAGAGTGAGCTAGAACCATAAAATACCCGAATTGAAGCGTATCGATCTAAACATCATTTGGACCTCCCATTTATTGTCAAATATTTCGAATTTTGGGTCAAAGTGAATTGATAAATACTTGGAAATTGATCCCAACATGTTGTTTGATTGAATACTGTTTAATCAACGGAAATAAATCTTAGCAATTTTTTCAATCGACTGAAATGGGAACTCATTTATGTCTTCTGAACACAGCTAAGGATGTCACATCCCACAAATCGCAGATTACTTTCATAAATGAATACAAAATGTAGAGCTGGTGTAATGAAGCGCATAAAATGACAAGCTGCTGCCGTAATGCTCCAAAAACTTTCATACGAGTTGACAAAGTGCTTCAATTGCGTCCCATCATTTTCTCTTTCAGTTTGTAAAGAATCCTGCACGTTACAAAATAAGCTGCATTTTGCAGCGAAAGTTCTTTTCATGCAAGACGCGAGTTGTTCAATAATGTATTATGTACACTTTACATGTTCAGCGGATATACTGCCGTGTAGGTTTTAGAATATTTTGTGGAGTTTTCAGATCAAGTTAACAAGGAGTTTCTTTAGAAAATTGTGAATGACAACATGAAAGTTGAGGATGAATGGTATAAATTAGTGTAAAGTGACTCTGTTCTTATGTATGCAATTTTGTATGCAAGATAACAACGTCCAATTAGTGAAAGTGAAGTACATTTCTACAAAACCGCGATGAGGCCAGTAGTGACGCAGCGGAAACCTGAGCCAAAACATCAAGAACAAGGAGTCTGCCAAGAACCACAGAAATGGAAATTCTACGCACAATAAAAGACCAAAAAAGAAACACCACAATACGGAAAGAACTCAATATTGAGGACCCCTATTTTCGATTCAGGTGAAGTGAGGATCAAGTGAACGTGCTATACAAAACCATTGTAGTTCACCGGTAATCTATTGATCACACATTCGAAAATAGCGTTCCAGGACATCGTTCGGCCTTTACGAGCACGACGCTGACATTGGAGGGATCATGGAAATTGAGCATAGACAACAACGATAAAGAATGGCACACTTCTAGTTTTGTTATGATGAAAAGTCAGTAAAACAATTCCATAGCAGAATCAACAATAATTATGAGCAGAACAATAATACTACGGTGTTAAATATCAAACAAGGGACCAGCGATTGCTTACGTAATTGCAGGCAAAACGTGCTGATATCCACTTCTCATTTGGAAAATAAACATCAGATGGGCTGAGCAAAATCGGTGAACTCGACATTTAATTGATAGTTGCAGAATGTTATTATTTTTTGATTTGAAAATCAAACAAGGAACTCGGGGTTGTTCACGTTATTGCAACCAAAACGTGTTGATATTCATTTCCCATTTAGAAAATGAACAACAGTTGAGGTGCGTGACCTTGGTGCACTTGAAATTGGTTTGATGAACTTGACCTCAACCCGTTTCCGCTTTGCTTACAATAAGCAATGTTTAGTTGGTGTTATTCACAGAGGAAGTACCCAATTGTTGAATGAATTACTCAACTAGGCGAATAATGACCTTGAAAAATATGAATACTTCAATGTTCAAGACGTAGTCTTAAAATAAGGAGAAAGTAGAAGAAGAAGAATTATGGTTCGCACTGTCTTCTCTCGGCGGTTGAGATCCAAACTGCTACGTAGAGGACTGAGCATAATGTGCACATTTGCCAGGCTTGTCGTGAAAATCATCCAGAAAAAACTATGGACCAACTTATGTCAAGACATAAATGAACACCAAAGTGGATTCAGACCAGTACGTTTATTCTCAGATATCTTGTTCATTCTGCAGCAGCTGTTGGAATAGAAATGGAAGTACATCTAGCTTTCATCGACTCAGGGAAACAATACGACAACGTACCAAGGTCGAAGTTATGGAGTACGCTGCCCAACCTCAGCATAGATTCTCATTTTCTGCGAATAATACATGAGTTTCATGGTCAAAATACTGCTCAAATCAAAGAAGGGCCACTATCTAAAACAATTGAAAGTTCAAAGAAATTGAGGCAAGGCTTTAGTATGTCTCCACTCCTCTTCAGTGGTGATCGCTCAGGACACATAATATGATCTAGAATTTATGATCAGAAGGATGTACGGCGTATATTCCTAATGAGGTCCACAGGTTAGCCTAGTGGTCAATACAGGCTCAAACTCCCAAGTCTTGGTCAATGACCACGTGTTAATAAGACAAGTTGAGAAGTTCAAATATCTTGGAGCACTTGTCTATAAGGAAGGCTTGGAACCGCATTCACCAAGCGCCTAAGATTATTTTCTGCCAAAATTCTTTTTGGTCGGATGGACATAACTGTCCACAAAGAACCAAAAAAAAAGCGAAGAAGTTATAGCGGAGTCGGTGCTGTTGTATGTGTCAGAAGTATGGGCGTTATATGTAGATCTCAAGAGAAGGCTATTGGCTGTTGAAATGGACTACATAAGAAGAAGCGGAAGAGTCTCAAAAGGTCTGAAAGAGGACGAAACAACGGAATACGACTTATTATGGATGCTGGTGGTTGATAGAGTCGAAAAATATCCATTCAATGGTCTGGTCACGTTCTGCGATTGTCTCAAGGACGACTGCCAAAAAAAAATTTTTCAACGGAAGCCGCCGGGTGAACGGAAAAGAGGAATACCACGACAGTCTATCTTAGTATACATCTCTTTTAACCTAAGTTAGATATCACTTGACTGTTAATTCTAAAAGGAGATTTTTGAATATAGCTTGAGTCGTCAACGTGGTTGACTCGTCTGTGAGGAGGAAGGGTGGCCAAGCAGATGGAAGATGAGAAATAAGTGCTGAAGGACGATAGCCTCGCCTTTTTGTCATAGAAGGACCGTTTAGTTGGTATTAAAGTGAGCGGTATCTTTATGTTCGTGATAACTGATGTTAGTACCCGGTTCTAGTAACCCTGTAGATTGTTGCCGTAGTGGACACGTTCAGTGCAGCATACTTCAAGGTCTCACGTATATTGTGTAGATCCGTTGCTTTGTGGCGATGTTCAGGACCGGGGCCTCAAGTAGTGGATAGAGACTCTTCTTTGGCCTTACATCTGGCATTGGAGATGTGGTCCCATATTCCTGAGTCGTCCTTCTTTTAGAGTTGAGCAGTGGCCCAGTTGCTGCTCTATCATTTCATCCTCCTTGATGCAGTCCTTGCCGAGATCATCAGTCCCTAAGCTCCATTTTGGGAGCATGATTCCGAAGTCACAGTGTCCTCCCACAAGAGTGCTCACAGAGGATCTGCTCTGCTTAAGTATTTTTCCTGTTTTCCCCATATCCAAGTTCAGCCACAGAGCTCTCGATGTGTTGCAGTCGTTGGGTCGATTGCTCCACCGGTCGCTGTGTAGCTTCACCATCTTTTTATCCACTGTAACTTTCAATAGATTGATAGTTGGTAGCGATGTGTTTTCCATTTCGGCTTCGTCCTTTCTCAGTCCCAATTTTGCCAGTCTATCTGTCATCGTGTTCTTTTCAATATTTGCTATGTCCAGGAACCCAGCATAGAACGAGCCTCTTGTTCCTGATCCAGGACAATGCCTCTCGGCAACTCATCACCAACTGTGACCTTACTGTATTTGAATCTAGTAGTCTCAACGCTGCTTTGCTGTCTGCATAGATTGTGACGTCTTTTGTTGTGTTGTCCAGTCTTTGCAGCAGATTGGCTGCTTCTTTAATAGCAACGATTTCTGCATGCAGAATGCCACATCCTCTCTCAAGCTTGAAAGACTCTTGGATGTTTACTTCCCTTGAGTATATCCCTGCTCCGGTGCCTGTATTGGTCTCTGATGCATCTGTAGCGATAAATATGGGGTACTTCACCAAGGTATTTGATATGCTGCGTCCATTTGATAGGGGGGCCGTTCTAGAGAGCCCTACGTAGTCTATTCTGCTAGTTTTATCAATAACCACCTTATGCCTTGATTTTGTTGAGGTTTATGAAGATATTTTATTCAACAGAAGTCAGCTGTTTTAATTTTTTGACATGATTTTGGATGAGCTGCAGGATGAGCAGGTCAGCGCAGTGTAATCGGAGTACAGGAGGATTTGGAAGTTTGGATCCGAAAGGATTTCCGTATGTCATCTTTTGTATCAGCCTCTGGTGCCACACTTCGCAAAATCTTTTTGATTTTTTTCATTCGCTGCTTCCTGGGTCATTGTGCCAGTCAGAACCCAAAATATGGTTTGAGAATGACTGTAAGGATGCAGTTCCTCTTTGATTGTCAGGACGACTGCCACTTGTCCTTGGCTTACTCATTAATATAATTTTGGCTCTCTTCCACTTTTCCAAAAAGTGCTGGAGCTCGAGAATTGCTTGCCAACCTTTGCCAGCAACCTTTCGTACGTTCGTCGTAAAGAGTTCAGATTTGATTCTTTCCATCTGATCCAGTGCTCCTGTAGTCATTAATTTTCTTTCTTTCGGTTTCTATGGATAGCTTATGGTTCAGAAAATCTAAATTTCTCAACACTAAGCAAAGTCTGTGGGCTGGAGGAAGCTGGATAGTCAACATTGACAGTAGATGTGTAGTGGATGCAGGGTCTGAATGAGGACCTACTTGTGAAGAAAATGGATCAGCCTTCTGAATTCTATCAGCATCTTTAAACTTTGCATTGAATTCTGGATTTCTTTCGCCATTGAGTAGTTGTATAAGGTTCCAGTACTCAGGTGCCAATTTCAAGCTTCTTGTTTTGCGTTGTATACAATTTTTGACCTTTCAGAAGACCTTAAACCAGCCAGTTTTGTAGTTTTGTCTTCACTTGAAGAACGTGACTGTCGATTAGAGCTTTCATTGACTCTCTTACTCTTATCACTCTTTTGGTGAGTTTTGACCAGCTACTGTTTTTCAAGCAAACGAAAAGCTAAAACCTAAAGTAATCCAGCAACAAGATACTAGAATTAGTACAAATATCCAGTAATCACATTGTCGTAATATTCGTCAATACTAACCTATGGATAAATTCGTTTGCTATATGCGGCTTTGCGGTCTTTTATTGCTGGACATGTTGCGCCGTGAACTGAACAATAATTACTCGCTTCAGAATAGCGCACTTTATTACATAACAACCTGATTCAGCTTTGACAGCAATAATGTGATACATAGTGCACACAACATAATGAATAATTAAGCGATGGTCGTCATAAATCACATCGTGCTTGATAAATGTGTCGGTTATCGATTAATTTAAATGGTAATGGTAGTATCATGTGACAGGTTTATTAGACTACATGGATATGTTGCAGTTTATTTTTTGAAACCATGATGAAATCAACTATCCTATTATCTTCCTAGTTGAAGTATTAGTTCTCGAATCATTTTCCTCTTAGCCGGTCTAGACTTTATTTTCTTGGTTGTCATTATCATAGGCACCGTTGTAAAGTCGTCTCATATAGTTTTTCCTGCATTCGAGCTCATCGTGGGGACGTTTGAAAGCCTTGTATCCGTAGTCTTTGAGGAATCTCACTCCTTTGTAGCTCTCCTGGAAAAATAATAATTATGAAAGGATCGGTGATGTTGCAATGGTGTAAGCAGATTAAGAGATTGAGAGCAACAATAATAAAATACACAAGTCTACTAAACTTCTTCGAATTCCATTTCATTCAACATAATGATGAAGAAGGCGATCTATTCGCTTATAATACTAATGAAAGCATTATCTTACAAATGGCTCTCCTTTGAATAGCTTTTCACTTTGGAATTGTTTCAGGAGCGTCGCGGCGTCAAAAAGCAAATTCTGTAGTAGTTATAAAGATTCAGCATGATCATTAAGGAAGGGAGCTTGAGCTTTTAATTGAATGAATAGAAGACAATAATCTAAAGGGATTGAATCCAATGCTATTTTTTTATTTCAGATGAAAGAACAGTCGA
Organism: Orchestes rusci; assembly: GCA_958502075.1. Lineage (NCBI taxonomy): Eukaryota > Metazoa > Arthropoda > Insecta > Coleoptera > Curculionidae > Orchestes > Orchestes rusci. The sequence continues at coordinate 7,916,738 of OY293305.1, forward strand.
CCGTTTTATAAGTAACCAAATTTGATAATATTGGTGAATGTCATGATACTAGTTTTAGTAGCATGGGTAAATGTAATAATATGTGATGGGTGTTAAAAAGTCAAAAACATTTAATGAGAAATTCCACTCAAGTCAACGCGTTTCGGCTAGTACCATTATCAAGCGTTTGAGGTCTGGAAATAATTCAAGACTTTTAAATATACTTGAAGGTTGTCCAAAATAAAATAAGATAAATTACATTTAAAATCAATACATCACATTTGAGATAAGTAGGGTTATGTTTTTTGGTTTTGATTATCTCACTTGATAATGGCATTGGCCGAAAGACGTCAAGTTGAGAGAATTTTCCCATTAAATTTTTGTGAAGTTTTTTTGAACCTTTTCACACCCCTCCTATACAACATGGAACTTACCCTGGAGGACTGATTGAAGATGTAATAATATCCCATCTATCTAATATAAATAATTAGTGGTAAAGTGCTGAGACTAGACTCGATAAATAACAAAAGGCCATGAACCCAGGGCTTTAAGAAAATTGAGAAGAAAGTAGAGAAAAAAGAATTACGAAAAAAAGAAGAAAATGAAGAAAGTGGGAGCAAGAGGTGAATTTGAGAGAGGAAGCCATAGAGGAAATATTTATAGAGAACGATGCCAGAGAGGAAACCTAAGATGATATAAGCAAGCAAATAAATCAAAAACAAAGAGAATATAAGCAAAGTATAAGCTTTGCTGCTTTCAGCTCATACATTCCAAAGTGATACAAAAAATGAAGAAACTCTCACATTCGTCGTTGATTCCGGTGCAGCAGAGCACATGGGCGTGGATTATTTGGAAAACCATATGAGAGATGTCAAAATTTCAGAAAAGGAAGTGTCAATTTTTATTGCTAATGGTAAAGAATTCAAAGCAACGGTAAAGGGTAAGCTAAATCTTTTATATGATAACATAATGGAAGTACATATAGTGTCCAACTTAACACATAATTTAATCGGTGAAGAAACGAACAGAAAGAAGAAATGTATAATTACTTGATCAAGGAGTCTGAGAAATTGAAGAAAATGGTATTTCACTTAGATGTTAACCATTAGGAAATTTATCTTTTATACATTTTGATTAACAAAACAGGGAATGCATGGTTGCTCAAAATGATATTTGGCATAAAAGATTAGGACATTTAGGTAAATAGAAACAGTTTGAGAATTTAAAATTTACCATTTACCAAAAATATGGGTGACTCTTGTATGATGGGAAATCAACGAGAATACCATTTAAGTCGTTTATACATAGAAAATCGAAACAAGATGGAGAGCTGATTCATACAGACTTAAGTGGACCTATTGATTCAGAAACTCTTGAGAGTGAAAAATTTTTTCTAACCATCATTGATGACTATTCTCATTTTACTAAAGTTTATTCACTAAAGAATTAACATGAAACCGAAGAGCAAATTAAAAATTCTATAATAAACCTAAATGCAGAATACGGAATTTCGGAGGAGAATATACCTCAAATAACTTTAAACAATTTTGTAGAAATGAAGAAATAAGAATTAAATATTCTTACAGCCCCCAACAGAATGGATGAACCAAAAGGATAAACAGGACACTATTTGACAAGAACTACAGCTAAATAGCTGTGACTATAATGTGTGATGCAAGTCTGACGAAACCTGTGTCCGAACCAAAACAGTCATTCGATCTTCCTCAACAGCAATTGATAATAGGATACCAACTAAGGAAAGTTTTGGATTTTTAGATTCAACAAGACTAAGAATCTTCAGATGTAAAACATGGGATTACAATTTACCAAAACGAGGAAAACTTGAGTCAAGAGTTAAAGAAATGAAGTTTTAGGATACGGAAAGAATGGATATAATGTGGAATCTGGAAACAAACAAAATAATTTGTTCAAGTGACGTAAGATTTAATGAAGAAGACAAACTTCATAAGATGAAGAAGCAATCACGAATAGAAAACCTTGTCAACACTCGAAGAATAATAGTTAAAGAAGAAAAAGAAGAAGATAGACATCGAGAAGAAGATATAGAGAGAGATGCGCAAGAAAAAAATAACTATGAGGAAAATATAAAAGATGAAAATAGTAATAACATATCAAGAAGAAATTATAAAGTAACCAACAAATCTAATGATTTGAACTTCACATGATCTACTGTTTATTAACCTCTGAATACCTGAGAACATACTATGAAGAAGCAATCGGAAATTGTGAATAAAGCTATGGATTCGAAATGGATTTTCCGGACCAAAGAAGACTAGTAGCCAAGGGTTTCAAGAAGAATGTCAACTGAACGTGTACTTGCCAGTAGCAAGACTTTCCACAGTTGCAATGCTACTGTCATTTGCAGTTCAAAGAAACTGGAAAATTCAACAATTTGATATCCCAACAGCAATTTTAAATGGAAGTTTATATCACAGTGGAAGAAGGACTACATTTAGAAAGAAATAAAATTAGTAAGAGCACTTCATGAACTTGAAGAAATGAAAAGTTTGACAGCGTTATGAAAAATCAAAATGAAGATCAGAGAGCGAGTTTTATTACAGAGAGACAGTTTAAGTTTTTGTTTATGTTAAAGAACGTAATGTCAGTAGACCAGATAATGCATTTGTTGTATCTTTTTTGCGCCAATTTTTGGAAAAATCTACAAGCCAATGAGTTTTTAGATACCTGAAAGAGTCACAAGAAGCAAAATTGGTGTACAAAACATGTGATAAAGAATCTTTTGGATACATTGCTGCCTAATCAGATGCAGATTGGGGAAGCGATAGGTTAGATAGAAAATGTTTTAGTTGATCAATCATTTACTTTTGTGACAATTGGGTTTCATGGTTCTCAAGAACAGTTGCTTTGTCAACAACAGAGGCAGAATATGTGACAGCAGTTTCGTCCGCTTCTGAAGTTTCATATCTAACAGGCGTTGCAGAAAACTTTAGCCAAAATGAGATCAAAATAGTTTTATTTGTTGATAATCATAGCGCTTTGGAGATGATGGAAAGCAGACGAAACTGACACATGAACATCCAAATTCATTTTATTAAGGACCTTATCGCAGAGGGGACTGTTCAAGTCAGCGATACTTTTTCACTATGGACAATGTTGCCGATTTGTTTATGAAACCACTGCCAAAGGCAAAGCATGAAAAGTTTTGAAGATTTTGAGAGCAATTTTTAGTTTTTCAAACGTTCAAAATTGAAGGGGAGTGTTGGGAATCATATTTATGTTAACCTCCGATCTTTTTTTGAGACTACTAGAATCAGATACATCAAGGTCAAAGTCAAAGGTAGTGATGAGTTGCCGTGAGGCATTGTCCTGGAGCAGGAACAAGTAGCTCGTTCCTGGACATGGCAATATTGAAGGGAACACGATGGTATGGACTGGCAGAATTTGGAACAAGAAAGGTCGAAGCCGAAATAAAAAACACATCGCTACCAACGATCAAATTATTGAAAGATACAGTTGATAAAAACATGATAAAGCTACACAGCGACAGGTGGAGCAACATATCGAGAGCTCTGTGGCCATGGATATGGAAAAAAACAAGGAAATTACTCAAGTGAGCACCCTTGTGGGAATAATCACAGGACACTGTGAAATCGGACCCATGCTCCTTAAATGGGGTCTAGGGACTAGGGACCGATCAAGGAGGATGAAACAATAGAACATCTACTGTGCCACTGCTCAACTTTGAAAAAAGGACGCCTCAGGAATATGGGACAATACTCAGTGGCGGCTATTTAGATGAAGTAGTTGAAGTGCCACTTCACCTAAAATAAATGATAAAACACACCTATATTTTTCAATTTGAAGTCTCTATTTTCAAACAAAAAATACAACATTTATAATCGGAGAACCGCAGGTGCCCTCGGTTTTTGTCCTTGCGCGACAACCTTTTTCCATATAGTGTGCTTTCTCCCCACTATTAGACGATACACGATAGCCTGAGACGCATATACTCACTAATACGTATATGCGGACAAGCGGAGATGTGATAAATTATGGATCAGCTGATGCTTTATTGGGTCGGTTGCCATGGAAACGCTTCCTGACGGGCCGATGCCTAAATAGAGAATATTGCGACGTACGTGCGTTTTATGGGGACTGGTAAACCATGTAATATAATATGTTCGTTTCACGTTCGATCGGATGTCGGATCTTATTATTCTTGTATAAGACGGTTATAGCTGCTGCGTTGCCAACGATGCGGATTTTTCGGTGTACATAAGGATTTGTATAGCTTTAAACATGGAATTTTGCACACAGTTTAATTAAATCTGGGTCATTATGTGCTCATACTCATTAAGGATACGAGATTTTTTTTCATGATCTAGTTTTATATAGCTATTATTTCGGAACTCAAGAGTTTTTGCCACCTGGCCTGACAATAGTGTGAAAAAATGTCAGAAATGTAATGATATTCAAATTCTGAATAAATATTCAATGAAAGTTGGAATTAGTCAAGAGGCAGGTGATAAATCAAAACATATTTTTCTCATTATTTGAATTTACAAAATATTTTTAGCCTCATGCAATATGTTAGGAGATAAAGGGGAAACAGAATCACGTCATATTCCATAACTCATGGCCCGCTGTAAAGTTGCCAGCTCAAACTGTAGTGTGTTTGATCTTTGTAAGATTAACATTTAATTTCACTTCGAAGTGGATGTGACAGATTTCCGCTTGCTTAACGGAAATCATATGCTACAATCTACAATGAATTTGTCATCAAAGTCTCGCTTACACCAAATTCAATGTGAATGGTGAAAGAAGGAGCGATTTGGTGTATAAAATATAGGTGAGTTCAGACATTGACGTTTTTGATTCAAACTATCACACTCACTCAATTTATCTCGATAGAATATCAGCAACGTAGCTTCAATGGCGAATGCGATTTTTTTTTGTTTCCTGCACTTGCACCTGATTTTCAACCTGCGAGCCGCCACTGACAATACAACCTTGAAGACTTGGAGGAAGTGGCAAATGTAGACATCGTGCTAATTCTTATCGTCGTAGAAACCATGTGATGGTCTAGAATGATGAATAGAAAGGCTGCAGCTCAAGACCAAAGGGACACCTATTCAAATAAGGGAACACAATGGGCTATTTGACCTCCGAGTTAAAGCTAAGCACAGCAGGAAACTGCGAAACAGGGCATACCCTTCACAACCCAACCTAACCTAACCTACGATATAACCCTATACCGGCATATGTGTCACTCAGATTTTGAAGTTGTTTGAATAATAATTGAAATATGGATAAAGTCAGTTCCAGGTCTTAGATCGTTATCTTGCTGAGATTCCAAAGATGTATGTTCAGGGTGGTGGACAAAGAAGAGATACCCAATATTTTTGGCGGACAATGTTATATAGTGACGCATGATCACACCTTATAGCGATTTTGGTTTACTGCTCTGAAATTGCTCGGCGGAAGATGATGCTCTATCGTCGATTGATCTTACTCCGATCTAGAGCCCTCTCAGAGGAGTCTGTGCAATCTTGCTGGCTCTTTTAAAAAAAGGCGGGCTTTTTTTTAAATTAAATGTCATTGACATGAAAACCCAACCTAAGAAGTTATAAGAATAATTCTATTTTGTTATCCGAGAATGCAAATCTGGTCGAGATCTGTCAAAGAGCGATCTGAGAGCGCTCTAGAGCGGTGAACCGAAATCGCTATTAATTTATAAACTCGCCGTTTGCCGTTACCGTTAACGCTGACGTTTGACGTTCGAGATAAACATATGGACGCGCCTGCATACATTTATATCATGCCGTCTGCCGTTGGCGCACCGCTAGAGATCGTTTATCTCCATATTTTGCCGTCCACCGTTTGTAGCTCAAGCCATAGGAAAATGGCTCAATAGGTTTTTGTTTCCATAATTTATATATTTATCATAAAATTAGGATTTGTACCAAAATAAATTGAAAATCTTCGACGACAATCGACGGTATAAAAGTTTATAAATGCATTGGGCGACGGCAACGTTAGCAGCACCGGCGAACGTCAACCGTAACGGCGGACGGCAAGTTTATAAATCAACAGTCAAGCATTTCTGGAAGAAACAAGTGTTCACTAAAAAATACGATCAAGTCACCTCTACATTTATTTTTCTGTCATGAACGTAGGTCGTAGCTAGTTTGTATTGTTTGTCATCATGGCATCTGTGACGGTTAGAAAGTGGATTGTCATGTCATAATTGCGATGTTAACCAAGACATACGTTTTTTGAAACAATTGCAATCCATAGGTGACTTGATCGTATTTTTTATTGAGCACTCTTTATCAGATTTGCTGGTCATCATACATAACCAAGAATCATGAAATTGAAATATTTTCCGATGTGCCGAAGAAAAACTTTCCACGAACAAAGTTTGTCCACGTAGAGAAGTTATCGGACTCGTCGCGGTTAAGCTATACATACACGAATTTACAGCTTGATGAAATTCAACTTTTTTTTTTGTACGCTGTATCAAGGACCATTATTGTTTTTGAAATCTTGTTCGAAAAGATTTGCCGGGTGCCTTTTATAGAAAGCGTTTCACGCACATAATGAAGCGTGGGACCAGATAGTAATATAAATAGAATATTTGGTACGACCTCACCCAGAGCTTTTAAGATGATGATGATCCTGACTTGAGTGCATCTGATTGTAGGGAAAGTTATCAAAATGCAAAAACACCCGAAGTTTCCGGAACAACCGGCGCAAACGCAAGTGGAAATCACCTGAAGCCTAGGGGCTCTAGGGGGGTCTGCCAATGGAAAGACGAAAGAGCTTGACTATAAATTCGGACAAAATAGCAATAGATTAATGGAAGTTCTGCTAAAAAGTATAAGTAGTGTCTGGTATAGTAAACGGAAGATACAAGAAAATTTGAAGCTGAATCAAAATAATACTTGAGGGATGTTAAGCACGTTGAAAGCGAACCACAAGACCTACAAGAAAACAGAAGGACTGTTTATCATTCCGATGATATGTCTTAGTTCATAAATAATACAGCGGCATGGTGTTTTATGCCCAGATTGTGATTTATTTACCCATATTTATTTAATGAAATCTTCATGAGCCTATAGGGATACATCAATTTCCCGAAAGCTCCACTTAGGGGAAATCATTTGCGAGTCAAATAAATCGTATCATAAATGATCTGTCTGGGGTTTTATTGGACATAAAAGTCGGGATTGACATGATTGGTGACTTTCATTGGACATGGAGTTTTACTAACAAATTTATCACCTCAGTTAAATACGGCCATTTGTGGCCTGGGCAATAAATCATAACGGGCGATAAAGCAACAAAAAAAACTGCACCTTATTTTCCACCACAAATCGATGGTAACATCCTCCAGGAATCAATAACAAATCTCCAGGCATCAATTCAATTCTAATCCATTCATCGTACTTGTCCCTGATGTCAAAAAAACCAGTTCCATCCAGAACAAGGCGCAGTTCGTCGTGTTCATGGAAATGTTCAGTGATGTGGTTCAGCAAATCTCTATCGTCCAGATTCTCCACCAGATCCACATGGTGGTTGTCTCGCTCTTGGATTAAGTTCTTGAGAAGGGGATCTTCTTGGAAGTTGTTTGTTTCAATCTTGAAAAAATAAAACGTCACGTACTATGTTTTAATCAAGAGGATATCTCTTGCTATCCAAAAATATTAAGCGATTTATTTCACATATTATTATTCTACCTCATGTTACTTATTAGTTCTGTTGAAATTGGACAATGTCCCAGTAGAGCTATATTGAAGAAATCAAATTACTAAAGTATCTAAAGTAACTCCATTCTATGTTCACATCTCGTTCAAACAATGGTGACCTTGACGTTTAGTTGATAAGACATTGTTTGACAAATGAAAACAATGATAAAGTGGTGCTCGTTTATAGAATATGAATTGGCGATCATTTGAACTACTTATCTTGTAATCCTGCTATAGGATTTTTTTTTATCGCTGAAAAATTAATACTCCATAAAATGTGGGTGATACCCTAGTGGTAAGAGATTACCAGTGTCGAAATACATACATACGATGTGGTCATGGTCAAAATGATTGAAATCTATGTAAAGACATTACGGTTCCATCTCATAAATGAGGACATGATTTTCATTGACTATAAGAATTAAAGCTAGAACTCAATTCGCTCTTTAATAGTATTTTTAATCCACAACTGTTCAGACTCCAATCAACAGAGATCAGAGATTGATGGCTTTTCAAGTTCTCAGTTGAAACTATCAATGAACTCCAACTTCAAGTTGACTTATTTCGTTTCGTTTAAAAACTCAAAAGACTTTGAGATGTTCAAATTTTGAAGGTTTTTGTGTTTTCCGCTGGTCAGGCTTTCACCCAGTGGCGAAGGCACCGATTAACAACAACAGATTTAAAAGGTGATCATCAACTACATCCATTAGGTATTTTATCCTTTATGTTTTTCGAATTAGTTGATTCGTTCATCTTCGTTTGTTTTTTTCAGTTTCTTACTATATTATAATAGTTAAGTCATATTCAATGTTCGCTGAGCTGTATAATTATGTTTTGATAGTCAGCTATTTATTACCTTATTAGCATTTTATTATATTTCAAGGTATGATGATGGCATTGTTTACTTCCGGTTTAGGTAGACTAATTCAACACGCAAACTATAAACATCCTCATTAATTTACTTCCAGAGTGTTATGTAGGTGGCAATGAAGTGAAAAAACAATATTTTGATCAGATTTTCATTTGTTTCAAATGTACAGTGTGATCATTTTAGTGTGCACCATACCTGTGGAGTTTTTTTTTTTATTAATAAGTAGCTTTGTTTTGGTTCCAAATTCAGCACTTCAATGTTGCCATGGTAATATTCAAGTGAGCATGTGTAGAACAGTTCGGAACTGAAATAGCTTGGAGCCAAAATGGACCTAGTAGTTACACAACCCGAATTTAAATATTGTCAAAAGTTGGTCCGTGATCGATAATCTTATTAGATACAATTAGTAGGATGGTTGCAAGTCAAATATTATACAGGAAAGGTCAAAAAATATTAAACATTTCAAAAGTGATCAAAAACCCGTAATCATTACCCCAATCAAATCAGCTTTGCATAATTTTGTTCAAATTCAGTCATTTTCATAATCAAAAAGCAAAATTCAGCTGATATTGGAATGTGACATATCTAACATAAGCTGATGCTTTATTATGTCGGTCGCAATGGCGACGCGTCGTGACAGGCCGATGCCATGAATGTGTTGCGCTGAGTCAATTCAGTTGCAGTCAACGTACGTTTTGTGAGGTTTGATAAACCGTGTTATTTATCTATCTATGTTCGGTCCACGTTCGGTCGGATGTCGGATCTTATTATTCTTATATTAGACGGTTCGTTGCTGCGATACGGATTTTTTGATGTTCATTTGGATTTGTATAGCATATAATGTCAAATTTTGCACATTGTCTAATTGAATCTGGATGGAACATTATTGCCTGAGATCTGAGAGTTCTAAGACTATTGACATCGAATGTAGGTATTATTTCGGAAAGACTTTTGCTACCTAGCATGACAATCAATGGTGTCAAACATGTCAGTCAGAAATGTTATGATATTCAGATTGCAAATAAATATTTGATGAAAGTTGGAACTAGCCATTGGGCAGAAAATGTATTAGATAGTTATTCATGATACTGGTGCGTTGTGTTGAAAATAAGTCACGCGAGAAAGAGTTGTACCACGGGTAAACATTCTCAAGTGACTTGTGAAATATAACGCACGAGTGCCATACAATGTTTTATACAACAAATGGACGAAATCGTTTTTTTATGAAATAATTATTATCAAATATAAGATTTAGTGTCAGAATGACTAGACAGTGACATGTTCACTTCAATAATAACACCTATAACCAACTATCATGCGTTAGATTAACATATTTTTTTGATTATTACTTATTATTATTATTATTTGAACTCACAAACGATTTTTTGCCCCTTGCAAATTGTTTGAAGAAGAAGGGGCAACAAAACGACGTAACACGCCACACGCCATTACTTATGGCCCGCTGCAAAGTTGCCAGCTCAAACTGTAGTGGTACGGATTTAACACATATTTCAGATTTCAGTCAGATTCGGATACGAAATGTATAAATTAATTGTCGTTTTAGTCACGGTAGTTTCCATTGGTTTTTTTGCTCCCGGTGAAAGTAGGTAGATTTCGGATTTCGGATAATCACTATCGGACAGTATTGGTGCTTAGTTTCCACTGCGGTTGTGAAGAAGTGAACTATTTTGTGTTTGTGTACTTGATTTTTGATTTTCTAATTTTTTTTTGGGTATATGGAACAGTCGACAATGAATCGAATCAACGATATTGTTTGCAATCAGCTGGAGACCTTGTTCAGCAGATGAGCAGATCAGGATAAAATAGATCTTTTGACGACGAGTTATCGTTGCTTAATGGTGAATGCGCATGTTTTCTGCACTTCACCTGGTGTTCAACCCGAGAGCCGTCACTGAGAATCGCTAATGAAGATGATGACATCTTAATCAAATGAGAACAAAAAACGAAAATTATTTTAACAGTGATTAAAATATAGATCTCTGAATGATAAGTATCTTTGATCAACTGATGGAAAATTTAATTCAAAATCACAATTTTAGTCATAATCCGGAAAAATTTCGATATAATGTAGACAACTTTACGCGTTTATCTAATCGTCTTTTGAACTCACTATTGATAAACATACTAATCCTATCCATTTCTCTCGGGTTTGTTGGTGAGTCAATGCGAATGACCTGACCTGAGTTTGAATGAAAAATTTAAAAACTGGCGTCAAAAATTATAAAATTAGGGTATTTATTTGTTAAAAAGCATTTTTTTTTCTTTATCATAGCTATAGATGCAAGATGTTTTGTGTGATTGATAATTGGATAGTATGTATCAGGTAGGTACATACTTATAAGAACATTTTTTCTTTTCTTTTAGACTCAAGACATTCGTCGGGGGCGGTACCATCGCACCAATCATCATATCGAAGATGTGATCATTCAAGTGAAAACATGATATTATCCTAGTAGGACGAAACGTATATGGATTGGTCATGGTCAGACTGAGGAAACAGTTTCAAGATTTTCCATTATTAAGAATGTTTTATAGATTTGATATGATTTTGAATATTTTCCCATTTAATTTCAAGCGGAAATCTATCACTTCCTTACCGTACCTTCAAACCTTACATAAGTCGTTTGGAATTTACAGACAAAAAATCAAATTTATTATTTTCATCATTATTATTTTTTTGACGAAACCTTTGCTGACACAATCATGATCATTTTCAAAATTTGCCAGAATAACTTGATTATTATAAACTGTTCTGAAAAAAACTAGAAATTTAACCCAATCATCAACACCTTTAATATTAACTTTCTGAATTGCGATATTTTTTTGCGAGGAACCTGCTGTCACCCCACGTCCCACTCTTTTTGTAAAAAAAACCTGTAAAATCAAATCAGCTCACATCTTCCTGATTATTATAAACGGGGCAGAGTGATCATTGATCTGGGTGACTGTGTGGATGATAGAATCTTTATCAATTTTAAAATTGTTTTATTCGGATATTCTCGTCAAACTGTCAAGTGGTGCTCATCCGCTTTCCCCAAATATTTGAAAATCACAATATTTTAAGGTAAACAAACTGTATGTGACTAAGTAGAATAAATTATTTTATACTTTCCAAATACCTATGTTTGAAGAAATGATGAATTAGTTTTATTTATTTAATCAATTATAATATACTTTTAGTCGTGTGTGTGTGAAATCCTTGAATTTAAGATTTCTGATAAAGATGGTTGTGTAGCAAATTTTGGGTTTATTCCAGTCATTGTTAATTTTCTTACGCAACTTCTGCACATGGCGTAGTTACGACTATCGAACACATGAGAGTATTTCATAAGTTATGCATGATGATGTCCAACATCCTTTCTTCAAATGTGAACCGAACGCACTTTGAAAATATCATTTTGTTTATGCCAACACAGTCTGGATTCCGTGCATATCGATATTTCGTAATCGATCATTGAAGACTACGACTTGATTAACTCAACGTTCAACTCAAAACTATCATAGTCATGTCAGATAATCTAATGTGTTTGTCGCAGTTTGCTCTCCCAGGATTTTGAGTGCTAGACCCTTGATCATAATAGAATCTAGAATATGAGCTATCACGTCGTCAGCCCTGCGACTTAGTAAAAGTGTTGCGTTGAATAGTCATTGAAGTCAGTCTGTTCAGTTTGTCCTTGGGCTCAATGCACATCGAAATGGCGAAGTGAGGTGGCGCGGTGCAGGCACTGAGAACTCCACAAAAGGATACGTGAAGCGGTGACGGTGCGGTTCGGAAATCGCAGAGTATTTAGTTGTATAGGCTCTTGGTTGTTTGTGTGTCCGCGGAATACAATAGTAACGACACGACACCAAAACAATGAATATAACCGGTATCAAATAAAAAGCGCGACGTGAGGCAAAGTGCAGGAGCAGCGCGGTAAAGGCGCTCAACTTCCCATTAGTGGAACCTGCTCAATAAGTTTATATCGAGACAGTGAGAAAACGACGCGCCTTCCGCCATGCCTGCACCAAGCCGCCACTTGTAAGGACATTCAGATGGTTCAATGGTTTATCAAGAGTGGCCCCAACGACAATAACATTCTCTTCATTTTCATTTTAATGAGAGCAGAAAGTTAAGAAATAGATAACTATTAAAAAATTCAAAAGCATTAGCTTGATCGTAGTCAATAAAGGTAAGATCAAAAATATACATTTTGGATTTCAAGAGGTATCAAAGGAGTTGTGGTCTATATTATGTTGCAAAGTCATGGTTTCTTTTTGTCCTATGAAAGGAAAAAATACCCTTGACGGTTTTTCAAAGTGGTTTTAGAAAAAATGGATAACCTCATTTGAAGAAGGGGCAAAAATTATACCGATCCTGAAAATTACACTACGATTTGCAAGAAAATTGGCAACAACTTTTTTCTATTATAACGTGTTTTAACAAATTTACCCTATTTGACACCAGAATGAACTTATTCGGACATGCACAAATAACGCCGAAGAAAGTTTATTAAAAAAAATAATAATAATAAAAACAAAATCCATATTTTCCCGACTTTATGTATTTTTTTCCAATGAATGCTATAAGATAATTAGGATAAAACAGAAAATTTACCGTTAAAAGCTTGACATGAAATTTTGTTTTACCAATTTTTGTCAAAAAGCACCAACTGGTCGGTGATTTCCAACTTTTTTCAAAAATGAAACGAAATGTAGGAATATTTATTTTTATGTGGATATCGAGGTGGTTATTTTAACAACGATACATACATAAAAAAATGTTGAAAATGTATTCGCCCACCCTTCAACATAAACTACATCAGCCAATAAAATGTTATTATTATTAAATAATGGTATCATGTTAATATTTTTTATATCAATCTCTCAGATTGCTTTTGTTATTGTTTTCCATAACCCATGATGCTTGTATGCGACTTTCTGTAGCGTTGACTAACTCCCTACGTATTTCCACAAAAATGAATCTAATAGATTAAGATCAGGGAACCTATTTCTAGGAACGTTCTGATATGGTGAAAAATCCTTGGAGCCTTCGCCAAATAAGCCTGTTCTTTATTGAACAAGCAAACATGCTTTTCCTTGAATTTCTTTAAAAAGATTTATATACTTCAGAAACAACTGACTGATAATAAGAGCAAATGCTTAATTTTATTAATTATAGGCTCATTATGAGTTGTCTTCAATTATTCCAGCCCACAAGTTCATTCCAGAATCATGTTGGGAATGATCAACGCGCACAGTTCTGAGGTATACACGTTCAAAAATACAACCTGAGAAAATCGCATCTATTTTGTAACTTTTTACGTCAACGTGATTTTTGATTTTGGTTTGATTTTAGTTTGAAAAACAACTTATAGAATACGTCCTGTATAATACAATTCGTGAAATTAAATATTTCAAAGATCCTTGATACAAGTACAGATGAATTAACAACAATATTGACTAATTTGCAGTAAACTCTGGCTTATTATTTCTAGAATAGGAACGTGATTATACTTGGACGCATCACATGATAATAATTACAAAACAATTTATACGCTTCAGTGACGAGAACATTTTGCATATTGGATTGTTTTTGAATTTCAACAAACTATTGTTATAAAATTGTGTTATATTCACTTCAGGCAAATTAACTAGTAACAACTAATTAGGGGAGGATTTATTGAAAAGTGTATATTTGAGTAAGAGTTCAAATTAACATTCATGAATATAATTAAAAAAAAAGTTACTCACCTGATAATATTCAACACCACTAGTTTTATACAACTCCTCCAAAGTGACAAACTTAGGAGTGAGACTTTTCTCGTCCGTCAACAACCAAGCGCGCACCATTTCGCTTTTTTCTCGAACAGCAGTTGAATCAACATTGGTTTCGGTACCGACTTAAGCAGAGGTGAAATTTTAGCGGAAAAAACTTCGATCGGATAATCCAGATCACGCGATCCGTTGTCGCCTTATTGTGTGCAAACAAGCTGTAAAAGTGTCGGCAAATATTTATTTTCTGTTCGACGATAAACGAGTGGATGTGGGAAATGGAACTTTTATTTTGATGTTCGACTGTTGCTTGAATATAATCAAGAGGGACTTTCTTTCATGCAGCTAGTCCAAAATAGCATACGCCATGAAATCATGCCGATTAGACAGAGACCAAACACATAAAATATAAAAGTACCAAAAAAAAAATTATCAGAAGAATTGACAGGACCCCTTGCTAGTCTTGGTTCATTAGAAATATCGAAGTTCATCATAAATGTATAGACTCAGTTATCTTGAACATACCTACATCTCAACCTGGCAAATCACCACTCAGAAAAATGAGATGACACATATTCTCCCTTTATAAAAAATCCAGAAATAAACATCTCTGGACAACCAGAAACTTAAACCTCCCAAACTTTTTCACCTTAAATCTAATTACCATAATTGATAATTTTTTGAGATTTATTCTTAACTCTCGATCTTGCCTCTTTTTCACCTTCAAATCCAATATCAAACCATCAGACTTATTATGAAAAATGGTAAAGAGAGTTTTAAAAAAACTAGAACCCGGCCATCGAATCAGTATGCGAAAGTACCACCACAGTAAAAAATTACTGCCTCCAAAAACCAACAAGTTTCGCTACATTCTATGAACTATCGATTGGTTGTTCTAGAATATTTAAAAGATGGCGCAAGTGTATTTTACTATAGTAATTTACGTACATTATTTTGTTTCATACTGTGACAATTTTTTTTAATCGGTTTAAAGTGCTTTCTGGTCTAACCATACACTTGGAGTGGCAGTCCGCCTCACATTGTTACCATGAGATGGCGCTAGCAAAACGATGGCACCACTTGTGTAATAGATAGGTTAATTATTCGTTACCAACATTCTATGTCAAGCTATTATTCAAAATCATAAGATGGGGCCAGCCAAACTATGCTACCAATGCAATTTTAGAGTCTTTGATGATTCAAAAAGTCACTTTTGGAGTGATCAAGTAATTTTTTTTTACAGTCCCAGATGATGTTAAGTGTCATTTACCGGACTGGTTTTGGGTCCGGTAAATGATACTTTGCGGTACAGTATGAAATAAAGTATATAGAAGAAACTTGAAACTTGATGCTGAATTAGTGACTATCAATTCAAAAATATTACTCAGTTGGATGCACGATACACTTACACAAGATATATGCTGTTGCGCATGACATCTCTCGGGACTACTCGGGAGTGATTATCGAAGGTGGAAAGTATGTACAGGGTGATTGTTTATGATGTACCCAATAGATATTTCAGTTCATTTTGTGTATTACAAAAAAAAATTAACTGAGCAAATTTGCAGAGAATTTTTCATGGACATTCAGAATCCGATACTAAAGAACGTAAACATGAATCGAAAACCAAAAAGTTTTACACATGATATTATTTAATTGGGACAGTGTATCTTTTTGGCTTTCTTCTGATTCCAAATATATTATTATACAGGGTGTTTCATTATTATTGCGAAAAAATTCAGGATGACTTTTCCCCCTTGAAAATAAGTATAAAACTTCCTCTAAACATGTATCTGGATATGCCTCACTACAGAGCTACAGGGTGCTGAAGTTTTGATTCTATTTTTGTTTTTTCTATAAGTATTTGAAGTCATGTCGATCTTTTGATGTTTGGGGGATTTTTGTCATGCGAAATTCGAATTTATACATACACTTATGTCATATTATTAACAGGCGTAGGTACCTTTTTTGCTACCCCATATTTGGATTTGACATAAATAATACATGTAATTTTCAAATTATGGCCATTCAGGGTGTTTTATCATTATTGAGAACAAAATCAGGATGAGTTTTTCTGCTTACAGCTCAACAGGGTGCTTAAGTTTTTTTTCTTTTTTTTTCCATTTTCTCTTATAAATATTTGAATGAAAGTTGTTTACAGCGCACACTAGTTGAATTTTATCTTTTTACTGGAAATATGTAGCAATCATCCGAACTATTTTATATTTTCTAGCAGGTTACCTCCGCCATATGTTCAAAATCGCATGTATTTACTATTTCTAATCCGAATAGCTCGATAATGGTTGCCCGTAGCGACTTTTAACAAGTATTCTTTTTCTGTACATAATTAATACATTAAGCAATGAAGTAACAATTGCAACGTCGCATCTCAGGTCAATGGTTTGCTGTTTGGTGTTTGGTGTTTGGTGCTGGTCAGCTGCCTGCTGACCACAATCTTAACGCAGAAATCACTTCATTTCTCACCATATTTCTCAGTTTTTCAAAATACAATTTGAAGGTGAATGAAAGCAGATTGAAACTAGTTGAATATTTGTAGAGCCCTCTATGGTGTCATAGTTGGAACCAGAAGTGAACCTAACCTCAATCGGGACCACACGCGGTGATGCCAAAACTATCACTTCAAGGCTTGTATTACAATATAGACGGCTCTGGAAATGTGATAAATGTACGACCAAACAAATTATGGCTGTATATAACAGGAAAAATGATCGTAGGTGGCGTTCTCTACAAATTGTGCCATTCGAAGACCAAATTCGTATTTCGCATGTCAAGAAACCAAATTTTCATAGTATCATCAGTTCAAGGAATAAACAGTTCTGTTCGTTTGAAAATTTGTGTGGGGTTAGGAACTTTTTGGAAAAAAAAGAGATGTAACTGATCAAGAACAGCATGAAAATCTCGAAAATCGCGAAATAAGTGGAGGTTGCTATTTGTAATTTCGGGGGTTGCTACCCTGGGCGTAAGAGGGTTGATTCCAGAAAAACAACAGAACGCTAAGTGAGCGAAAACAGAGTGGGGTCTAATAATATACTGTGACGTCATCGTTACTTTTTGGACGATTTCGATTGACAGGCAGAGAAAATTACAGTGACTTTATACAAGACATTGACGACAATTCGAATTCGCCGCATTCACCGCATATACCGAGGCGTATCTCAATAATTGTAATTTCAGGAAAGCGATTTTTATTCAACTTACTCTTTTTGTGACCACTTTGTAATTAGACTCAAATGGGTAATTATGTGTTTCTGTCTTCTTCTGTAGTAGGGGCACGCACTTGTTGAAGATTTTTTTACAAATAAGTCAATCAATATTGAACATCCAGTGGTCACCTCGATTTTGATGATTTTTTAGTTACTCGATCCCTTATGCGGTGAGGGCGACGAATTGCGAGAACACTATTGGTGAGCTCCGCTCATCCGCCATCGTGCATCTCAGTGAACATATTCTTTAAGTTTTGATGGACATTTTTTCAAAATTGACGTGAGAGGACTTTCTGCTTTATATTACACAGACAGAGTGGGCAATAAAACACAATGTTATTTTCAACTTTTAATAATCCTTCCAGTTTGGAAGTGTCATATTTTGCTTATCTAATGCAACATGACGGAACCACTGTCTTGTATAGAGTCACTGTGTGGTTTGACCAAGGGTTAGACTGTTGAACAAGCATAGATAAAGGGTGAACAATCGGAACCAGGCTTCCAACAGGGACAGAGTGACATAAGACTGGACGGTCGCGCGTAACCTCAACCTCTTGAATGGATGTTACACGTGGGTAAGCTATATGTCTAGAGAACGTATGATCAGCGAGCGGAATAAAACGGCACTTTGGAATCAGTTGATTAGCTCAGGTTGATTCAACAGATGAAAAGAAGCATAGTTGTGCGACGCCGCACCGTTGAGTTTCTGGTTTTTGGCCGGGTCATAACACCTTTTGTTCAAACTTTCGACGTGGTTCAATGTTCGAAGGTTCAACTTGACTTGAAACGCCTGAAATACTACATAGATTGACAGTATCCAATCTGTCGTATGTAGGCCAGGCCACGAAGACATTAATCCGGTAATAAATAGTGCTAATTGGATTATTGTTTTAAGTTGTAGGGTTGACCCTTAGGAGTAACATACCAAAGTTCCCAGCCGTGAAACCGTGCGTTAGGCGTGGGGGAGGGAGGAGAGGCTATAGGTTTTTCCCTATCATCTAGAAAACCAAACGTCACAGCGCAATGCAAAATGAAAGTAAATTAAATTGTCTACAAGAAAGGTCTTATTGTTTTTTTGTTAGGAGAACTAGTTAGTGGTGTTTGATACTTTGAAAATGCAAATAGGTGCAAAAAACTGTGTATTACGACAGATTAAGACAAACAGGAATATTTCATTTCACAAGGCACTTACAATCACTTAATTATCTTTAGAATTCATCGTCGAAACTATCATCATCGTCGTCGCCGTTGATGCCGTCGATTCGAGATCCGTTGGTACACGAGGCGCGGAAAGTGCTGCAAACAAGCGAACATGGTACTCCGGCTTCCGCAACCAGTTTTGCACCCGCAAAATATGTTATTTGGGACGGATTCTGGCGGCAACTGGGTCAGCGCTTGTGACGAGGGTGAGAAAGCCATCCCCAAGCAGTTGGATCATGCTGCTGATCTTCATATTGCCATAATGTATTGATATAAACCTGCAAATGAATTCTAAGGGAGTGTTGGCGAGTAGCGCCTCTGGTAGGTGGAAGTGCCGCAAGATCAGGCTTTGGTTTTGTAGAGGCTTTAATAAAGGCGTGGTTTCGTACCCGATTCAGATCTGCTCTTCTGGGGCTTGGTATATTGCCAAAAAAAGCAACTCTCATGCATCAGCTACCATGTCCGAGGGATCACGGAAGACCTTGTAGATGTCTGTTATTGTCTTCCCGGCATTCAAAAATACTTTCACCACACCTTCCTTACTCTTGTTATACGGTGTGTTCACTCTGAAGTTGCCCACCCTGTATTAGGTATTGATAATTTTTTGTTTAAAATACACATTCTGGGATTTTATTAACATCTTATTAATAATTAGAACGTACAGGAAGACTCAATGAGCAGTATAAGTATTAAATTAACAAATTAACAAAAAAAAACCAAATCAGGAACATTTTTTTTTGAAAGTGTGAACAGGGAGGTTTTTGGTCATTCTGATTGAGATTCCGTTGTCAGTTTTTTTCTAAAAAATCCTCTAATACGATTTTCTAAAACTTTACCCACTTTGAACCTCCATAATCACCCAAAAGTACGTCTCTGGAACTGATTTGGTGTAATGTATAATGAAAATCGGTTAATAAACAAAAATGTAACAGGGGTGGGACACTTCAGAGTGGACACCCTGTAGATAGCGGACCTAGTAGCACAACCGCTGAATGAACAGAGTAGAAGAATAGTCTTCGCAAATGGCAGCTTTTGGAGGTTGACCACATTATACCAACGTGACTCCACCTTTCCTCTGCTTGGCTTGAAAAAAAGCATTTTTTTCTCAGGGGGGGGGGGTGAGTGCAACAAGCAACACCAATAGGTCCACATATATTCTCTTTCATTATTGTAACAGTTTGGTGCTGGTCAGCTGCCTGCTGACCACAACTGACGATTCTGGTTTCAGCGTCTCTATTGTCTACTACCGCCATTAGTCCTTGAGCTTCATTTTTTTTTGTTAACATGTTTATGAGCCTGGTTTTGTTGGACTCGTTTGACAAAAAATTCTCCTGCTGAACAGTGTACGGTCTCGTCAATGTGGATATTGACTGAAGCTCAGCCCTTTTGGTACTGTTGACTTCACCGTAGCCATCAAATACCCCAGTGCACTGTTCACCGTAGTGGTTGATGATAATATATATGTTACGTACAGATCGCATATTTAACCAAATTTTGAGCCAACATTCCACTTGACAAGATATGAAGCAGTAAGCCACAATCAACCATGTTGTAAGTTGATTTCAGATCATGAGTAGTGTTATTCAGTGGCAACGCTTCATACAGAGCCGACTTCTTCCTTCTTCTTTTAGAAGTTCAGTAAAATCTTCGTGAGTTTTTTTTGATATTAGGGTTCTGTGGAAAATAGTCAAAGGATGATTTGCTATTGACTGAATTGTTATATTTTTCTTTAATTGTTTAATTTCACTGAATATACATCCAACAATGGATTTCATTTTGTTGTAACCCACTTCTAGGGCTAGGTGACAGTTGATTGGTGCATTTCCTATTACGCCAGTGAACAGCGACATGAGGCACTTCCTTTCTAGAAAAGGAGGATGATCTTTGAACCAGAGTTATATCTTTGCCCTATTTTACGAATTCCTCTGTTGCTGAGATGTACGGAAATCCGAGTGCATCGTAACCGAGTTGCTCCAACTCACTTTGACAGTACTGAATCAGTGCATCCTCTTCCAATCGTGCCACCGGAGGTAATTAATTGATTAATTAATTAAGCAAAGCAAAAATGCTTATACTGTCATATTACTATCTTTGTCAGTTATTTATAAAGTGTGTTTATTTCAAGAAACTTCAGTATATGTTTGAATACCTCTCATCCTCTCAATGAGTCTAGCTTCTTAGCCGCAAGATGTCACTTGCGGGGTGTTATTATGTTCATGTATTATTGACATTAGAATACACCGTTAACTACTGCTCCTAGTGAAAAATCGATAGAAGCTTTTTCGTAGACAATCTTATTTACTTTCATTTTGTATAGAACGATTTTTTCGCTAAAACGCTTCGTTTTTGATATAATAACGTGTAATAACGAAAAACCGACAAACCGGCATTTTTCCCTCCTTCTCCCCTCCCTCACGTCACGCACATGTTCCACGGCTGGGGACTTTTGGTCTGTTACCAGAGAAAATTGAGAAAATTCAAATTCAAACTAGTAGAGAAGCGACAGCGTCGGTTCCGTTTTTGTATACGCATGACCGGAATGTGTGGTAGAATGTACCCGACCACCGGCAAACCTTTAGTCCGTGAGCTTATTCAGTTTTAATTAGACTAATTGGAAGAGGCGTATTTTTAATTGACATGATTGGATCGATCGAACTCATTACAAGTGATATGATCCGTATTTGATTGGAAATGGTTCAGTATCAGCTGCACAACCTCTGAACTGATCTGAGATCAGTTTTCAATGATCCCAATATTTTAGCAGTTCGGATTGATCATTTGATAATCTAACTTTTTCCTATTTTTCTCGATTTGATGATTATAAACAAACATGAAATCTTTGAAATCTTCCTTTACGAAGGAAAACCGTGAAAACTAACTTTTATAAAGATGGTTTTATAGGAATTAGAAAAAAAAATTAAGATGAGCTGATCCGTCTTTAATGTATATGTCAATCGTTTTATCAAGGGCTTTCGGATCAGATCACTTCAAGTGAAACTAATCGTATTAGCTTATTTCCAATCAAATGTGGCCCAGATCTTCATTCAATTTGACTCCGAATTGGAAGTGACAGATTTCCGCTTACTAAACGAGAATCATAATTATGCGACCATTTACATTGAATTTAGCGTAACCGTGCCTGTGGACATACATTCAAAGTACGTCACGTTAAAGTAAAAAATTGCTCCAAAATCCACCAAAATAAACTTTGAAATATTTTTCACACAAAAACCACAGCAAAATTACGATAAGATTTATCGTAATTTTGTTTAATATTTTGATATTTAATATCAAATGTCTAACATGCAGAACTTTTTATAAAGAACAACTTCTCCTAAAATTAATAACAAAAAAGTTGTCACTATGTTTCCAACTTGGTGAGACACACTGAATATGTACTGATTTATTGGAGTTTCCGTCAATTTTGTAAAATGAAAATGAAATTAAGAATGAGAAATAAAGTACAAATGCAACTATACATTTATTAAAATATTTTTCCAAATGATATCAAAAAATATCCTATAAATGGCTATTAAAAAATAGTCCATTAAAAATCGAATTTATGTCGAACACCAACTTTTTCTCAGTGTTGCCGTGTCTATTACCATCAATTTCTTTTTCTCGGTGTTAAACGTGGTAGGGTCGTCAAATGGCTCGACCGAAAACGGAACACCGACATCAAAGGAGCCGACGAGTTTTGTCGCTTCTCTACTAGTTTGAATTTTCCCTGATGTTACTTCTAAGGATCAACCTTACAACTTAGAACAATAATCCGTATGGCACTATTTATTTCCGAATTGGGTGATTTTTTGGTATTCGTTTCCTGGCCTAATTTCAGGCGGCATCGTTTCGACTAGTTGGAACAATTTTCAGTTCAAATTCTATTGATATTTTGATTGATCAACCAACTTTGTTGTTCAACTGAACTGAATATTGGGAAAAATACTATTTATCTGGTTGCGAAGATTGTCCATTCAATCAACTGAACAACATGTCGTTATCAACCAATTGCAGAGTGTATCTTTCGTTCAAGTGCATCTACACTGAATGTAATCAATTAAAAAAATGACTTACCTGCTTTTTACCCCGTCCTTTCATTTGCAAATTATTAAAACAGCGAGTGTAGATTACGCGTCATATATGATGGTTAAGGTAAATGAATGGATTTATTCAGAGTATTTTATCTCCAGTTACTTTTTTTACCATGACATATTTACCTTACATTGTGCAGAATTTGTGCCACTGACCACTTCATTCGAGGGCGATCCTAGATCACTATTAATCGCATCAATACTGATGACTAATCCTTGTATTTTTCATATTTCCAAAAAATGTGCAGATTGTTCATTACATTTTCAATTTTCATTATTTATTTTCAGTAAACTTTAAACGAAGCAACATGTTTTTATTGGTATGTTATGATACTATGATACAGATGCAAATAAAACAAACCAATATATTATTTTTCGTTATATTTATGTAATGTATACATAAAATATTACTCATATACAGTTGATGACAATCATTTCCAAATGGTTGGCTCTAGAACCTTACAATCAATATTTATACCAAGAATTTCTTTCATTATGTATATTCAACAACAATATTATCATGCGCATCATGTATATCCAAAAACAATAGTACAATTAATTAACAATTAAAAATATAATACACAGTATAAAATATCAAACAAACACGTTTATTATCATCTGTATAATATATACAGAGCATTCTAAAAGTACTAGTGACTCGTACTGGGGGGCGTTTCAAAAGTGCTCTAGTTTTAGATGAATTCAAGGAAACAACTGTCCCAGTGTATACATTTTTAGACAAACAGATGTACGGGAAATGTCGACACATTTCCTGTTCATCACAATAAGTTTAGTGAAAAGTTAGCTTGGGAAGGTTAGGTTTGGATTCGCAATTTGGGCTGATTCGAAAGGTGTGTCATGGAAATAATAAAAACAATTTCATGGTGCTAAGATAAAAATGAGCAGTTAGTATGCAAATGCGACTTTTCCAATCAGCCCAGTAATAATGGAAGCTTACAAGTATATGGTATCAATTTTTGTACTACCTATATTAGTTGTATTCTTGCGGCAAAATATGATAGCATTCTGATAACTTGGGAGGTCGCCCATTAAATAACTGACAATTGATTCATTTAGCGTGATAATTTATGGGTTTGATCTATGAATCAATTATCAATTTTATATTATAATTCACTAGTCTAGCACCTGAACAAAAGTATGATATGTGACGATGAAAATCTAGAAAACAACAATAATTGAATAAATCTATGCTTATTCTTGATGATACCGTTTAGGCTTATTTATTTTGATCTTGAGACTCTTCAAAAATG
The DNA here is from genome assembly GCA_958502075.1 of Orchestes rusci. Taxonomy (NCBI): domain Eukaryota; kingdom Metazoa; phylum Arthropoda; class Insecta; order Coleoptera; family Curculionidae; genus Orchestes; species Orchestes rusci. The sequence continues at coordinate 7,940,879 of OY293305.1, forward strand.
TATTCACATTCATTTTATCACAAACTGTTGCTGATGCACCAAAGATCTTCAGAGAATTAACTTAACAACCTGATATTGTAGATGAACGTTAAAGAATAAGTTTCTAGGAAGATTTATATTGTTAATGAAAAAACCACTTTACGAAAAAAAAAGCATATGCATGACGTTGGTGCAAATCTTGAATATCAACTTCACAGTTTTATATAGTATAGTTTTGCTTAAGACGTATCATCAAAATTAATGATAACAAAACTGGAGTAAAAGGCAGCAATCGTTATCTTATCTCCTCTACTATAATTGAATACCATTTCAAGGTAACACAACAAACCTAAAACTACGTCAGTCTTCTAAAACTAAAAACGACCTTTTTTCCCAAGTTATCATAAAATTAACGAAAACAGCACCAAATATAGTTTGAAGACAAACGTCCTCCTCTTATACAAAGAAGTATATATCTATGTGCAGGCACGCATTGGGTAATACTGATTTTGCTGCCACACTCAATTTCAGTTTTCTATTTACATTTTGAAAAACCACAGAATATCGTTGAGATTTGACGGACATTTTTGGCAGTTTGGGTCAGTTTGTTAGCTTTCAGCCATCTTGATTTAGGGAAGTTTTTTTTTATTTGTGTCCAACAACAGTTTTGGAATTATAACGTTGCGTAGATTTGCGGATCATCTTCAGGACTGTGGGTGGACGCTCAAAAAGCTTCTTCATATTTTTACCATTTCATTGGATTCAACCGCAAATCATCTTCATATGTGGGACCCGACTTAGTAGAACGAGTGGAAACAAAATACGTTGAACGATTGAACTCTGGATTTATCAAGTTGTTGTTGTCTGATTGATTGGAAGATTTATCAAAAACCGTCATAGTCGATTGTTCCATAGGTAAACATCCTTGAAAAACAAAAAATGAACAGTTTGACCCACGAACAGCAAGGCCGCCCCTACACATTGATATGTCTCTCTGTCTCTGTACTCACAAACAGAAGCTAAAGTCAATTTCTGAAAACATAAAGTTTTAAAAATATGTCATGTATGGAAGGTATCATACGACCCAATTTAGGAAGGCATACATGTATTAAACCTCCCGCGATTTCTATCAAAGCTTCGGCTGCCTTTTTGGATTCAGAAGGAATTCAGAAGAATTCAAGTGGACAAAAAATACGATTGGGATGGCAGTTTTACCTGAACAGATGATAAAACCTGTGAAAGAAGTTTCTGATGGGTGCAAACTGAGAACAAACGGTTAAGATAGATAAGATGACGAAGAAATGTTACGAAATTTAACGAAAAAGTGAATGGCTTTCAAAAATAGGGGGAATTCCGCAAAATTATATGGAGCATAGTTGTCTAGAATTAAAAGTTATGCCTCAATACCGAAATTTTGGTCCTATAAATCATGCATCATTGCCTCAAATGATAATTTTTTCAAAATGACCTTGAACATATTAATAAATTGATCAAAATCAAATTAGCTTCTCATAACTCTATCCAAATTCAAGCATTTTTGTAAAATTGGATTTTTATTTTTTAGGGAAGACGTTAAGTCAACGTATCTGTTGGATAGTTTACTGATAGTCCGGGAGGTGGTGTCACTTTTTGACTAGTGATCGATATGGAGACAATCGATCACTAGTCAATACACATCACTGGTATTCGCTTTTTGGAAAGTTAAATCGAACAGTAAGGTAATAGACCGTCAGATAACGACAGATTTTGCTGACTGATTTTCTAGCTTTAGGGATTCTAACCACTGAAAAGTATGTCAGAGTTGAGCACAAAAAATGAAAATTTAGCGACCGCAAGTGTGCTAGGCATATGGAAAATTAAGATTTCTTCTGCAAAAAAAAAGGTTTTTTTTTTTCATTTTCTCGTTTATGGCATTTTAACACATCAACAAATATTACAATGTAATAGTGAAAAAAAAAAAGCCATAAGGATTGGACGTGCTTAAAGGGTTGAAATAAAGGTGCCATATTGTAAAAGAATACTTGGCTGCTGATGCATTTTCTCGCTTATGGTAATCGAAAGAATGAATTTCAATATCACAAGGAACCCGACAAAAATTTCCCATAAGCCGATTGGATGTTGAGGTAAATTTTTCGGACGGAAAATTTTGCAAATTTTTTCTTCCTATTCCGGCAGATTTTCTCGTGAACGAAATAAAAACCAATAAAAATGTCTCAATCTAAAACTCTGTTATAAAAAAACCCATAAGTCTAGCTCGTGCTTATCATAGTTTGTGAAGCTACTCAACTTGCAGGAAAGTCAGAGAAAATTTTTCAAATTTTCTCGTTTATGGGAATTGGCATGTGGGATGAAAAACTGATTTCAAGATCGGACAAAAAAAGCCATAAGACGGAAACATGATATCGACATTTTATTCAAATAAATACACACAATCATTTGAAAATGATGCTGTGAGAAAATTGAAAAAATCTGCTAATTTTTTTTTTGAAGTCTAGGACATCACAACAACAGAACGACTCTGTGAATGAAAATCCAAAACCCCTCAAAAAGCTTAGTCAATAAGAAATGCTGATAAGTAGCGAATATTGCCACCTATTGGTATTGGTAAAAATAGCATTAATTACGAGTTTACTACACATTATTCTATTTCATTTCTATATTCTGTCAAGATTCAGACGATGAATCAATATTAAGCGAGAGTTTCCACGAATAAAGCATATTATTTTTTATCCTTTAAGAATATCTTTTTTTTCAAGTATGATGTAGAAATTGAATAAATTGAATGAATCCTTCATTTATTATTATTCTTTGGTCAACATTTTATACGACTCAAGTCCATAACTATTTTTTTTTTCACATATTTCAATTACACTAAAACTATTTTTTGTCGCACTAAACTTGACATTTCAATAAAAATTCTGTTACCTGACAATTCAACGAAAAAGACTGATATGATATGATTATGATTTTTGAGTTAAATCAAATTAAACTGCTAAGTTTAATCCGAGGACATGATGACTTGAGTATAATTCGGTAAGACAATTTAATGAATACGTAAATCCCTAAAATAACAAAAAGACGCTTTTAAAAGTTCCGTTTTGTGACTGGAAAAAACATTGCTGCTCATGGTAATTTTGGATACATAATTGTCACTATCAAAAATATATTTAATCAAATAAGTTCTGCCTGTATCCTGTATTTGACATTATTATCATGCCTCCGCCTCATGGCTTCCAAGAATAAAGTTAGCAATGTACACGTCAAATCCCATGAAGACATAAGCAATTTGTTTCCAATTATTGTCTCGCAGCAGTATTTTTAAATAATTTTATGTTGAATTTTCAATCCCATGTTGGCAGTAGTTTTAATCAAATTACACAGCTGAAACTTACAGTGGATGAACTTTGGTGCATAGAGATTATATCACTAGTTAGTACAGAATAACCCGAGAAAAAAAATTGAAAAAATGCTTTTATGAATAATTGGAAAATAATAGTTTTTTACATGCCTTGTATAAGCCACTGTCAACCAATAATTTCATTGTCAAATTGTAATTACATTTATTATGTATACCTAATACAATTACAAAAATTTAACATTATTTCTTGGATGAACTGTTCGAAGTGCTCCCTATTCACTGACAATATTCTAAACGGTTATAAAAATCAAAATGAAATTGTTTAGTTGAAAAAATTGACAATGGAGTTAGACACGTTAGGAAATTGGTTGTCACCACACACTATATACATGTTTATTTATATAAAACGTCGATATCATGCTCCCGACTTATGGCTTTTTATTTCTGGTCTTGAAACCAATTTCCCTTCCCACATGCCAATTCCCATAAACGAGAAAATGAAGAAAAAAAAAACACAAATTTTCCTACAACTTTACAACTTATGACTTCTTTTGAAACACATTAAAAGCTTATGGGATTTTTTGTATGATGTTTATCAATTATTAAAATCATACTGTTTGAATGCCATAAAAGAAAAAGTTTGCCGGACGACGAAAAACATTTTCGCAAAATTTTCCGGCTTATGGGATATTTTTGTCGGGTTCCTTATGATATCAAAATTCATTCTGTCGTTTGCCATAAGCGAGAAAATGCATTAGCAGCCAAGTATTCTTTTACAAGATGGCACCCTTATTTCAACCCTTTAAGCACGTCCAATCCTTATGGGATTTTTTTTTCACTATTACATAGTTATATTTGTTGATGTGTTAAAATGCCATACACGAGAAAATGAAAAAAAAAAATCCTTTTTTTTTTGCAGAAAAAATGTTAATTTTCCATATGCCTAGCACACTTGCGGTCGCTAGATTTTCATTTTTTGTGCTCAACACTGACATACTTTTCAGTGGTTGAAATCCCTAAAGCGAGAAAATCAGTCAGCAAAATCTGTCGTTATCTGACGGTCTATAAGGTGCATTATTAAAGTGTTATATTTTATTTCAATTTTGAAGAACATTTGCACTCACCAAAAGAGAATATGTAAATTAATTTTTAAAATAGATAAATAAAAAAGTACAAATAACTTGTGTATTATTCATTTTCCTAAGGGCTAAGGGGCTATTCATCAATTGGGTTAACGCAATAACCATAGGATAACCTCAAAATGTTTGACATTTGTCCATTTGGCAGGGGCTAAGTTGACCTAAGGTCAGCTAACCCATTGGTTAACTCTCAATTGATTAACAGCTCCTAGATGCATTAATAAATATTTTGATAGGGAAGTAATTTATCGTTCCAATTCTGGGCTTGAATCATTCTTAGAGGGAAATTGTAATTATATTTTATTAGTTAGGAACTGGGAATCTTTTTTTAGCTATTCTATTTTAAAGACTCTGAATTTTTCACTAGTGAGTCAAATGTCACGTCAATTTTTTCCATTTAAAAAATGTCATTTTGTTGATTGAATTGCGACTTCCCATAATTAAGTGAGAAATTCATATTATCCATAAAAAAGAATAGCTAAAACAAGTTTTAATGTTGCTAAATAAGGAATAAAATTTTAATTTTCCGCTTAAATGATTCAAAGCCACCTAGTAGAAAATAGTAAAAGCTCATTTTGCTTAAAAATAAAGGAGTCTGCATTGGGCGCCAGACTTTTGCTTCACACCGATGTAAGAGATGACGCCACAAGAGCATTAAATGTACAGTGACGACAATTGAGCTCAGGTTAGCTGCAACATGGCGGCTGTACCCAGAATTTTGAATATTTCCGGCCCCGTTGGCTCGGCGGTTTGATGTTCGCTTAGCGTTCAGAAGGTCCTGGGTTCAAATCCCAGCTCGGGCATACTACTCTCTATAAAGTCACTGTACTTTTTTTGATTTGTTTTATTGTAAGGCATTTTAATCGATTTTTTGATCAGCATGTTCTTGATGAAATTTGATACAAAAATGCTTACAAAACACGAACGACGCACGAATGACAAATGTAAACAATCATTGCTAGCAGCTAACATGGCGGAACCGTCGCTAGCCAATAGAAAATAAGACCTTCATTGTCGTCACTGTCTGTTATATACAGGGTGGCGCATTAGTGTGTGGAAGTCCATTTTCTCCCTTGTCAAAAGAAATAGGAAAACATTTTCAGGACAAAACTTATAGGGTTCCAGCAGGGTCACAATTTAAAAATATCACTGTGAAAACCGAGTGTTCTAGGAAACCATGGCATCAAAAAATACACTTTTTTTAAATGGCAACACCAATTTTTGATTAGAGATTTGGATTTAGCGTAAGATTCTACGTATGGTACAGTGGTTTTATTTGCCAGAACGTGCAGTATTGTCAGGCTATCGAGGATTTACTTAAAGTTAGGGAAAAAACATAATGTTGGTAAATTAGCTACAAAAACAAAAGATTTGAAATTGAATCATGCAAATATGCGTATTTTTCAATGTAAGAGTCAAAGTAATTGATTTTTGAAAAAAAGAATCGTTATAATTTATATAGGGTGTTTTCTACAGCAGGCCCAACTCATTTTTTTTTAAATGGAACACCCTGTGTGCGGTTATTTTGTTCTGTTAGGCACTCGAAACACTGCAACTTTGCCATTAAAGCACATGTCGTAAAATGTATCGTTATCTTGCAATCTTTGATTATGTCAAAATAGTACCACAATTGGGATTTTTTATTTTGTTTTGTCTTGACAATTTTTTCCTATCTCTTTTGAAAAGGGAGAAAATGGACTTCCACACACTAATGCGCCGCCCTGTAGACACTGTAATTAAATGCGAGCATCATTATTGTCACTCAGCGTTGTTTCCAATTGTGCACCTTTTGCCCGATTCAGTGTCAAATTGCACTCCTCTTTTGGAAAGTGCACATTTCTGCGACCACCAACTTTAAGAAACAGGATACGTCTCAATTTGCATGATTTATACTGAAAATATATATTTTTATTCAGAAGAATAATTCAAATTAAAATTGATAACGACGATTAAACAATCGTCAATAAGAACGATGATATCTGGTCACTGCCCTCGACTGTGGGAAGCCGACTGACGCAGAACCATGATAATCGTGGTTGACGTTTATTTTCGCAAAATCATGGAATAAAATCTCAACTACAGATCTTTCACTTGAATTTTTTAGTTTTACCGGCTGCTTCACACCCCTGACTGACGAGGTTTTCACTCTCGGGAACGTGACTGTCGTCCATTTTCACTTTTAATTATATATAATCACTATTCTATCAAATTTTCATGACCAGTCACTTTTTTTCATTCGCGCTGGCTGACTTTTAATTTTGATCACAGTAATGGTGAAACTATTCAATACATCACGTCTGATTCGCAGATAAATCACTGATAAAAAAGCGACACCACCTTCCGGACTATAATGGAATGATGAAATGGATACGTTGAGTAAACGTAAACGTTCAATCATACCCCCCCAATGACAATTAGTTAGTGACTTCTTGATGTTACCAAATCAACCGAAAATAAATATTTTCAAAATAATAAGTAGTGTTTAATTTTTTGTATCAAGGCTCCCGTATGATGATCAAACCTGCTATACTATGGGAGAGATGATACACTTGATAGTTTTTTGGAAAATCTTCAAAATCTCACAGCTAGTCTTATTTGGAATATCTTCTGCAATATAGTTGATTATAAAGGAAATCACATAGAACACTAATGGCCGATTGCACCAACCTATTTTGAGTATACTTAACGCCAAGGGACCCTTAACTTGACAGTTTTGCATGTAAAGCTGTCAAGTTCAAGGTCCCTTAGTGTCAAGTATCCTCAAAATAGGTTGGTGCAATCGGCCATAACACTGATAGTAAAGGAAGTTCAATAAGAAAGACGGCCGTAGGTTGCTGTGGTTTTCTTTTTCTATCATGAACGTAGGTCGAAGCTAAGTTCGTATGGTTTGATAGCAACTGTCGCAAATGTCACGGAATCTATTTTCATTATTTGTTGACATTATTTCTCGTGAATTCAATTGAGCTCTGATAAAAATGAAATCGTGTTTTTGCGCCCGCACACAATTAGCACAAGCAATCTCGGTGGAACCTGTGAATTTTTGGACGGTTTTTCGAATTTGGCTTGCCCTTTATTACTCCCCGTGCCTGTTTCAAACTCAAAATTGATAAAATGTTAGGAAAATTGATATACTTTATTAAAAAGATGTTATTCTCAACCCCCTTCTTCAATACATTTAAAAACCATTTTTCTTACAGAACTGGACACATTCTGAAGCATTTGAGGATTGTTAAGTGAATTGTTCTGAAACAAACTAATTCTGATTTATAAAAAGGCACAGAAACTGAAAAACACAAAACTTCTCAAAAAGTCGACAGCACTACAAAAGTTAGGTAGAACGTGGATTTGGTGTCTGTCATGTGATAAGTAAATAATCACGGCAAAAATACGATAAATATCAAATACGTACAACTTGAGTCTTAGTTAATGACAGAGGAAGAATTTTGTCTATATTCTGGAAGATGATATGCGCGAAAATGCAGAAATCTATAATGCCTGTTTTACATTAAATTTTATTTCGAAGTGGACCTGTCAAATTTCCGCTTGGCAAACGGGAATCATATGGCACCATATTGATATTGAAGTTGGAGTAACCATGACTTTGAACTCAAATTCGATGTAGATGATAGCATATGATTCCCGTTTTCTAAGCGAAAATTTGACAGTTTCAATTCGACAACAAATTGAATGTAAACCTTACTTTCTGTTTGATTTTGAGGTTATATTCATGGGTAATGATATTTTTGAAAAATTAAGTTGAATGAAGGCTCATTTTCATGTTAATAATCCAGTACAAAACGTTTCATAGTTTCATAAGTATCTAGAATAATGTCAAAACCCCTGCACAAAATCACTATGTGAATCTAGATCTTTGAGTATAGTTATCTTCTTAAAATCAAATAATCCAAATTCGAATAATAGGTGACATAACCTCAAAACAATCAGCTGTGTGCATTTTTAATGGTCGCGTTAGAGGAATTGCAGTGCTGCATCGCTTTTTTCGAGCGATCTCATTGAATTGACATAAATGATGATTTCCATCAAGGCATCACAGTTCCTGCGATAAAGCTAAAGAAATATATGTTTTATCGCTAGACTACTATGCTGCAGCACAACGAATCATGTCATTCCAGTAAGACCGCTTAAATAAAGCGCTAGTCACAAGTAGCACTTCAAATCTTTACCGCTGGTTGCGCACGATCGTTCGTCGTCTCCTCACCCAACAGTTGCACAAAGCGAATGTTTATTCTTTATTTTTAAAGAAAACAATTGTCAAGGTTGTGTCAAATCACAAAACAGCTTCCCATTAATTTTCACAATTTTGATGAGATGAAATAACGTCTCAAAACCAAGATTACTCACCACGATTCCATGTACAGTTGTTTTAATTGATATTTTTCTTCCCGTTTCACTCACCTTACCATCGAAAATGTCCGTCAGTATCCCAAAAAAACAAAAATCACCAAAACAGACCCATCAATAGAAATAAATACGATCTTAACACCATATAATACATATACATCTAATCATTTTTGGCTTAGTAATCATCGCAAAAACAACGAAACTCTTGCATGGATTTTCCAATTATCATTTCAAGAAAACAACAATAATTATAATTAATAAATGCAAACAAGACTTAATACTTACATGTTAATATTGTACAGAGCTCGTTTATACAGGGTAACAAGAGGTTACAAGCTGTACTACTAGACCTAGTCCTTGTTTATCAATCTTCTGATTATTTATAGGATGGTTTATCAGAAGGACAATAAATTGGACCTATCAGGAAAATGACTGTGAATATTACCTCAGGTTTTGTTCCTAATTACATAATACTATCAAGTTCTTATAACATGTTTGTTCTCGGGTTAAAGCTCGTAGTCATATACAAAAATGTTGGGTTTTTGAAAGGATTCTGTATAATTGTTTGAAATACTTGAAACACTATATCAGTAGAATAGAAATCATCTTAAGATTGTCACTTGAAATAATTTAGAGATAGCTTGAACTGATAATTAATTTTGAAGCCGCAGAGTTTATAGAAATGATTTGAAAGCAATAATAACTTTCAGGAATGTGTGTGATAAAATAACGGTATGCAGAATCCTCACAAAATCCCCACGATAATATCGCAATCAACGGATTTAACCTGCTTATTAATCACTATTATTATCAATGACACAAAGATGGGGGTCAAAGTACTGGTGAAAGTCGCTCTTCCTGCAATTGAACACTACGTGGTCAACAACAAAACAGCATTTCATTCCAGCGCTTCTGGATTGATGAACAATTAATTCGATTGGCCTATCGCGAAGCCATATCAAGAGCGCATGTCCTCCGGTCGACGATCAGTCGCCGTCCTTAATAAATTGTTGTATTCTACTTCTAATGTTTGCCTAGCCTGGAAGTGGAAATAAAACATGGAGATTAGTGTTGCTTATGGCCACATATCACTCAAAATATATAGGAAACTCTCATACTATAGTTTGAAATGAAATTCGCCAGCGCCCTACAACGGGTAGTCCTCGTACTTTTGACATTTTTATCTCAAAAACTTAAAGAAATCTGTTTTTATTGCATACCGTGGAGCCATCTATTGGATAAAATAGGATTTACACAACGTTCGAAATTATAATTCAAATATTTATCACATGGTATATCAAAAGTTATTCTGAAAAAAATGCATAACTACTTTTTAAAAACGTTCATTTTATAATGTCTAAAGACTATGTCCTGGACAAATACTACCTATGCATATTTTTCAGTTTATAACTTTTGATTAAGCCATGTGAATCAATATTTAAATCAAATTTCGAATGTTGGGTCTATAAAATGCAAACCAGCAAATTTAGGACTTGTATACCCAGTTGTGTTTCATTTTTGTTGTTCAAAATCGGTTTTTTAACATGCTGAACCAATTTTTTCAAAACAGTGGAAGAACTTTTTTTGGAAAGAATGTGTTTTGTTGAAAATATCCACACATCCAGGGGACGATACATTTCTCAAAGAACTCACGATAAGCTTACATTATAGTCCAATCCAAGGTTCAAACACAAATACCAAGAAGATCTAAGTACTGAAAATTAGAAACTTTTGGCACAAAATTCAAATTACACGTGAAATGACAATGACGTCTAGGCATAGATAAAATAAAAATAAAGAGATAGTTTCTTCAAGTGGGAAACATCCGTATAGAGCTTCTGCGCTGGTCCGTAGCGCACGGCGTACGGTGGCAAGGTTTTGAACTAATCCGATGTGACAGCCAGACATATGATAATCGGTTGGGTCTGTCTCACTTATACAGTTAGAAAGAGATACATGATTTTTGGATTTTTTTGGTAAAAAATTGGTACGTCAATTTGTTGAAACGAATTTCCAACGTTTGTTTTGGTGTTGAATCATGAACATAACCTGAAACCTGACATTTTTGTGAAGTTTAAGTATAAAGTATAATATAATATTATTATATTATACACTAAAGCGAAAGGAGAAAACGACTGACTTTAATACTCAATACTATCTGCTTTGATAATAAATAAATGATATTGATTGCAACTGTCTAGATCTGGTTTAGGCAGAACAGGAAAAATAATACGGAGATATGCAATTAAAGTCTTCTAAGAGGCAAGAAAACAATAAAAAGGTAGGCACAACTTGTAGTAAAAAGCTTTTTGAACGTGGGAGGTTTTTTTAGGCATTATTTGCTTGCATCTCATCTACTTGTGTTTGTGTTTTGTTGAGTACTAAGCAAACTACAGCTACACTGGGCTCTAAGCTTGATTCTGGACTCGGGGCTAGTTCATAGCGAAAGAAGAAGACGATTTGGTGGTGGTTTTCACGACAATTTTCGAATTGTCAGTCTTGGGGCAGGTATCAACATGGGTTAGATCAACCCCATGAAAAGCATGAACATTGCCTGTCTGGAGGAACATGATGCTCATCTAGTCTTTCAAGCCGAAGCTGTGATACTAATTAGAATCATAGAATCAGTTGTTATGTAGTAAATTAGGTGAGTTATTATGTAGTATGTACATCCTTAGTTTAGATAGCTCGAGAGAGAACATTGTTAAGGAATATTGTTGATGTGTGCTGATAATTAACACTAAAAATGTCTAAACCAGGTATTTTATCCTATAAATGTGAACAGTTGGAATGTTTAAATAAGTACTTTCACTCAATCGAGGACGATAATTACAAAAATAAGAACATTTTTAGATTCCCTGAAAAAGACCAGATCAGGCTTGAAAAATGGTTTCAAATCATGAATTTGAATTATTCTGATAAAAGGTGCTATTTATGTCAAGAACATTTTGAGGAAAAATCTTTTTCAGATTCGAATAGAACTCGATTGACCAAATATGACCTGCCAATTAATAATTATCAGAAAAAAATCATTATTCAAGATAAACAACTAGTTCCCCAGCTGTAGATGTAGCTTTCAAAACTGAATTTATCAATATTCCAGAAAATATTTCTGAAGAAAAATTGAAAACAAAAAAAAGAAGACTTTTAGATTCAAGCCACATACATGTCCTGGTTCTCTGGTCAAGGTTTTTGTTGATGAACATACCTATGTAACTTTTTCCAAGAATGAGTTTTTGTTTCATTAAAAAATATTGTGATCTAGCTGTTAGTGATATTATTCATTATTTTTTATATTTCCATATTGTTTATGCATGTGATAAAATTGTACCAAAATGTATTTTGTTGATTACATTGAAATAAAAAGATAACTTCGTTTGAATTTATGACAAATTCTTCATTGTTTTACTAATTCCTTCCTCAAAGAATCAGATCTTCATTTGAATTTGTTAAAAATACAGTCCTGTTATCATTCAAAACAGTTGATGAGTAAATTTGAACAAGTTTTTTAACGAATCAACTGTTTTGAACAGTTACAGTACTTTATTTTTATCAAATCTAATAAAGCGAATATTTATGGTTTTTTTTTTTAAATGGCCGCCTCTGCATTGTCGGTAAAAAAGAAACCTGTTTCATCATTTAGTTGCTGTCCGTAGTCAATAGTGTCGCTGTAAACTCTGTGCCAGCTGCTTGTATTGGTTCGAACACTCTCTTAATTTATTATTTTCTCTATGCGTCTAGGGTTAGGGATTGGTTATTTATGGCAACCGTTGTCAAGGTTAATTGATATGTAGAGGTTGCGCCGTAACTAGGGAATCGGAAATCCACGAACGATAAACCGAATCGATCCCGTCACCGAGCTCCATTATTGACATTCCTGTCATCGGTGTGTCATCTCAATGTCATAACGTGTCCGTATTTCAGGGTCTTGAAACTTTTTTTGTACAACCTACATGTAAAGTCCACTTTTCAATGCATGCAAAGCAGGCGGAAAGTCGCTAATTTTGGCAGCCGGGCCTAAAAGTAGGTCGCTTAGCAACGGTTCCTTGGATCCCAACGCCTCTGAATTTAATAACCACGTGACAGTCTAGCATACTAAAAGGAACTTATCACGTGACAATCTCGGTGACAATGAATCCGCACCACAAAAGAATACGGGAACACACCTATTGTAACCATGATTTGTCAATTGTCAGTTGTCTGACTTGTCAGCAGTGTAGAGTGTAGGACTGTAGTGCAGTGTATCGATTATTTATCTTCGATTTTCATAATTATTCTTTTTCAAATGATTACAAACTGGTTGTACAAAAAGCATTGTTTGCACCACGGACGAAAGATGATTTTGACTCGGCTAATATCTGCCCTCGCTTCGCTCGTGCTGCTACTTATACCCTCGTCAAAATCATCTACTTTCCGCTTTTTGATACAAAATGTACTATTTTACCCTATGTCGGCCGCTTTTAAACTTGTTTGAGGGTAAGCTATTGCACAGCTTTTGGTATACAGTGAAACATCGTCTTATTATCAAGTGTGAACCATATTCTATCTTGTTTTAGATGTGTATTTGAATTTCAGAACCGAATCGGAGCCGATTGACGTCATTTTTGTCTGAATACTGATTCGTCCAAAGTCCGAACGTATAACGACGCAACCTTATCACTATCAATTAACCTTGAACCGTTGTTAAGAAAAACCTCCGTCTCTAGCGCCATCCAACGGGTAGTCCTCTAAACAAATCCGACTTGATTGACTGGTTGCCTTAAACATTATTTAGATTGGCTCCCATTCAAGTTTCTTATATGTTTTGAGTGATATGTGCTTATGGCGTTAAAACTAGGTAATTCTAATAAAATTTGTGCTAGAAAGGACAACCTCCAATGCGTTAGCTGCCGTCTAAATTGTTAATAATGACTTTGGGACGCGACAATGTAGACTTGCGAAATCGTAAACATGCGTTTCCGTATGATGTGAACCAGAAAATTTTGGATTCAACACGAGGTTCAACATCTACACAGGGTCGAGAGGTGTTCTGTTCATGGTGCAAAAAGGCTTATATCTATTTTATAAGTAGTATCACTCAACTGTGTTCATTTTAAAAAAAAAAAAAAATGACTAACGAATCACTCAGATATTTGGCTTATGACGATTTCAACTGGCCCGAATCTTCTCAGTTCGCACGCTCTGTGATCATGCATTTATTTCGCTCGAGAATATGAAAATCTAGCACTATATCGGAATCAGTGCAAAACTATCAAGGAGCAGTAACAAAGTAGATCCGCTCGAGAGAGGATTGACTCTTTTGTTAAATTCGGCTGGGCTATAAACTCAGCTACAATATATCACTAGTCTTCACACTTACCTCAAAAGCTGACTACATTTCTACAACATTGATATATTTTGTAATTTTTTGAATGTTCTCCTTATTGTTGAGAAGGATACTGATAAGTTCTTCACCTGACGAAACTTCATCTTCGCTACCACTAGATGAATTTCGCTACACAATTATTTTTTTTTATATTTTCCATGTAATAATTTATTATTGAGCCAAAAACACAAATAAACCCTTGTTGAAAAAAATGTAGAATGCACAGAACTGATCATGTATGACAGTTCCAAAATAATTGCTAAGTTACGCAATCGCTCTGATTCAGCCGAACAAAAAACCAATCTGCACCGGGTCATATTAAGAATTTTGAAGCACAAAACGCATAAAAACCAATTTTCTCCAATATGATGTAGTCAAACGTATTTAATCCTGGACTTTTTAGTCTTTCCATGGAAACTCAAGGTACTAATTTCCATGTATATTATAGTTCGATTCTACACACAAATTGTTTGAACCACTTTGTTTTTAGACGTGAATGGTTTTTGGTCATTATTGATAATTTAGTTTTGGGTGACATAATGCGTTTTGATAAGTCACTCCTCATCTATTCTCTAGTCATTCCTAATCATTGAAAAGCCTCATTTGTTTTTGAGGAATCTATCGAGACAAAATATGCAATTTGGATTTTAGGAAAATGCCCTCTAAGGGCAAAGAGAAACATTTTTTCCACAGAAACCTACAGATGAACAAGCTGAAATTTTGTACCAAATTTCATTTTGTTCCGATAACAAATAATCGGAATATACAGGGTGGTCCAACTTTTACCTGCTTAAATTTAAAAATCGATAGATAGTCGAAAAATAATGTGAGTTTGATTGATAAAGTAATGTGCAAAAAATGCTTGATTACAAAATTACAGGGTGATGAAATTAAAAAGAAAAATCCAATTTTATCAATATCTTTAAGATTTTCAAATGAAATTTGGCAGCACGTGTAGAGTGATGATATATGTTAATTTTTTCATGTAATAACATGATTTTTATTTTCACCAGTGGCGTGCGTACGGGTACTGATTGCGATATTTTGATGAAAAAAGGATACGCCACTGGTTTATCTTAATTCTTATTTAATTCAAAAGAAAAAAGTACTTCTGGCTTTTTTCCGTTTAACGCAACGTATTCGAATAATTAATGTTAGGTAAAATAAAATTTGGAAGGACTCACAATTTTCTGTCTTCACTATGGGGGTTAACTTTTCCAGTTCTACGTCTAGAAGGGCTATGGTTCAAGGGCTTTGTGTACCAGTTATTCTCGATAAACATGCAAATTTTGTCTATTGTATTGCAGTTACTTGTGCCTATTTAGACAAGGGCAGTACCAGGGGCTAGTCCAAGGACGCCAATCGCACAAATAGGTTCGATTAGACAAAAGGGTAAGAGAAAAATAAGAACAGAAGATATTAGGCCTTAAACAAAAGAATAATCCAGTAAGAGATTTGTGTCTTCCAGGTGCTTGTGGAAGAGAATTTACCAAGTTGGCAGGTGGCCTAGCTTGTTTAGCAACGTGCAACGTGCAAGTGGAAAAATGGAAATTTCCTGCTTAGGGACCATAAATCTCACATTAAATCATGAGCAAATGGATGGATTCGAACAAGTTAAGGCTTTGTCTACAAAAGTGAGCGTTTGGTCGGAAAATTCTGGAAAAAATACCAAGAGGCATGCGACTTCCGCGGTCAGACTCAACCTCTGTTATAACAATGAAATCCAGCACATGGCATATGACAGGTATCCTTTTGTGTCAGGAAATGAAGAAGCTGCAGGAATCGAAGCTGAAAATGGATGTCCTTGGAAATTGGCCTTGACCATGACATTGACCCAGAAGCAGCCAAAATTAGTTCAACCAAAAAAGAAGAACTGACAGCTGAGTTTGACAGATGTTTGTAAACATTCGTTGATTGCTAATTTATTTTACATTACTGATTTTAATAAGAGTTTAATACTGTTTAGTATATCATTTATTGTGAATGTGAATCATTCTGAATATATTTTCAATAAATGTGAGCTCTTGTAGTTTTATTTATTATTAAAAATTGATTAAACTTGACTGTCGATCGTTTGTTTACAAAAATAGATTGTTGAATTTCCACTTTTCCGAATAAAAATCGTAACAAATTGACAGATGACGTCTGTCAATTTAATTAATGTCATACATTTTCATGAAAATATAACAATAAATTATCGCAATAACTATCAAATTTATGTCCCTATATGTCTGCCGATGGATTTTTAAGGCTTTATTTGAGCTTTAACGCCTATCTTTGTTTCGACATTATTCGATTTTTTCCTCAATAATTTTTCACAACTGTTTTATAGTAAGTTCCCGCAGAGCCTCTCGAAACCTCACGATGACTGACGATGGTTTTTTTTAATGCAGAATCATAAAATCACAACGGCAGGTACACGAGGGAAGAAAAATGAACTTCAAATATTGAAATATACCAGACCACAGCTCAGCAGATTTTTTAAAAAATTCAGAAGAAAAGATGTATTTTTTTCACTAGAAAGAAAAAAGGAAGGGAAGAAAATGGATAAATTTGGAAAAATTAAATTTTCATAATATTTTGAAAATATAAATTAAGTTTTAATTGCTTCGTCTGACGAGAAATCGATGAACTGTTACTCAGTCATCGGCCCCACTCCCCATTGTGTCAGGTTGTCTACTATAGTCGGAGAGCCCGGTCGATTTATATACCTTCAAGCCCTTACTGATTCTAATGTAGTATAACCGATTCATCATGAAAGCATATCCCCCAAAGGCCAACACTGCCTGCGCAAATCCTGCCGGAAGCAATTTATGTTAATTAATCTTCAGATGCGTTTTTTCCGATAACAACCTTTTCTTCCTTGTCGCTTCAAAACTGCAGTGTAGTGAAATGAATACTATTAGAAAATCTCACGGTGCCGGGTCGTAACTTGCCGCAACCCTAGGCACCGCGGCCAAAAGGAGGATGAAAAAAGGAGTTATGTACCTTTTCCTCCTTGACGAAAAAATCTATCACAAAAATTATAGATAGGAGCTAGACGAATAAGAAAAACCAACGGTGTCGAGTCTCAGGTTGCCGGAAATAATCGGCACCGTAGATCAAAGCGCGCGCAAAAGTTATCTATTTTTTGATTTTTTTCTTGACTATATCAAACTTATCACTCCACAAACCTGTTATTAGTCGCCCCAAAGAGACTACTGTGATACAATAACATACAGGGTGTTTCAGAATAACATGCTAATAATAGAGGGGGGTATTTCTTGGACTCATTTTAAGAAAAAAAATTCATATGAACGTATGTCCTAAACGCCTTAACTTTTTTCCCAAAAAATATGCAAACCAAAACCCGCATGGACGGCACTGGTCAGAATAATTAAATTGTTGGTGCATCAAAGAATGAGTATTAATGCCTAAAATACATGACTCAAATTTCATAAAGATATCTACAGTAATGACAAAGTTATTGTAAAAAAAGTATCTATTTTTTAAAACTTTGACACCCTGTATCTCAAAAGTTAAGGCGTTTAGGACATACGTTCATATGATTTTTTTTTCTTAAAATGAGCCCAAGAATCACCCCCTTTATTATTAGCATGTTATTCTGAAACACCCTGTATATTGAATACGTTGATTCATGTTGGGGAAAAGCGGGAAATGGGAGAAGGTTGATTAGGGTGCCTAATTTGTCAATGTGAAAACAAAATCTGGTTGAACATTTTATTTAATTCAAACTGAATAACTTTTATTAAAAACGATAATTCGAAACATTTGCGAAGACACTCTGTACCTCAAATATATTCCGCTTCCGAGTCGGAACTACTCTGCGAGTCATCCACATCATCGCAAACCTCATTTAAATCATCTTCGGGAGAATCGCTTCTCAAAATATCGTCCACACTCAGGGGAGTCGGATCTCCCTCGAACCAAACGGGTTCCAATATTTCTTTCATCTCCCACCCATAATGTTCGGGACGGAACTCTATACATACTGATTTCGTCGCATTCTTCCACATCGCAGTGACAAATATGGTTCTTAAAATTTTTTGCTTTAACGATTTGAAACAAGGCGGAATCGTGCAAGAATCAAAACCTCTGATTTTCTTGATAAGCTTCTCTTTGCCTTTTTTGCTCGAGAAAGTTTTGTGAAATATTATAGACCTCGCAGTATTTACGTCACTGCAATTTCGGACTGAGTACATGGATGACGTGAATTCTTGCAGTTTGTCAATTTTTTCAGGGACATCAATATCAGATAGTTCCGTCAAAGATCCGAATACCCTCTGAAATGACTCGCTTTTTTCTAAATTGTTGAAAGGCCTCACTTTGCCTTTGCGGTAAAAAGCTGCAGTATAGTCGCTTCCGGTAAAGGCATGGAATCCTAGCAAAGCATTACACAATAACGGTCCCAATCTTTCGGCCAACGAAGTACAATCAATGCAATCCTGATCTTGCTTCTTCCCGACAGTGTCTGCATCCATATTTTCAAACTTGGAAGACTTTTGATGTGACTCAAAAGCAAAATGAGTACGTCAGTATCGGTAGCTTTCACTGTAACTCTCATACCTGGCTTAAATTTGGAAATGTGAAAGATGATTCTTGTGTCAGTTTCCTTGTGCATGCAAAAGAATTCTTCTTCTTCGGATTTGAGAACGACATTGCCCTGACCATGGAATGAGAAACACTTTTCTTCGACCGTCAAAAAAACTTTTTTTTTCCCAAAATCACAGCTACCGCGTCGTTGGACCAATATTCCGAGAAAAATTGAACGATAGCTTGTTTGAACTTTTTGTTTCTCAAAGTTTTCAAAAAATCATTTGGTCTCGTGTGTTTTGGACCCATGATCGTGTACGATACGTCGATCTCGTCCCGGTTCTTTCGTTCCCAGTCGTTGATAGATGGAGAAAAATACCTGTCAAAAATTAGATGAATCTCTGTCACGCCTGTATTGCATATTTTGATCAAAACTGACTCTGCAATCTTTTCGAAAGTTTGAGGAAGCGATGCACCGCACAAATGCATAAAATAAAAGCCATCAATAACATCAATATCGACACAGCTTGGCGACAAAGACGTTATTTTTGATCGTAAAGCTTTACCGAATGCTGACTTATCGGTCTTGTGCATTTCGCCTGAGTACTGACAAAGAGATGGAGGAGCAGGAGCTAGTGGATATGATAAACAAACTTCCATGTCAATTTTTTTTTTCGAGTGCAATTCCAAGCAATCGGCCGAATATATCCCTTTCCATTTTGATCAAGGCCTGCTTATCGCTGTCTTTACTTTTTGAGACTTCTTGAGGCAATCAGATGCGAAATTCAGAATAGGAGTACGTTTGATTGGTTTGTCGAAACGTATTTCATCAATTTCGCAATCTTCCACGAACTGTTTTTTTTTGTGTTTCCGTGTTCGTTGATGCTCAGCAAAAAATCAGCAACGGTGGATGATGCTTCTCTACCGGTGACGATATTGCATAAACCAGATGACTCGATAGTCGAATTGAAAGGATTATTGTTTCATGCTTTCGATAATACGTTGCAGAGCTTTCCTATCTTTTTCAAGTCTGGCTTTCTGAATTTCATATGAAACCTCATCTTTTCGAGTGATTCCGACAGTCTCTAGCAACTTAGAAATGACAGTTGTTCGCATGCTATGACTGAGGGCCCATCGCTGCCTCGCGGATATTGAATTTGTACAATGCGTAATTCCCGTCAGAGAATTTCCAGCATCTGCATTCACAGTCTGCTCTAGAGTCAGGTCGATAGGAGCTCGAGCAAAATTTCCTTTGGTTCTCTTGATGCCGAAAGCTCCCCTTAAAAATTGGCTAATCAGATCAGATCTGACTCTGTCAACTGGAGATTCAACAAATCGGGAACGTAACTAATCGACCATCTAGCGTAATTGGGCTGGTTGAATATAAAGATCAAATTACTCATCTCGTAAATGGAATCCACATACAATCCAAAGTCAGTGGAACAAATACTTCTTGAAAAGCGGAAGAAGGATTTGACCATTTGCACGTACTGCATGTAAAATTGTGCCGTCTTACCGTGATCTCCATTCAAAGTGGAGTTACAAAACATCTTGTATTTTGTAACACATCTTTCAGATTAGGTAAAATGTCAGGTATTCCTCGGGGTTCGCAAGGTTTGCTCATCGTCCCCTCTATATCAGCGATCAACAATGTTTCATCGAAAAATCCGTTCGCGTG
The DNA here is from genome assembly GCA_958502075.1 of Orchestes rusci. NCBI lineage: Eukaryota > Metazoa > Arthropoda > Insecta > Coleoptera > Curculionidae > Orchestes > Orchestes rusci. Next base: position 7,961,293 of record OY293305.1, read on the forward strand.
CGCCTCTTTGGTCTACGGTGCCGAGTATTTCCGGCAACGTGAAAGTCGGCACCGTTCGTTTTTTTTTATCTTCTAGTTCCTATCTATAATTTTTGTAATAGGTTTTCTCGGCAATGAGGAAAAGGTACATAACTCCTTTTTTCATCCTCTTTCTGGCCACGGTGCCTAGGGTTGCGGCAAGTTACGACCCGGCACCGTGAGATTTTCTCATAGTATTCATCTAAATGCACTCTCCACTGCAGTTTTGAAGCGGCAAGGGAGAAAAGGTTGTTATCGGAAAAAACGCATCTGAAGATAAATTGCTTCCGGCAGGATTTGCACAGGCACCGTTGGCGTTTGAGGGATATGCTTTCATGATTAATCGGTTTTGCTACATTGGAATCGGTAAGGGCTTCAAGGTATATAAATCGACCGGGCTCTTAGACTACTAGGAATCTTCGTACACCCTCATTTATCGCGGTCTAAACCTGTCCATTTTGGTACTCATTGATTAAAATTACGAAATTTTGAGCGAAAATCCTGATTCTGCTTTGAAAGTTTATGCGATGTATGAAATTTCATGATTTTTCGGAAATATTGAGGGACCAATTTCTTTGGGGCGCCCTATTTGACGGGGCGTAGCTCCTGTAGAAAACATTTATCCTCAAATGTTTGAAGGATTCTTTTTTCATGGAATTATCTCGTGAAAATGATTTACCCCACCCCACGAATTTTTTTACCAATGTCTAGGAAACACCCTGTACAATCATATAGTTTTTCCTTCATCAACATCTCCTCACCTATCAGAATAATCAAGTATTCTTTGTTTATTTGCTAAAGGTCGTGATTTTTCCACTATTCATAAAAAACTTTTAAAAAAAATCTTCAGATTCTCCCCACCACCTTAGCTCGTTCACCACTCAACAGGACTTTCAGATACCTTCACCAAAATTGTCATCTACACCATTATTAACCCTTATTTTTCTTTTGTTGCCCGGGATTCATTTTATCACATACAATCACCCCCTAAGTTTTCTGACGTTGTTCGTGGACACCCTGTATACCCCTGTGTACGCCACAAAGAAATTTGATCAGAAATAAGTCAGCACTCAAAATTAGACCAAATAGAGAGCGGATTTGGTCACGAGAACTCTCAAATTACATATAACTCAATAACGTTACCGTATTATTGTAGCGTAAGACCACTAATACATAGTAAATGATTAGATCTTGAGAATTTTTTAGTACTTACTTGGGTATTCTGAGTTGGAATTTGTAAAGCCAACGCCATACTGTTGGAGTCAAAACTCTCATCCAACGCCATCAAGGAGCCGTGAACACCTGATTCTAATAAATTATTACCATATTCCTTGAATAAAAAAAAAACAATTAACATCAACACTTTAAACTTCACCACTTTTACCTTTAATCCTATCGTTGCTACCCATCTAATTAACCGATCATTACTCCAAACTAATACGTCCGTATTTGTATTCTCGCAATTTTTCCGCCTGTCCTCCAAAAGATTACGATCGTAGTTCAAACGCTTCAAACATGATATGCCAAACTGTAGACTTGTTCTGGAGGATGATAAATGTAAAACCAAGAACCAACTTTTAATAAAATTACCTATGAAAACTATCAACCATCTTCAACTGCCCCCTCAAGTCTTTCTTGGTCAGATGATCCAGCATCCTTGCATCAACCAAACACTCCATAAATGTCGTCCTATACTGGGGTAGCCCCAATGAAGGCAACCACGTATTGCCCACCCATTCGTGGTTCATATCACCAAAAGCCAAGGTAGTTCTGGACGTTTTAGGTGCGCTTGGTGACGTTAAAGACACCATTTCTTGAATCGCTAGACGCAACTTGAGACGGTGGAGAGGATTGCTTATACCAATTTCTCTTTGGATCTCCGTATCACTCAACGCACTCATTATTGCACCAGATTTGACATTGGCTCGGCAAGCAGCGACATACCATGCTGGCATACCCACCCATAACTCCAACCAAGCCACTATGGTTGGTCCGTTCCAAAGAGCGAATGGTGTGCCAGCTTTCATGGCTTCAGCTAAAAGTTCGTGCCGGTAATCACGTTCCCTAGAATCCATTTGATTGATAAAATTGAATTTGAATTGTGCTAACTGACTTTTTCTTTTGTCTTCGGTCGAATTCAACTCCTTTTTGGCCTATTTTACCAGATATACTCATAGAGTCACTCAATTCGCCGTCTTGCATGGTAATACTGCTTTGACTTAGACTGAGGTTACTGTCGGTAACATCTTTGCCTTTGACCTGGATATTTAGGATATAAATTAAGCTCCGATGTAAGGGATAAAGAGTCACTTCAATCCACAATAACAAGTTATACTTATAGTACGAGATAAGGAAATATATACCCTCATCTGCTATTTGACGATGATAAAGATTATGTAAGATAATTGTTTGGGGTTATTGTTAAATTGCAACTGTAGGGCCTATAATGTTAAAAATCACGGGCCTATAGTGTTAAATGACGAGTGTTCAATAAAAAATACGGCTCGCTCACCTATGGATTGCAATTGTTTCAAAAAAGGTATGTCTTGGCTAACATCGCAAAAATTATTACATGACAAATATCAACAAAACTACTTTCTAACCTTACTTTTGTATTGTTGTCGACTTTATGAAAAGTTTTGTGTTACATACATAAGTTTTTTGAAACAATTGCAATCTACGGGTGAGCTGACCGTATTTTTTATTGAACATTCGCTATTAACTTGAATTATTTACTTTTTTCAATCAACTACCCTCATTTGTTATTGATGAAAATCAAGCATTGATCAACAGAGAATATTGCATGACAAATTGGAAAAATATAGGTTGCCTATTTTCCCTTTAAGACAACTATGAGGTTCAAAACAGGTGAACACGCGTTGTTAATTTATACTCATCAGTAATTTGATTGATTTTTTTTTTAATGAAAGCTTATTTGATTTTTTATTGAAAAAGGTTTGGTTGCCTGGCAAAAGTGAAGTGAAGATAGTAAAGTTGAATTTCAAGCGCGGGAAGGCAGTTTCAGAGCGCATTGAATGAAAAGTGGAATCAAGGCAAATTGAATATTAATAATAACATCAATGTTTGTATCATTCACACATCTCTTTATCAACAGTACAGGGTGTCACATTTTGGGTACTTTTGCAGGGTATCTCCGTTATTCTTATATATAGAAAGTTGCGGTTTTCGCAACTGTCTGCTACTTTTTCGTGAAACTAAAGATGCCGTAAACAAAATTTTCATAGCAATTTTAGTTTCTAAGATACAGGGCTAAACTGAAAATGTTGCATTTCAAGGTAACCCTCGTATCTAAACTATCAGATAAGTTATGGAAAATGTGAAAAGTGTTTCTTATATAACTTTTCCCGTCGAACTCGATTCTGCCTTCGGAATTAGTATACAGGGTCAGGTCAAAAAGTCATCGGACCCAACTTAATTTTTTTAAATAAAACACCTGTATACAGGGTGTTTACGGTCTTGTTATTTTTTCTTTAATGTTTTTTTCTACACGTTAAAAGAATATGATTAATGCTAAAACGCCTTAGCAAAAGTTGAATAATAAGAGAGATAATGAATTTTTTGTACGATTTTATTTTCAAAAATGATGACACTAAATTGCAAAATTACTGCTTTACAGCAGTTGTTCAAAGTTATCGCCCTGTTGTTGAACGCAAAGTCTCGCTCGACGTATCCATGAATTATTATTATTATTATTATAATTATTATTATAATTATTATTATAATTAGTATTATTATTATTATTATTCGACTTTTGCTAAGGCGTTTTAGCGTTAATCATATTCTTTTAACGTGTAGAAAAGAACATTAAAGAAAAAATCACAAGACCGTGAACACCCTGTATTTATAGTCCATAAAATTTGTCTTTTTTTTACCTTTTCAAAAATATATGCACATAAAAAAAAAAACCCACAACTTTTTGACCTGACCCTGTATACTAATTCCGAAGGCAAAATCGAAAGTTATATACTTTTCCCGTAGAACTCGATTCTGCCTTCTGAATTAGTATACGAGGTCAGGTCAAAAAGTTACGGGATAATTTTTTTCTTTTTTTAAAAAGTGCATACTGTTATACAGGGTGTTTATCAATTGAATGCCGATACTTAAGGGTGATAATCCTTGGAAGATTTTAAGACAAAAAGTTCATATGGACATAGGTCCGCAAGAGCATAGATTTTAAGATACAGGGTGTTGAAATTTAAAAAAAAAATCTTTTTTTTATCATCACTTTGATACTATTCCAGATATCTTTTTGAAATTTGGTACACATCTCTTCTATGCATCAAAATGCATGGGAATGTTAGACAGGGCGCCACTGATTTAATAATATTGGTTGACACAGCGGGGTGTCAATGCAATTAAGTAGATTTTATTTTTCTAAGCGAAAACCATGCGCCGGACGGAAAAAAAACAAGAGAACAAATTGGCTCAGAAATAAATAGAGATTTTAAAAATGATTTTTATTTTGGAAGGAAGCAGTTGCGTACAAGTTTTTTCTCCAAAAATATTGAGTGCAAAATCCGTACGGACGCCACTGGTAAAAATAATGAAATTGTTTGTACATCACAAAATGCATATTGAAGCCTAGAAGACGTGTACCAAATTTCATGAAGATATCTGGAATAGTATCAAAGTAATTATAAAAAAATCATTTATTTTTTAATATTTCAACACCCTGTATCTTAAAAATTAAGCTCTTGCGGACCTATGTTCATATGAACTTTTTGTCTTAAAATCATCCAAGGATTATCACCCCTAAGTATCGGCATTCAATTAATAAACACCCTGTATAAGTGATTCACTTATAACACGATAGATGTCGAACAAGGCCGAATTTTCTCGACGGCAACAAAAACGATAATTTCCCAAAAAAAATACGATTTATTTCATTTTCATGGACCTCACTCTCTCTATCTTGTTGAAATTTGGAGGCTACTCACAATTAATGAACTAAATATTTTTCTACTTTCACCAGGTACGTCCGTATACGTATCGTATGGCATTGAAAAGTTTGAGGTAAAAAAAATGATAATTATTCTTAAAACCAAATGAATTTGATTTTAAGAATAATTAATGTTCATTATTGAGTAAAAGTGATCTGTTGACTTTTTTTCGTCCGACAAACGGTTTCCGAGGAAAAAAAATCATTTTGGATAAACCTCTATAAGCTTATGATTTCTGCATATTAAAGGGGTGATGAAAGAAAGTGTATCACCCTTTAAAAACAACATTGAAATGATCCAATAATATTTATCATGATTTAATTCAAAATTTGATAAATCTTCGTTCGGTTTTCATCAATAACAAGTGAGGGTAGTTCTAGCACCATAGGCACGTCATCCAAATTGAAGATCTAACATCTTCAAATAACAGACGAGCGAATATATTTCTAATGGCGTACCTTAGACTATCAGTGAAATACGTCACTTACCTTCTCTTTCTTACTGAAGAACCGTCCAAGACTACTCTTAATGCCTTTCTTCTTCTGCGCAGCGGCTGCAGCAGCTGCAGCCGAAGACATGTCCCTGTTGTAGGCTCCGCCTCCTTGCGCATGTCCCATCATAATTCCATACGCGTTCTTGTGCAAACTTTCTTGACTACTGTGGCGAGATGAGAGAGGTGATGGTGGCGTGTAAGTATTCTGCCCCCCTTGCCTAAACACATACTATGCTTCTACACTACAATCTACCACTAACAGGCTTAGACTAGAACAGATTGAGAAACAGACATGCAAGAGGTTCCAGTTGGTCAATGACCAACTGGAACACTTGAGCGTCATCTCCAGAGAAAAGTTTTCTATTTATTTTATACAGAATAATCACTTATAGTTATTATTAACCTGTAATTCATTCCAGGCGACAATCCACTGGCTCCAGTTCGTCTTAGCATTGGAAAAAGTTATACGTTTCGATTTCTAAAGAAAAAAGTGGATTCTTACCTCCTCAGCTCCTCTTGGCTATGCGCAAGCGCTTGAGCAACTCTCTCCAGTCTCAAAGATCTCGCTGTCAACGGGGACGCCCCTCCACTGCTATTGTCCATATGCATTTCGTCCCTGGACATGTCCGACGGTAATGGTGCAAGTTGAAGCTACAAATTTCACATTTGAAATATTTGTTAAAAACTGGAACCGATAAGCCATTCTGGCCAGCCAAGGGGGTGTGTATAAAGCATGGAGATGGATTGTTGGAGAGTCCGCATGCCTTTGAGTAATGATTGTTGATGTTTTTATCAGAAAAATAAATAAGTTTTGGAAAGATATACCATGCAGAGAAAATTTAAGTGCAGCCAATAGTGTGTGTAAGTGTGTCATTCGAAAGCTTTGTGTCGGTTGTGTTTGTTTATACCTTTAAAGCTGAAATATTATGGGGACAGACTCCTTATGTCCTATAGAAAGGGCAGGATTGGCCAAAAAATAAAATGAAATGAGATTGTTTTTGAAAAAAGAATCGTATCAGAATGTATCTATACATTGATTTCTTTATATTTTTAAGCTGGGTTTGATGAATATGGTGAAACTTGAAAAATGGAAATCGAGGAATGGACTCTCTATATCTTATTATTTTAGTTATCTACACACCGACTTCAACTTTTTTTGGTGACCAGAATTTATCCAATATTCATGAAGTTGATTGACATTTAAGAGAACCAAATAATTATCCAATCGGACTGAAGAACTTTACCCATTTGAAGTTCAACGGGTATCTCAAATAAAGTGAATGAAAGTGATAAACGAAAAAATCGGTCCATTCCTGGTTTTCCCTTCCTTTTAGTGTTATTTATAGCGATGTTGGATAAAATGTAAGATTATTTTTTGGCGAATCCTTGAACGGTAATAAAACAAAAGCATAAGATTCAGCCAAGTGTGTCGTATTCCAAAATATTACTGATCCTGCAATTCACGGATCGGAGATGAAAGTACACAAACCTGGCTGGATGGTAAGGATTCAGATAAAGTGCCTGGGCTCAGACTCGAGTGATATTGTTGCAAATGGGCTGGAGACATACTCGCCGGTGCCTACAACATTTATCATCTCGAATCAATGTGTTGACTTGTATTTTGTGATCACAATACAAAACAATTGGCCGTTATTATCATAATTCAAATGTTTGAATGGATCAATGTCTGTTGGCACCAAAAACCGGAATGAATCGTTATCAGAGATATAGAGGTACGAGAGTTTGGACGACTGCGCATTCAAATTTTCCTAGACACTATGGGGGCAGCCATTTTCTAGTCATGTGTTGCCAATGTGCTCATATGTCGAAGCATTCAGAAATACTATGAGCTTTGAAGCATTCCATATGGTTAAAATTGCATAGACCTTTTTGTTTTCCAAACAACACGCATAGTAATAACTATTTAAGTGAATCTAATGAAAATTGACAAGTCCGGCATTATTGTCTCGTTGTGCTTGGTTTGAATGCTTGGCATTAATTGCGGTTATATTGATGTTATGAATATGGATGTTACGATTTTCAGGATCTTCTGGAAACTTATGCATTTTTACCGACGTATTTCGTCATTTTGTGTGATGAATCGTGAATTAATATTATCAAAACATTATTGGTCGATTAGTGTTCGTTTGGTGTTTGATAAAGACGTGTGCTATTCCCTGAAACATTGTTTAAATAACAGAAAGCTTCCTTTTCAAGATAAAACTGTTCTCAGGTGAAAGTCAACTAGTTTCCGTGAAGTATACACTTTTGCAGATGTCCCATGATAAGGTTTACTTGATGGGAAGGCGAGTACACTCGTGTGGTTCAGAAATAAAAATATTTTGTTCTAAACATTTTAAAGGAAAAGGTTTTATGATCTCGGGATTTGAAAAATTATATCTTTATGTTATGATATCAAGTATCCACAACTATAACAACAACAACAACAACTAGGTGGGTATCAAGAATAGGTAGGTACTCACTAATCTGGAAAATCCCATTTGAAAATATTCGGTATTTTCTTGCTTTCTACCAATTGTGATCAGCTTTTGTGTGATTTATTTAAAGTTCTGATTATCATTTTGGTTAGTGAATAATATGTAATGAAGATGCTTTCTCGTTTTCTCTTCAATTTTATTATTTCTTTTAAATGATAAAATAAGAAGAATAGTATATTATTCAACGAAGGGAAATGGTGAATATTACTCACGAGGATGAAGTTTGCGTAATCATTTGAGTAATATCCATTTCCCGCGAGTAGAATACTATACTTTTTCTATGACTATTCAATAATTGAAGCGGACTTTGAAATATTCAATTTCATTTGGATGGCACTTTTTGAGAACTAGTTCACTTAAAGTGAGGTTAGGTTGTTAACACAATGTGACAATGACTATAAAACAAGTATGGACGGTCAAATGGGCTGTTTCAAAATGATGGATTTGAGGGTTGACATTTTCTCGAATGTTCTGATTGGCTACAAAACAGTGGAGTAACCGACCACGTATCTTCAAAATCACAACTATGTGTACTTTTTACGTACGCTTTTTACGTATTTTCTTGCTTTCTACCAATTGTGATCAGCTTTTGTGTGATTTATTTAAAGTTCTGATTATCATTTTGGTTAGTGAATAATATGTAATGAAGATGCTTTCTCGTTTTCTCTTCAATTTTATTATTTCTTTTAAATGATAAAATAAGAAGAATAGTATATTATTCAACGAAGGGAAATGGTGAATATTACTCACGAGGATGAAGTTTGCGTAATCATTTGAGTAATATCCATTTCCCGCGAGTAGAATACTATACTTTTTCTATGACTATTCAATAATTGAAGCGGACTTTGAAATATTCAATTTCATTTGGATGGCACTTTTTGAGAACTAGTTCACTTAAAGTGAGGTTAGGTTGTTAACACAATGTGACAATGACTATAAAACAAGTATGGACGGTCAAATGGGCTGTTTCAAAATGATGGATTTGAGGGTTGACATTTTCTCGAATGTTCTGATTGGCTACAAAACAGTGGAGTAACCGACCACGTATCTTCAAAATCACAACTATGTGTACTTTTCACGTACGCTTGTAGTCAAAATAGAATGAATTGATTGGCCCTCGTATAGGTGACCAGAATTTATGTATATTCTCGTGATTTTTCTATAGGAAATTTGATCTTAAGGATATTGAAAGACCGTAAAACCAGACGACTTTGTTTGAGTTAGTTACTCGTGGTGCCTGTCAAAGCTACACACATTTCCATAAGAAGTTTCTATTTATTTACCAAGTAGTATCACCGGTTTCCCTGTGTTCTTTTCTTAAAAAAAAATACAGAATAGGAAGTATCAATCATCATTATCGGTTTGAAATTGTATATGTTTTTTTAACTTAAGACAAATATGTTTCAAAAGAACTTGCCTAAAATCGCCCCGAATAATACACTCCGACAACTCCGCACTGAAGACGTTAGCGAAAATGAAGGATGCTTTATTTTGACGCGATTGGTCCTAGTAGATTTGGATATTTCTCCCCAGGAAACTTTTTTGTTTGTAGTGACCTTATAAGTTTGCAGGATATCGCAGAAAACAGGCAAATCAAGCTGTCCTTTTCGCGAAGTGAGTATTCATTGGTAACATAACTTAATAAAGCAGTTCAGAGCAATAAACAATTTTAAATGGAGCCAGGACATTGAAGTTGCCATATTGACCTAATTTTTTTGGTCATCCACGTTCTCTATACTATTTTTGTGAAATCGTAGGATTCAATTGATTATCATAAATCAACTTACCATATTTGTTGAAAAATTTGTGATCATAAAAAAAATATCTTTATAAATCAATGTAAGGTGAAAGGACATTCTAGCATTTTTCCATCAAGCATTTGACATCATTGCCGGGAGATATTGAACTCGAAACAACTTGCCCTTAATATGACGGTATGCTAGTTCTAGTCTTTCAATGTTCTAAGGTAACACCATAGAATCCGCTCGACGTTGTTCTATAACGATTTATCAATATCATTCATACGAAGCACATACAAAATGGATTTTCTCACATTAACCAACAAACACATTCATGAACCAGTACTAGGTTTTAATCTGTCACTTATTGCCAAATGTAACAGCTTATGCATTATTGTACATTCAACAAGTCCAGTGTCCAGCTATTTCCCAACTTCCAACAACATACAAAGAAGGAAACATACATTTAAAGCGCATTTGATTGGTTGAAAACAATTAAGTCATGTAAAAAAAGTCACTGGTATGAGTATCGAGTTACAATAACCAATAGATACTGAATATACAGTGTGTCCAAGATAAGGATGCACAGCATGGGGATCTCGGAAACTATAAGAGATATAGTGTCGATTAAATTAGACAAAAATTGCGCATTTTGATACCCAACAAGATCCCGTTTTACAAATTTGAAAATTCCAAGCCGTTCCGGAAATATCCGATAAAAACCGAAATATTGCGATTCCGTTTTTATTTTTTTTTAAAGCTATTTTGAAAGATATGAAAAAACCGAAAACACTTTTTCATTGGCACTTTAAAAGCTCTACAGATTGACGTTAACAAATTTTCATTACAACGTTTCGATTCCATGGAACCACCATCAACTTTTTTTTTTCTTATGGGACGGAAAAAAATTCCACCCAGTATTAGATTGCGCTTTTCATTGCGAATTCAACGCTGTACGACAAAATATGGTCACTTATGTTTTTATCAAAAAAAATGGCTTTTCAATACATTTCTAGTATGTTATTGTAGTAGGCCATGATAAAATGACAACCAGTCAATTTCAGTGGAACATTAGTGTTATTCGTATTTGTTACCAGTCGATCATAAGTTTATTTCTTTAGTTATTGTTCTACAATGGAGGGAGGTAATTTTACAAACAAAGAAAAATGTGAGATGCTGTCTTGCTACATCTTATGCCAAAGAAATTGTGTGGAAGCCGAGCGCATGTATTTTAACAAATACCCAGAGCGGAGACAACCTAACAAGAGTATTTTTCGACGTTTGTTACTTAATCTGGAAGAATATGGATCATTTAAGAAGCCTGCATTATCCCGACAAAAACATTCCAATGAAGAAAACCAATACATATGTTGTCGAAAATCCACAAACTTCTACCAGAGAAATCGAAGACCAGACTGGGGTACCTAAATCTACAGCTCAATTTATTTTAAGGAAAAATGAATTTAAGCCTTACAAATTCAGAATATGTCAAGGGTTAAAACCGGGTAACGATGAACGAAGTAGACATTTTTGTGAGTGGTATACCAGGATGTGTGATGAGAGTGTTAATTTTCCATATAAAGTGATTTGGTCAGATGAAAGTATGGTGACCAATAACGATATTTTCAACAGGCCCAGTACCCACTATTGGTCGCAACAAAATCCACGTGTTAATAGACTATCCAGACATCAAGTTCGCTTTGGATTTAATATTTGGTGAGGGATTTTTGGTAACAAGATTATAGGCCCTATTTAATAATTCCTCAACTTCCGATCGGTACCTTGACATCTTGAGGCACGATTTAGAAGATGCCTTAGATGATTTACCGCTGGGCGCTGTGCAAGGCTGCTGGTTCAAACAAGATGGCGCTCCAGCCCATAACTCAAGAGAAGTTCGCCAATATTTAGATGAACGGTTTGATGGAAAAAACATTGGGACAGTGAAACACCTTGGCCTCCCTTAACTCCCTTGGACTTTTTCTTGTGGGGCTACATAAAAAATGAGGTATTCAAGAAATGTTTTGACAACGAGGAACAATTACGTCAACCAGTACGAGCAGCGTTTAATAAAATTACTCCTGAAATGTTAAGTCGTGATTTGGAGTCTACCGAACAGTGGTCAAACATTGAAAATTTGTGATCGAGATGCAATAATTCAACTTCTTCACACGAAGTTCAAATTTAAGTATAACAATCTCCTATATATTGGTTAACTTCTAAACCAGTTACTCATTTGACATTTATGGCAAAAAAAAATATTTCTGCATATCTTAAGTTGACAAACATCAATACTTCTCTTTTAACAGCACAATATAATTAAAACAAGGACATTTTCTTAGAATTTCCATACTTAAGTATCTCAAGTAACCACATATTATTATACATGATATTAAAGGGTTATCTTTCTTCCTTATCCTTGAGTACTTATATTTTCCAGAATACCGCTGAGTATTGTGTAATTATTAATTTATTAATAACACGCAATTCACGTAAAATTTATAAATAAATCTTGGCATAAATTTAGTGAGACGCGAGTAGACACTGTCAAATTTATATTACAATATTGTTTGGAATGTCATGAGAATCATAAAAGTTTGCGAAGCTGCCACTGTCTGCTCGTTCAGCAGGTAACGTCATTCATTGGGCAAAGAGGCAAAAAATAAAGATATTAGGAGGTATAGACAAACTTTCACAAGGAAGTTCAATATTTTCAAGGTAAACGAGGATCTTTTTCACCGTTTATTGCTAAGTTCTGATCCATATACAGGTTGTCTGGAAAGTCAACGATAATACTGAAAGGGGTAATAGACCAAGTCATAAGCTTCCAGAAAAACATTTTTTTTTTAACTGCCCCCCTTTCATAGATTTTTTCCAAAACAGAAAAATAGTTTTACTCCATATATGCATAAATATCAGTACAGAATTCATAAATATAAAAAATAATGAAATTAATATATTTTTTTTAAATAGGTATGTGTATTATTTCAACCCCATATGTTTGGCTCATATTTACCTATCACCCTATTTAAGTATGAGAAACTTTTTCATGATGAATCCTGTGGATCATCATGAGCAAGTTTCTCATACTGTAAGTATATTCACGATAGTGAAATCTAATTTTTATATATATATATATACCCTTCGTAGTTTGTAATTGTTAAAAATTTCACCCTCGTTTGAGGTTGGGTTTCATAAAACAAAATTCACAGCCAATATCGGCATTTCATCATGTAATTGCTAAATATGATGTATTCGATCACATTTAAACTATCTACGCTACGATGCGTAGCTTTATTTAAAAAATATTTTTTTCAATTCCTCGATTTTTTTTAAATCATGTAATTGCTAAAACTGATGTATTTGATTACTTTAAAACTATCTACGCTACGATGCGTTGCTTTATTTAAAAGATATTGATTTCGATCACGAATTTTCAATTTTTGACCACTGTGGGGCGTACTTATGCCTAGAAAATGGAGGTCATTTATTTGAACATTTGCTATAGAATTTGTTTTTCATCAACATTTTCTTGTGCCTTTCATAGTTTTTTTTTCATGGCCTACTACAATAAATACTAGAAATGTATTAAAAAGGTGTGTTTTCGGTTTTTTCATATCTTTCCAAATAGCTTTAAAAAATAAATAAAAACGAAATCGCAATATTTCGGTTTTTATCGGATATTTCCGGAACGGCTTGGAATTTTCAAATTTGTAAAACGGGATCTTGTTGGGTATCAAAATACGCAATTTTTGTCCAATTTAACCGACACTGTATCTCTTATAGTTTCCGAGATCCCCATGCTGTGCATCCTTATCTTGGACACACTGTATAATACATCTATTATTGAATAGTCACAGAAAAACATTTTTTTCGGCGTACAACCAGATGAAATGCCTATATTATTATTATTTTTGGTCTTGGTGTGCATCCGTATGGCGATTCACGATATTTTTTAGAGGTAGAGAGATTATTTTTTATTCAAGAGAATAGCACCTACTTGGATAAAATCAAAAAATGTATTATTTCAAGTTTACACACTAATACCTCTCGAACTAACAAATCTAGTACATTTTTTTTACCAAAATGAAGTACATTTATTGGTCTTTCTTACCGATTCATGTATTGCCGTAGGGGAAAGTGGGGCAACATGACGAACGGGTAAGTTAACAAATTGCGTTTAAAACATAATTTATGAATGTCAACCAGAAGATTTCTGCAGCGTCGTTGCAACTCTGTTAAGTCATAGTTTGATGGGTTAAAGATGGATGACTCTATAGTGGCAATACCTCCAGTACAGTAGTTCATGATCTATATCAGAGCAGTCGCTTCTAACATGTAACGCCGAGAATGTAAGCTTTCTTGAAAAAAATCTAAGGTAACAATAGTCTTTGTTAGTGATGAGGTAACTGTTTATAATGTTTCAAATAAAATAAAATGGAAAATAACACGAATGCTCCTTTTTTGTCCTTATTTTTGACTTTTTACCAAAAGATTATACCCTGGGGCAAGTTGACGAGGGCAAGATAACGACTACTAATAAAGAAGAGATTTGGGAAAAAAACTATAAAAGATTGATCAAGAAGATAAAAAGAAAACGTTCAAGTATTAGATGTGAAGAAAAAAGTGTTTATTGATTCGAGTCAAACCCTGCCAACACAAGAAAGAAAGAAAGAAAGAAAGAAAATATTTTGTGTCCAGGTGACCAGGAACCCTACACTGAACCTCCTATGAAGGAATATATCAAATGTGGAGGACGCGAGGGGGGTTGGTGGCAATCGTCAACCTGCCCTCATAGGTTCGTCATCTTACCCCATCATTGAATAAGGGTATTTTTCTAGTTCAAATTACGTATCTGCATAAAAATATGATAAACTTGATGCTTATATGGACATTTAACCTGGTTGAACGCTGATTTTTTTAAATTTGGTAAATGTGCGACGTTTTAACGTAGGCATATAATATTCGAAGTCTTTAGGCCTCAACACATACAGGGCTTTTCACTTAAAACTCCGCATGCCAATATCTCGGAAACGAATAGAAATATTTTTCTTCTGTAGAAAGTAGTCAATGTAGGGGGTCAAGTATAGTCCGTTTCACGAGGGTTTGTACTCACGTCATTGATTGTCTCTCCTTTTCTAACTCATGGAGAGGTTTAAAAACAGACTGAAACAGAATTAATGACGTAATAAACATCGGTCGTTACTAGAATCCAAAATGGCCGCCGAGCACCAGCTGATTTCTATCATCTCTGAATAATAATAACCTAAAATTTGGTTATGTAATCAAGTAATTAATCAAAACAATGTTGCTGTCAAAACACAAGTCAGTTAACTTCTCCAATGTCACAGTTTTGTTGTATAAAATGCCTCGTCGGTATTCAGAATGTGAACAAAATACGATAAAAAAGCTTGTGGTCTACTTTACAAAGGATGGAGATGCTGAAAAACCTTTTTTACCACTTGAGGCAGTTTTGGATGTGAGTTATTTCATAAAACTAGTTCTTTGTACCTATTCATTTCCTATTCCATCTCCTGAACTTTTGTAGAGAGTATCTGATACCCTTTGAATTGAAATTACAACTCTTGAAAGATCAGTTCTCATGGAATCAGAATTGATCAGGACTTCAAGGCATCCACGTCAATTGCAGTCCAGAGATCAAAAAGGTAGATGGATTATTGGAGCAGTATCATGCGTTGTTGAGAAAAGAAAAAAAGGGCTAGTATTGTTATTGAATGAATATTTTGGGCAGGCAGAATTTGACATTATTTTAGTTTATATTCAGTTCGTGTTCATGATTTCAGTCTCCTTATCTATGTTCCGCTGGTACTTGTTTGTAATAAAATTACGTTTATTATTTTCTTCTCCTATAATAAGGAATGTGACTTATTTATCACCTTATGATCGGGCAGGAAGTGATGTCTTGCAGTTGATAACTGATCTGAAAAATGTTTCCATTTTTCAGTCCCCCTCAAATGGCCGTTATTTCATGAGTTCGGTATAAAAAAATTATTGATAATTTATCATTTTTTTATAACTTAAAATAACGGCTATTAAGGCGGTTTGCAAATTACAAGGAAAATCCTTTACTCCGCATTTTCAAAAAACAATAGTCTGATGCTTTGTTTTTTTTGACACTATCATAAAACTTGGAAAAATACATACACTCTGTAGAATCAAAATATACACTCACGGTCAGATAAACAGCACATGCCTAAAATTTGATAAAACTTTGATATTATAACATAATATAATATGATAACCGTTTATTAAGCTAAGAAGCTTTACAAAGGCATCCTGCTTCAGTTATCAAAAAATTATTGGTGCATTAAAATGGTTCAAACAATCTGTCATTTGATCGGTCATGGCGATTTTATTCAAAATATATATATATAATAGTTTTAGGCTGTTAATCTACTTTTGGCCACCAAACTGATGTATTAAATTTCGTTTACCTGATAATTCATAAAAAAAAATGCTGACTAGCTGATTTCTCGTGGGTTGATGTTCATCCAGTGATGGGGGGACGTCTACTGATAAGAATAAAACTCGACTATTGTGGGTTTTTGCGATAATGGTGCTTTCTTAGTTTTTTATTCAAACGTGTCTATATATAGCAACGATTGCTTATTAGTATACTAAGAGAAGTCCGTTTTGTGAACTATTATAAATAGAAAAAAACCCTTTGCAAAAACACACAATTGTGGCGAATGTATCCCCCAAAAAGATCAGCTCCTCAGCAATTTTTTTTTCAATAATGATATTTCTACTGGACGAATGTATGGATGAATGTATTTTTTCACTCTCTCAAGCTTGCAATCCCTCCATGTGAGGATTTTTCAAAAACTACATATCTTGGAATTTCATTCTACATGATTTTCTTGATGCACAAACAGAAGCGAACTGGAATAGCGTTGAGTCTAATGGTAGAGTCACAAGCAGTGCACGCTGAAAGCTGCCTAGTCTAACGATCGCTCGCATCCGGATGGCGGATATATACGCGACTACGCTTCCAATGGATGACCAGCCTGAATCCAAAATCTAAATGGAAAACAAATCCGAACGTGTTCTGGAGAGCGTTTTGTAACATACTTGTTCGGCTTCAATACAAAATTTGAACGCTCTTGAAACTATATGAATTAGCTACGACATACGTTTTTTTTCAAGTAATGACGTCATCTATGACGTGAGTATGAACCCTCGTGAAACGGACTGTAGTTATTTTTCACAGTAAAAAAAATTCGACGCCTACCAGGAGTTCAGCGTCGCGACTCGTCAAAATATCAATCGATTGCAGGGACTTTGAGATTACGCGCATGCAAAAGTACGAGTTATTTTTGAACTTTGTTGATCAGTTCGAACTCATTTATCCTACTCAGTTTTGAGTTATAACGGTTTATAAAAAACATTTCATGATTGACAAAAATGCGATAGCGGATCATATTTACAAGAAAGCTAATCTCAGTTTCTGTGAAAAGATGTGGATGTATCGGATCAAGTAGATATTTTTCAATGCTGAAAAAATTCGTCGCCTACTTAAAGCTAAGCGTCGCGACGCGTCAAAAATATAAATTGCAGGGACTTTGAAATTACGCTCATACGAATGAAAATCTAATTCAAAAATGTCTTTGTTATTCACTCGAATCCATTTATCTTGCACATTTCTGAGCCACACAAGTTCATAGTAAATTTTCCTTGATTGACAAAAACTGCGATTAGGGATTATTTTCACAAGAACGCTAGTCTCAATTTCTGTAAGAAATGTTCAGTGTATGGCGTCAAGTGTATATTTTTCAAAGTTCAAAAAATTTCACCCCTACCAAGAGCCAACGTCGCGACGCGTCAAAAATATCAATCGCTTGCAGATTGCATGGACTTTGAAATTACGCGCATGCGGAAGAACAAGTTATTTTTAAACTTTTTTGTTATTCACTCGAACCATTAATCTTGATCATTCCTGACTTGATTTGAAGTGAATATTTCTTGGCTGATAAAAAAAACCTCCGTAATCGTATTTTTTGACGATCAAGAAAAGTTTAGTCTAAACCGGTATAACTCAAAAAAAAGTATTATAAATAAGTTCGAGTACGTAAATACCAATAGAATTAACTAATAACATGGACTTCCGCATTCGCGTGATTTCAAAGTCCCTGAAACCAATTTATATTTCCGACGCGTCGCGACGCTTGGCTTTTGTAGGCGTCAAATTTCTCAAACTTTGAAAAATATCCACTTGACACCATACACTTATTACTTTTTACAGAAATTGAGACTAGTATTCTTGTCAAAACATTCGTCATCGCATTTTTTGTCTATCAAGACCATTGACTTCAATAAAACTGGATAAACACAGTCGTCACAAGGCATGGCGAATTTACGACCAAAAATTGTAAACACAAAAGCCAGGGAAGAGTTTGCGCATTAGTTACATTTTCAAATTAGTCGGGCGACAGCACTCGAGAACCGACGAAACCAACGTCAGATGTGGACAGAGACGTACTCCAAGTTTTAGGTTTTGAATAAATCATCGCTTGGGCGGAGCGTCCAGAAATTTTGAGATAATTTTAAGGAAGGTTCGAAAAAGTTACGGCAAAATTATTATAGGAGGTTATTCCATGTCCTGAGACATTTCAATACGTAGTTCTCAATCTGAATCTTTCCATTTGACTTGATAGTTTTGATTTCAAGTAGGGATAAATTAGCACTACAAATTACAGAGTTAAATTTAAACAAACTTGGTCGATTATTTTCAAGATCTTGATAAAAAACGTTTTTTTTTGTTCAAGTTTAATACCCAGAGAAAAAATGCATGTTCATGGGAACATATTTTTTTATTATGTTTCATGAAAAAATCTCTGAACTTTTGCCTTTCAAAAACATTGATAGAGCATCCTGAAACGAGTAACATATAATTATTCATAGCCTAACCCTACCTATTTGGTCGCGAACAAAAGTTTGGAAACAGCCTAAAATGTCATCATAACTTTGATCATGCATGATCTAGACATGATCTGCATGTCTAGATCATGAATATGGCAAAAATGAGCCATTATTTTGAAGAAATCATGAAAAATAGGTTATTTTTGCAAAGTTTCAGATTTTGTATCTGACTATATCCTTTGTTCAATTATTGTGAAATTTTCAAGAAGTACATAATTTTTGCCCTTCTTTCGAATGGTGCCAGCCATTTTTATTACCTGTATCATTTCATCTCTCACCTTTCGCCTCGTGGTCAATCATCGCTAGAATGATAAAATAAGACTATAAATCCATTTTAAAGTGTTGTAAATGTCTTGTACGTGCTTATGTTTAATGTCATTTGATTGACCTCGATAACTTCTGAAAAAAGTATTGTATGATGCCGGACCACTTTTACGAATAATAAGCACCCTTGAAAGGGGCCCAATGATGGTCAAATTGATGAAAAATGTCCACTGTACCTACACAACTGACTATTGGGGCACTGATGATGGCTTATTATTAGCCGAAAGCGCTTTGCCAGCTACATTAATAAAAGATTATTGGTCTGAGTACTCAAACTGTTTTCTTCCTATTTTTATCAGAAGCTACACAGAAAAAAGTTTTTGAAGTGTCCTATTTTTTAACGTGAAAAAAGGACACTAAACATTTTTTTTTAGTCGCCAGGACTCGCAAACTGACAAATGGATTGAAGTTTTTGAATGCACCATAGGTTCTTTGATAATTGTGCAGCTTTGAAGTTATGATGACATTTTAGGCTGCTTCCAAACTTTTTTTCGCGACTGTAGGTACTTCCATCAAGGTAATAAAGTTAAAATGCTGTGAAAATATATTTTCTTAATGCGGTGCGGTCCGGGTAGCATTTTTACTAAATATAACCGATTACAGTACAAGACCCGCCCCCAATATTTGATTCTAAACTATACTCGAATACAGCACACCGCTCCCACGTTTAACCGATTACAACTCACCGTGAGTTATTGAGAAATATGGCATAGTACAAATGGCTAGAACTTCATCAATAATTGAGACATGATGAAAGGCGTTTAAATAGTGTGCTTTTAGATAAAGGTGCATATATCCATTATATATATCATTATATCCAAGTACAGTTTTTCTTAAACAAAAAATGTCTCACCGAAACAATCCTTTAAAAAAAAAACCTAAAAAAAATCTTTAAAATTCTACCTAACGAGCCATAAAGTCAGTAGGTAATGGATGTTTGATTTTTATTTATTTTTTCCTCCCTTGCTCTGGCGTATTTTTCTTCTACTATGTGCATCAGTTGGTTGGACTTTTATTAATTTTCCTTTTCGCCTTGTGTACATTTTGTGCTTACTCCGCAACACGATCGAATTCTGTCTTTAGTTCTTCCACTTCGTTCTTATATTCTTCGAGACCTAAGATCAATATAGTTGATGAGCAAATCGAAATTGTCATCCCTAGATGGTCTTACGGGGTATATTATTATTTGTCATGTTAGTCATGGAATCCGACTGTGATTCGTCAATTATTTATTTGATGTAGTAAAGGGTTCCTCTGATTTCTTGGGTTCGTCACTCTCTATCATGTTTTCAAAAAAAGAAATATTTTTTTTCTCCGGTTGCTAAATGAACGATAAGCACATGAGTATTTGCAGAAGGCTCCTCGAGTGTCAGTAGTGCATTCCGTAATAACAGTGTAGTGTACATTTTTGTCTGGAGATGACGAAACAAAAAGTTTCATCATCTATTTTTGTGACTATGAGAGAATTTTGTTTTTAAACTTTTGGTAATTTGGATTATGTCTAGCGCCTTTTGTGGGTACTCTCTAGAGTTGATTCACAACCAAAAGTCACCAAAATTAAATAAACCACACGTGATTAGATACAGCGAAACGATTGAACTGATCACATGTCTTGGTTTATCTCATGTGACCGTTCAATCGTTTCGCTATGTCTAAGCACGTGTAGTTTGTTTACCTACTTTTGGTGACTTGTGAATCATCTGAAGTGAATTGACTATAAAATTCAACAGCGTAATAATATTTTTTAAGTTTTGTATGTGGTAATGTGCACATAATATTATATTTATACAATATACAAAACAAAATAATATATATATATATATAAATGAAACATTCATTATCTTCTGAATGTATGGCTAATAAGATGAAATTCAAAAGAGACTGGAATATTTTAATGAGACATATTTTGTTGAAGAAAATTTGTACTTGCTCAGCTTTTCAAAGTTTTTCATCATCGATTGATGAACCTCTATCCATTTGACTGTGCCATATTTTTCATTTATTCACGGTGAGTTGTGATCGGTTAGATTTGAGAGCAGTGTGCTCTATTCGGATATAGTTTAGAATGAAATATTGGGGGGCGTGTTTTGTGCTGTAGTCGGTTATATTTAGTAAAAACGCGTCCGGGTAGGTGAGCAGTGCTTTTGCTCGTGCAAAAATTATACTGCAAAAACTTTTTTTTTTCAAGATTAATCATGTAAGATATATGTAAGAAAATTCAAAACAGAGGTTTTATGAAATTGGAAGCTTCATTCACAAAAAACGTATATAATCAATTGGATCTCATTATTTCGACCGGATAACTGCAGCAGAGAGAAATTATTAGTAATTTTTTACCTACCCATCATAAAACTATATAACGACCCTTTACCAGTAGGTACCTAAACACTTTTTGATACGCAATTCTCGATTGCGATAAATTTTGAAAATAACGAATCCATACCAGTATATTACAGATTAATTGATATTCTGCATCCTAAAGTCACTTCAACCATTAAATATTACATTTTTTTTTCTATACGTACTTAGTACATTACTACTTACCGAAAATACAAAATTCCTGGAATTTTGCCCTTCTTTGGACAAGAATAAATCCAGCAATTCATAGTTTAAATGTCTATAAAACAGGTACACTATAACAGAATACACAAAAGTCAAAAAGATTCACAGAACAATAACTTTCCGGTGAAATACGAAAAATCAAATAAAAAAAGACACAAAGAATACAGACGTCTTCAAGTACGGGACTGTAAACGATTTCTAAATACTATTTTGCAACGTCACATTCAGGTGGGCAGTGATCATCGTGTCCGAGAAAAAGGAACAACTTTTCAGATCTGTTTCGGTTCATTGTGCTTATCCAGTTTTATTTAAGTCAATGATCAAGACATGTTAACTATAAACCGTGAGTGAGATAAATGAGTTTGAGTAAATAACAAAAAAGTTTATAAATAACATGTACTTTCGCATGCGTATAAGTCCCTGCAATCGATTTATAATTTCGACGCGTCTCGGTGGGCGTCAAATTTTTCAAACTGTGAAAAATATCTACTTGACCCGATACATTAAACGCTTTTTACAGAAATTGAATATTTATATTCGTTTTCGAGATATCGGCGTGCGGAGTTTTAAGTGAAAAACCCTTTATATGCAACAAACTATTAAAACAGGTTACAAGATTCGCCAAATTTTGGCATCATCAGAACTGAAACTCAATGATCAGATGATGCCAAAATCTGGCAAAACATGTAACCGGTTTTAATAGTTTGTTCCAATATGTGTTGAGGCCCAAGGACTCCGAATTTTATATGTCTACGTTGAATATAAGGACCTCTTTGAGACATGGACAACTTCTACATAAGCGACTGGTTGCCTCTGTTTCGCTCCACGATGTATGAAAAGGTGATTCTTTAGTCCTACTTGACCTATTGGTCGCTTTGATACTCAAAACCTTTGTACCTTTGGTCAGCAACTGGGCAATTTTTGTTTTTTTTCAAGTCTGATCTGTTCTCTAGTCTATTGTCCAACACCTGTGACCCAATGCACTGAGTGCCCATCCAGCAACTCCGAGCGAATCACTTGAATAACGGACTCAACAAATCCGTATACAGGAAGATTCAGGGCCCAGAAATAAACATAAGATTTCATATAAATAAGGGTCCGCAAAGCTTTTTTCGAAATCAAGGTGTTAGAAGGGACGACCTGATGATGGTTTTTTGTAGATATTTCCGAAACCTGTTCAGATAATTGAATAAAATTTGGTACAGTTGCTAAACTTTTCCCGCTCTATCTAATGAATGAAAAACTCAATATTTCATAATATTCATTAGTGCGATATACAGAGACGGGTTCAAGAAAAATAATACATCCTCTGTATTTGGAAAACGAAGGCTTGCGGACCCGTAATCATATGAACTTTTATGTTTATTTTTGTGCCCTGAATACGTACCTTAAAGTATTGACATTTCCTCCTGAATCACTTTGCATACCATCGACTTAACAAGACACAAAACGCCTTTATCTTCAGCGTTGAATGAACATTATACAAACCCAAGCGTCGGATATTGTTGGATTTGTTTAGTTGAACTGGTTTCTGACTAATCGAATATTTCCATCAGTCCATTCATAAATGAAGGACAACCTAGTTTGTAAGGGCTGAGGAAAGCTAAACATGTTTGCGCATTAGTGAGCAATGAATAAAAAGCTACACACCATTTCCGACAAATATGATCCAAAAATCTCAAAACAACCAACAGACATTAAATCCCTGATTCATTGTAACATAAACATTCTCTATTTAACACTCTTTTGGGTGAATTCTCTATCAAATACTTTTTAATGAATGATACAAATTATTGTATGCCCAGAAGCAAAACATAGCTCATCACTCGAAAATAAACAATGTATTCGCTTGATATTCATTTCGTAAAAGCTTTCGCCCCTTAAAATATGAATTTAGTTGTTTTTAAAATTTCATATTTTCAAAACATTGAATGCTGGGTGATTTTGAAAAGGCCTAGTGCTTGTTTTGTATTGTTATCAATAAAAAATTCGTACTCCCTCGACATAACGAAGATTGGTAAATATATAATTCTGAGAAGATGTATATAATAATATACACCAATATTAATTGGAATTTTGAAATAACTGTGCTGGTAGAGACACACATAGAAAACTGCAGAATATTAAAAATGAAAACAAAATGAATAGACATGCTGCAGTGGCTTGCTAGAAATGCTACACGCTATGAAAGTTATTACAGTGTATTCATTCCAAAATTACCAGGGTGTGATAATTTTACGACTAAAAAGGACACAATAGAACATTGTTTCTAATAGTCATGCTGTTTTTATCAACTCTAATTAGTAGCGTACTACGAATGTCTTTTATAGAAAATATGTAAAACTTTATCACGTGCAGATAATCTTACAGCGAATACACCGCAAATCAACGCTCACGTGCAGATAATCTTACAGCGAATACACCGCAAATCAACTCAAGAAAAAACATTCCCAGCAAACCTTAAAAAAAAAAGAGGGAGTAGGAAACTATTTTCGCCCAAAAGCGACACCAATCCTCACCGTATGATACTTATGCAAGTAGTCCCTTTGCGGACTATGATGCGATTTGGGAGTGGATCTACCGCTTACTGGAGGAGATTGTCTTTCCAAGCTGCGTCCTCGGGCTAAAAGATTCATGTGCTCCATACTGCCTACTCGAGATTCCAATTCCTCTGCCCGGGCCTCAGTATTTTGTTTTTCTTCTTGGATGAGACGGATCTCGTTGTTGATGGCGTCCAATTGTTCCTGCAGCATCATTGCCAGGGTTTGGGCGTCAGTATGGCCGGAGGGGGAGAGGATGTCGGCGCTGCTGCAGGAAAATATTGGTTACGGAAACCCGGCTAGTAGAACTATTCGATATCTTTGCGCTGAAATTTTGACTGAACCAGCCCATGAATTTTCACAGTTCGCAGAAAAAAAATGATCACAAGACATGATAAATGTGTGAAGATGTCCTTGAGTTTTTCAACTCACTAGCTGACCTGGCAAATTTCATACCACCACATAATCAATAAATGAATTTGTTTAATTTTTTTTATGTTCCCGATGTTTAAATGATTATTCTGTCATTCAGGGCGGAGACAAATCAAAAAAAAAAAAATCGTCCCAGTGGTTTTTCTGGTTATGATAATATGTTGAATATCTGACAATATTTTTGAGGTATTCTTTTTCCAATGTGTAATCCTAAAACGTATCTCTCGTTACACACACGTTTGTTTAGGTCAATTTGAGATTTTTTTTGAATCGATTTGTATCTTCCGGTACGTCTTATTCCGGAATTAGATCTCGGAATTGATATCCCTCATTTGAACAAAATCCTTTGGAAAATAACAAAACTATGCGAACATAACCTCACTTAGCAAGAATTATTTCTTGTCCCTTGTGGATAATCAAATTGAAAGAGGTTCTTGGACTTGGGACCAAATAAAAGACGTTACTCTTGCTGTCTTCGCGACGTTTCGTCAAAATTTATTGACTTCTTCAGGCTAAAATCCAAAAAATAAAAATAATCGAATCACAAGAATGAAAAATGAAAAACCTAAACACAAAGTCTACAACATCAGAAAACTGCACAACCACACTAAGTATTTTTTTTCTTGGATTTCTTGATCAAATCCAAATTTTGACCTGCATAATATCTAATTTGAACAAAATCCTTTGGAAAATGAATAACAAAATTATGCAAACATAACCTCACTAATACGTTGCGGATATTTTTATTTCTAGCCTAAGGCGGAGATATGCAAATAAATGTAAGACGTTATCATTTTTCATTAAATAGTTAGGGCTCAATTTTGACGTGGTTCCTCAAGTAGTACCTTTATCATCAATATAAAAAAACCCCTCCGCACCAAATCAATTAATTCGATATGTTTATTGGTTCGGGAGATATTCAATTAAATGTGGGATGTTGTTATTTTTCCCCAAGAAAGTAGAGGCTCGATTTTGATGTGAATCCTGAAGAAGTGGCGTAATTGTTCATATAAAAAGAACTGTTGAAAATTTAGTGAGGAACCAGTCAGTACCAAATTCAACTCGATATGTTGATTGTTTCCAGAGATATTCAATAAAATGTAGGACGATGTCATTTTTCTCGAAGAACGATTAGGCTCGATTTTGTCGCGGATACTGAAGAAGTACCGTAAATATTCATATGAAACAATTTGTTGAAAATTTAATAAGGAACCTGATAGCACCAAACTCAACCAGATACGTGAGTTGGTTCCCGAGAGATTCAATTAAATGTGGGATGTTGTTATTTTTCCTCAAGAAAGTATACGTTCGTTTTTGACGTGGTTCCTCAAATATTACCGTAATTATTCATATAAAAGAATTTGTTGAAAATCTAGTGAGAAACCCGTCAGTACCAAATGCAACTCGATATGTTGATTGGTTCGGGAGATATTCAATTAGATGTAGGATGTTGTTATTTTTTCCCAAAAAGTTTGGTCTCGATTTAGACGTGGTTTCTCAAGTAGTACCGTAATCATTGATAGAAGGTAATTTGATAAAAATTTAGTCAGGAATCTGGCAGTACCAAATCCAACTCGATATGTTGATTGGTTCCGGAGATATTCAATTAAATGTAGGACTTTGTCATTTTTCTCGAAGAACGATTAGGCTCAATTTTGTCGCGGATACTGAAGAAGTACCGTAAATATTCATATGAAACAATTTGTTGAAAATTTAATAAGGAACCTGATAGCACCAAACTCAACCAGATACGTGAGTTGGTTCCCGAGAGATTCAATTAAATGTGGGATGTTGTTATTTTTCCTCAAGAAAGTATACGTTCGTTTTTGACGTGGTTTCTCAAATATTACCGTAATTATTCATATAAAAGAATTTGTTGAAAATCTAGTGAGAAACCCGTCAGTACCAAATGCAACTCGATATGTTGATTGGTTCGGGAGATATTCAATTAGATGTAGGATGTTGTTATTTTTCCCCAAGAAAGTTTGGTCTCGATTTAGACGTGGTTTCTCAAGTAGTACCGTAATCATTGATACAAGGTAATTTGTTAAAAATTTAGTCAGGAATCTGGCAGTACCAAATCCAACTCGATATGTTGATTGGTTCCGGAGATATTCAATTAAATGTAGGACTTTGTCATTTTTCTCCAAGAATGTTTATGCTCGATTTTGACGTGGTTCCTCAAATAGTACCGTAATTATTTGTATGGAAGAATTTGTTGAAAATTCAGTGAGGAACTCGACAGTACCAAATTCAACTAGATATGTTGATTGGTTCCAGAGATATTAAATTAAATGTAGGACGTTGTCATTTTTTCCCAAGAAAGATCAGGCTCGATTTTGACGTGGACCCTGAAGTAGTACCGTAATTATTCATATCAAAGAATTTCTTGAAAATTCAATGAGGAACCTGATAGCACCAAACTCAAATTGATACGTAGGTTGGTTCCCGAGAGATTCAATTGAATGTAGGATGTTGTTATTTTTCCTCAAGAAAGTATAGGCTCGCTTTCGACGTGGATCCTGAAGTAGTACCGTAAATATTCATATAAAACAATTTGTTGAAAATTTATTGAGGAACCTGATAGCACCATACTCAACCAGATACGTGGGTTGGTTCCCGAAAGTTTTAATTAAATGTAGGATGTTGTTATTTTTCCTCAAGAAAGTATTGGCTCGATTTTGACGTGATTCCTCAAATAGTACCATTATTATTTATAATAAAAAATTTGTTGAAAATCTAGTGCGAAACCCGTCAGTACCAAATTCAACTCGATATGTTGATTGGTTCCGGAGATATTCAATTAGATGTAGGATGTTGTTATTTTTCCTCAAGAAAGTTTAGGCTCGATTTTGACGTGGTTCCTCAAGTAGTACCGTAATTATTGATAAAAAATAATTTGTTGAAAATTTAGTTAGGAGCCTGGTAGCACAGAATTCAACTCGATATATTGATTGGTTCCGGAGATATTCAATTAAATGTAGGACTTTGTCATTTTTCTCCAAGAATGTTAAGGCTCGATTTTGACGTGGTTTCTCAAATAGTTCCAATTATTCACATAGAAGAATTTGTTAAAAATTTAATGAGGAACCCATCGGTACCAAATTCAACTCGATATGTTGATTGGATGCGGAGATATTCAATCAGATGTGGGACGTTGTCATTTTTCCACAAAAAACTTTAAGCTCGATTTTGATGTAGGAACCACATCAAAAAAGTAGTTCCGTAGTTATTCACATAAAAGAATTTGTTGGACATGTTCTGATGTACTCGTCAGTACCAAATTCAACTCGATACGTTGATTGGTTCCGGAGATATCAAATAAAACGCAGGATGTTGTTATTTTTTCCCAAGAAAGTTAAGACCCGATATGCCGATTGGTTCCGGATATATTCAATGAAATGTAGGGCGTTGTCATTTTTTCTCCAAGAATGTTAAGGCTGGACTTTTACGTGGTGTCTCAATTAGTACCGTTAATATTGATATAAAATAATTCGTTGAAGTAAGGAACCTGACAGTACCAAATTCAACCATTGATTGATTCCGGAGATCGTTACCATGTGAACGAATTGCAAAATTAATTGTTTATAATCTGTGTTAACTTGACAACCCATAATAGATATTTCTTGTGTAATAATTTCTTAAAATCAATGACGTGATTTTCTGACTTTTCCTGTGAATTTTCCAAGGATTTTCTTTCATATAAACCTTCTCCTGACTAGCCCAAATACAACAACAAAAAATCAGCTGAATCGGTTGCACCGTTCTCAATTGATACGTGTTCGAAAATTTTTTTCTGGTCATATATATATATAATATAAAGATTATGCCTGCAATTTGTATAAATAATAGTCCAACCAGTTGCTATATCGCAATTCATATTACATCCCTCAAATATGCAAATTTCTTAGTAATAAAGCGAGAAAAGTAAAAACTTACCTGAACAGACTATCATTATCATCACCCTCAGCATCACTGGACACATCATAACCTTGCTGGACATTGGCCAAAACATGTGCCTGTTGCATCTTTTCCCATTCATGTTCGGTCATCGATCTCGACCCGAATGCCATTTTATTCGGCTCTTCATCGATGGGCGTCCGACTTTTATTGGGTCTTCTTGGTAAAGAATGAGTATCAAAGCTGGAATGACTAGCACTGCGCGAGAACGACGATGGATCTACCGCGTTCGGTGACAGGGATCTGAGAGACTATGTTGGTTATATAAATTACCAACAATTCATGTTACCTCGTAAGCGCATCAGTTTGTTGTATATTATAAGAAATTTCCTGCTGCAACATCTGCCTTTTGACATTGTCAATCTCCAGTCTAGACTTGGCAAGTTCCTTCATGATTTCAACTTTTTGTCCGTCAAGATCCTCCATCATTTTGCGCGTTTTGTCCAGTTCTTGAGTAAGGCTGTTCTTCTCCTGTAAGGCATGCATGCGCTCCTTCAAATGATCCTGTAACCGATCATTGGACTCTGATAGAAGTTTATCCACAGTAGCGGATAGTCTGGAATTGTGGTCCTCGTTCATCTTCAATCTTTGGTTGAGCCTTACGAGCTCTGCATTTTTTTCGTCTAGATTTGCTTCTAGACGTTGGATTCGGTCTTCGGCCGAGCCGTGTCGTTCTTGTGCCTGCGAAAATTGATTGTTTGAAACCATTGAGAAATGCATTGAGTTTTTATCTAGCAGCAAAGTGAATAGAAGTGTTTGTTTGTCAGCTGATATGGAACTTGTATGATAGCTAATAATCACCAGAGCTGCTATCCTATTTCGCCTTGGAGATCAAAATAAGAACCAGGTGATTTTAAGTTCAACTTATTTATTATAGCAGCTTGTAGAACCCATCAAAAGAAGTTGATATAACCAAAATAACCTGAACGAAAGGTGTCTAATAAAAGATATAATAGAAGATTGAACATTATACAAGATGGTTTTATAGAAGAAAAGGGCGCAATAGACCAATTTATTGGCCAGCACGATCCCCGGATTAAGCGCCTAGCACCATTTTTTATGTTAGTTTTTGTATCATGATGGAGCCGAGCAGATATTGCGTTCGAACCAAAATATTTGTAAAATCGGAACCCATTTTACTGATATTTTTTTTTAAATTATAATTCATGATCATTATTATATCTCATCTTTGGCCGCAAATCGACATTAAAGTAACTAATGTCGAAACAAACAATGAATATACACAACATACAACAATAAAAACAGCCCAAAAACGACAAAAAACAACTATTTTTTTTTGTTGATTTTGTGTTGCTTTTGTATTGTTTTTGTCGTTGCTTTTGTTGCTTCTGTGTTGTTTTTTTTATTGTTCGTGTTGTTTTATGTTGTTTTGAGTGGAATTTTGTTTGTTATTATGTCATTAATAGCATTTTTTTTTTCACATGTGATACTTTAATGTCGAGTTGCGGCCAAACGGTGAGATTAATCGACCCGTATTCCCACATTGAGACCTTAAGCAAAAAATTGGCCGCGGGATGTTATGCAGTTAGAGTGATTTCTGATCAGGTTGGCCTGGTACTGGGCAAATCAACCTATTTCGCTCTCATAGAAACCCGCCTAAGATATGGAATTCCTTTCTGGGGCTTTTGTAATCGTTCACTTTTTACATCAATATTTGTACTCCAAAAGAGAGCTTTAAGATTTTTATTCAAGATTGGAGGAAGAGAATCTTGCAGGCCCATATTCAAAGAGCATGGCATATTAACCCTACCATCTATTCTTATTTTGGAAACAGTTTGTCTGGTATATAAAAAGCATCGAAATCATGAAAATCAGACCAGCTATAAATTGAGAAGTTCTGATGATATTCCTTTGATTATTCCCAAACTAGCATTGTCAAAAAACTCCATAATATATGAAGGGCTGAAATTGTACAATCATCTCCCAATAAACGTTAAAAAGTCTTCAACATTCCTTGTTTTTCGCAAATTAGTGTCAAAATTGTTAAAGGATAAGGCTTATTATGATGCCAGTGAGTTTTTTGCTGACAAATTTTTGTAATAAGTTCTGCCTGTGCTTCACCCGCTGGAGCCATGTTATTGCTAGTCCTTTTACCGTTGTGTACCATAGTTGTAGTGATTGTTGAATTATTTTAGCATAATTATTTCACCATCATTTGCTAGTTTAGTTAATGCTTTGTCACAAGTACACTGTATTTCCGACAATAAAGCAATTTTGATTTGATTTGATTTGATTTAAAGAACACATTTTTTGTCCAGTCTTTTTTAGTCTTCAAAACGGCTTATTTGTTTTCTTGAAATCTATCAAAACAAAAAAGATATACGAAATATGAAATTTGGATTTCAGGAAAAGCACCCTCTAGGGGCAGAGTAAAGAAACATTTTTTCCACAGAACGGTACTGATGAATAAGCTGAAACTTTGTACCAAATTTCATTTTGATTTGATAAGAAATAATCGGAATATATCAATGGCAAGAAAAATTTCTCCATAACGCCTATACCTTTAGAACTGGATGATTTGACCCAAACATAATGATAGAATAGGCCTGCTTTGTTTTTCTTTTCTTATCGGTGAAATAACAGATTTTTGGCCTGGTTTTGCTTTCTGATCACTCACTAGAGTCCTTCTAGTCATCGTTTTATCAATAAAACACTACATAGCGTAATTTGAAATAAAAAATAGTTACAGAGATTGAGAAATAAACTCACTACTAATGCACTAACCTCACAAAACGGTTGTTTGTAGTGAATAGCATCACAGGCCTTAAGTCAGGGTTTTACGACTAGATGTTGCCATGTCTCAACATAAAACGTAAACCGTATTAGTCATTTGTGACGAAAAACTGAAGATAAATAAAATTATGGGCGTTTGGGATAGGTGATTTAAAAGATTGGCAGTTGAATTAATTTACTTTTTGGGTATTTTTTCATAAAGCTTTAGAATATTCAGGAAACATGGCAACAACACTTAAAAAGGAGTAAAAATTTACATGGGTTATTGATATTTGTTTTGTTACTTGTCTCGTGATTTCAAGTCTATGGTGAACGCACTTCCCAATCGTTAAGAATAATTTTGTATAAGCGTGTTAAAACTCGATAGAACCAATTATTTTTATCGCAAATTCTAAGGTAAAATTTCTCTCAATTTCAGCGTTCCATTCAAATCAAGAAGGTATTGACTTACTGATACAGTCGATATTCATTTTCCAAGTATAATACTTCTTTGCCATAATATTTTTGAAATAATGTATGCCGATAACACAAAGATTTTCATTTTTATGAATTTCTTGGGTAATTTTTTCATGAAGATTCAATTTTCTACATGCATAGAGTTTCTTATTCCAAATAGAAGAGAGAACAATGGAGATTCATTCATTGGAATATGAATAAATGGCTTATTTGAACAGACTCATTTAACTAATTATAACTATTTAGACAACAATGTCTGAACAAAGTATCTGTAAAGAATGCTTTAATGCAAGATTAACTGTGATGGACTTATGAGCGTCATCATTCAGTTGGTTGCTATTCTTAGACTTCATTAATTTGGCAGTCGTTCGCCGATACCAGGTGACAGTAATGACCTGTGGTTAGTTTTTTGTACATTCATTTCATCTAAAGAAATAAATCGTTGGTTATTTTGTGGAGGAATAAATTTGCACAGCTCCCAAATCATCATACCGTCATGCAATCATTTTGTCCGAATTTCAAACTGGAAAATTAGTTTTACGGATAACTCGAAAAACAGAATGAATCCTGTACTTCCAGACACATAATTACACTCATCACTTTTGTGACAACAAGGGTGGTTCTTTGTTGATTTATTATTCTTTAAATTTTTTGACTAAAAAATAACCATGATGTTTTCGTGAATATACAGTGTGGTCATTATATCTTGATACCATTCTAATTGGATGTAACTTTTTTATTTTGTAAAACGAGCCAAACAAAGTTTTTTGTAATAAGAAAAAAAAAGTCGTTTTGTCAAAGATACTAGCACGGTTTTTCCAAATGGTATACCGTGTATATTGATAGAGCGTTAAATAGCTATTTTAGAAACATTTTTTTTCTAATAAGAAAAGAAAACACAAGACATGATACCGATATTTGAAATTATGGTATTTCATGAAATTCGTTTTTTGCGAATACCAAAGTCAAAAATTACTTATCCAAAGCATATCATTGAAATCAGAATTTAATAGGCTGCCTTACGCTCTATCAATATACAGGGTGTACCATTTGAAAAATCCGAACTCGTGTTGGTATCTTCAACAAAACGACCATCTTTTGTTTTTTTTCCTATGACAAAAAAATTGGTGAGGTCCCTACAATTTGTTGTTTAGTTGTTCTTTCCATCTTTCAAAATAAAAAAATTACCTCCTATTAAAATGGTATCAAGATAAAATAAACACACTATACAGATCATGTTATATGTAAAATTTACCTTCAATTTGTTGGAACTCAAATTTTCTTCTTGGCAAACGGGAATCATATGCTAAATCCAAACATTGGATTTGTGTTCAAACTCACGCTTACGCCAAATTCAATGTGGATGATAACCATATGATTCCCGTTTGCCATGGGGAAATTCAGTAACAATTCGAAATGAAATTGAATGTGAACCAGGCAATACGTAATGTATGTTTTGAAATATTTTTTTTTTTTTTTTATTTGAATAGCCATTTTTTATATCTGCGTAAGTGATTTTGAACTTTTTATAAACACTAAAAAGTTTTTAAAAAGATTAATTATATAATTATTTAGTTTTGTAAACTGTTATAAGTAAGAAATCGCTCCTAAAGCAAAAAACCCACAAGGGTGGCGAGTGTGATCTCTTCGGTTTTACACTCAGTGGACCACCCCTTATGTTTAACAAATAGCCGGTACAACGTAATCGTTATTAACCGATCAACATTAATTTGAAACGGTAGCTTTTTTGAGTATAATAAACTATCTTCAATAGCTTTCTAGTTTTCTATTTAAATGCGAATATCTCGAAAACCATCCGATAGAGGGATATAGTATGTAATACAGGGTGTCCCTCCGGGAACAAGCTCGATCTATACAGAGTGACCCATTTGGAAGCTGGCCACCCTCATAACTTTTTAATTTATTGATCGATTTTAACGATTTTTTTTTAAATGTAGAGAGGGAGAAGGTGTATTTTGAGGCCATACGTCGCCAATTTTTTTCCAAAAACCAAGGCCTACTAGAGCATATTTAGAGGCTGAACAATCCAGAAAACATATTAGCGATTTTTTTAGAGAAAATCTGATTACGCCACTGGATTTTTCATGCCCTGGAATGGGTCTGTACCAGATTTCATGAAAAAATATTCAATTCGAAAATATTATTTCTGTGTGTATTTTTTTTTTCTATTTTTTTTGTCAGTCTCGTTTGTCTGTCTTCATTGCATTTTGACATGAAAATATCTTTTAAATGTTTATATTTAATAATTTTTTTCTGATAGACTTGCTATCGCAAGAGTTTCGGGGTAAAATACTTCTTGGTGCATAATAAAATTGATCTTAAATTTTTAATATTTTTTCATGAAATTTGGTACAGATCCATTTCAGGGGATGAAAAATCCAGTGGCGTAGTCAGATTTTCTCTAAAAAAATCGCTAATATGTTTTCTGAATTGTTCAGCCTCTAAATATGCTCTAGTAGGCCTTGGTTTTTGGAAAAAAACTGGGCGACGTATGGCCTCAAAATACACCTTTTCCCTCTCTACATTTCAAAAAAAGAATCCTTAAAATCGATCAATAAATTAAAAAGTTATGAGGGTGACCCGCTTTCAAATGGGTCACTCTGTATATGGAAAACTATACGTAGGAAAATTTTGAAAATTTGACACTGACTATGGGGCACTCAAGCTAAAATATTTTCAAGATGATGGCACTTCCGGTTATACCGGAAGTCGGTGTCAACTTGTTTATTTTAAATAGAACACCCTATATTTTATAATATTTTTGGATTCTACGTAAAATTGTAGGCCGATTTGATGTACCACAGCCTACCTATATCTACGTATAACGGTTTTTGAAATATCTAAGATTTTATGTCAAAACTGACGTTTTTAGGACCTGATTTAAATGTAAATTTTTCGTATCAGAAAGCGTTTCCATCAAGTTTGTGTTGGATTCCTTATTGAAATGGACATCCTTTAATAGATTTTCTAGAACATTTCAATAACTATTATTATAGGGTGGTCGAAAAATAAGTTCAAAAATTAAATTGAGAAAACTGCCAAAAATCAATTTTTTCAAATGGAAACCCCCAAATTTTGTGATTTCATGTTGTCGGGTTGAAAATAAAGGTAAGTTTGCGAAAGGTAGTCCTTTCCAAACATTTGTAATTTTGGAAATATTGCCAGTTTTAATAATATTTTTCAATGTTTTGATATTTCAATATTCAAATGTGTGACATGTTCTTGATATAACTTCATTACATTCTTTATAAATAATAAATAGCTTCAAGTAATCTTCGTTTGTGTGATTTAAGGTGGGCGTTTCGCGGTCACGTGTCGGCAATGTAATTTAATGATTTGGCGGAAGCGTCAGGGGAAGATTATTCGATGGAAAATAAACCTGACGTGTCTGACACCACCTCGACGCCGACGGGGAAATTCCATGATTAGATATATTTTTTCAGGTACATACACAAAATGTTATTTTGTGGGCAAATCGTACACCCCCCGCTATTACTTGGTTTATTCTGGGTGTGTATTCTTGTGAATATTATTTTCGGATGCGGATATTTTTTTGTGCTGCCGTTGAGTTTGTGCTTTTTGTGAACTTTGCAAAGTTTTTCTGGATCTTTGAATAAACATTATAGACAATTAATTTTTACGAACATTGGAGTATTTTCCGTTGAGGTAAGTTTTTGAAAGAGTAATCATTAGATAAGTAACATAATATCACTATTTATGAATATGTATTTCATATGTAATGTACGAGCACAATACATAAATATCGCAATTTATCAGTTTACGTGTCCTGGCGATTGTGTTTTGCTCTTTTTCTAAAAAAACTTTTTTCTGTGTAATTTTTGATAAAAATGGCCATCACCGTTCGAAATATACTATAAAATTATATACTTTCTGAAAATTGCACAATTATTTAACAAAAGATAGTCTAGCTATAAAATTTTGAACTAGGCAAAAATAACCAATAATAATTCATATTTTTTTCAAAAATCTGGGTTGCTAAGATATCGTAGAATCCAGTTCAACGCAATGTAATTTTCATGAGACTTTGAACTTGAATATAGGGTTCAAAAAAAATTACTCAATCAATTTTTTCAATGTTGCAAAGATTTTTTTTTCACCAACGATACTACACGTGAAAAAACCTAAAACTTTTTTATTTAAAGCTTTTTTCTATCATTTATAATAAAGAGGTCTGTAGTTGGGTGTCAAAATATAATGAATAACCCTGACCTTCTATGTCCTCGATGGTCATCTTGTTCATTGTCTATTCGTTTTACTTAGTTTTACTCAAAAAGAAATTCGTATGAATGTTTTTTGATCCGTCAATAATTATAGGTATTTTAGTGTTGGGCGTTGGGCCATTATTTGCATGATAAATCGGGGTGACGCGACATATAACGCAGTCGAAAGTAACAATTTTTCTGTAAAAATAAGCAAACTCATATAACTTATAATGATTTGTAAAGACATTTGTGAGAGAAAAAAGTGCGACAACTGACTGTTTTTTTATGAAGTTATGGACACGGAGCGAATAGGGGTGGTGCTGGGTGGGGTATATAAACAACTGTATGAATAAAAATACATAATGCATACAGTAGGACTGAGCAAATGAAGTAAAACAGCCTGAAATTTGTTTGAACTTGAATCCTGCATCAGTTACTTTTTCATGATTTCCTCAAAAATCGGACATTTTTTGCAAAGTCCAAAATTTCAAAGCTTACTATCCTTTGTTCAATTATAATTATAATGAAGTTTTCAGGAAGTGCATACATTTTGGCCTAGTTTTGAATATTGCTATACATTTTTAACAAAAGTTTCACAGGAAAAAGTTTTTCAACCCTTTTTTCAAATGTGACAAAAGGACACTAGACATTTTTTTTTCGAAACAATCGGATTGATTGAAGTTCCTAATCAAAATTTTAGGCTTTTGCTCATCTTTTGATGTGCCGTGTAGGAAATGTTTTAATTCAAGAATATTTGATATTTCGATATTTGAAAAGTTCCGTTGTAAATCTCCATAGATAAAGCCGCTAGCATATCAGAGAATATACAGGGTGACTTTTGAGTTGATATTTTTTTCAACACAGAATAGAATTCGATAAAATAAGCCGATGTTTCAAATAAACTGAGGTCCGAAAATGTTTAGTTATCGATATACTACAATTTAAATTTGTAAAAAAAGAAGTTTCTTTGTTATAACTTTTCTGTCATCACCGCAGATACTTTCATGACATCTGGAAAACTCCTTCTTCAATAATTATTTTATGTAAAATCACTTTCACAAACAAAAAAATCGGGGAAAAACGAATTTTACATAATAAACATGATCTCAGATTTTATCGATTCTACCTCGGATTCGAGCTCGGATTTTAGCGTGCATCAAAATAGTTTATTTGATTTTCTCAAGCGAAAAAACATCAAATTACATATATTTACCTATTCTTTTTTAGCAAACGAACAAAGTTATACCTGACACTGTTTTGAACTGACAATAGTAGCTGAAATTATTTTGAAGAGGATCAAAAAAGATTAAATGTTTATATTCTCCACATATTGTGGCAGCACAAGAAAAATGTTCACGCAGAAATGTGAACATCAGAGCAGAGGTATGTATAACATAATTTCAATGCTTATTGTTATTTTAGGGGTTAGTTTTAATACCAAAACGGTATTCAATGCGAACTGAATTCTACATGAAAACGTAGTGAATATCCCTATTTCTTTTTCAGCAAAAAAAACAAGATAAGTTGTGACACTGGTTTACCTCAACTGCCTGTAGCACCGGAAATTATTTTGAATAAAGGATCAAGAAACATGAAATGTTTATGTAGACCCCCATATATTCTGGCAGCACAAGAAAAATGTTCACAGAGACGAAAACATCAGAGCCGAGGTATGTATATCATATAATTTCAATGCTATGTAAATATCCCTATTTCTTTTTCAGCAAAAATCAAGATTTGTTGTGACAGTGTTGGAATATGTATATATATTTGAAACAACTATATTTCTTATTATTTACAAAACCATGGAATAAAGTTAATTCAGATTCAATCGATTTTCTATTTAATTAACCCTTTTCGGATATTATGTACAGCTGATATTGGATCAGTATCAGTATTTCTACCCCTGTACAAAGTATCGGACAAAATTAGAGCAACTGCCTGAAAACTTATTTATTTAATTATTTTTATCAAAAGTAGTCACACGGAAAAAAGTTTTATTTTCAACCCTTTTTCAAATGGTCACTAAACAATTTTTAGAAAAAAATCGCCAGGACGCGTGAACTGCGGTTGCTCTAATTTTGTCCGATTTTGTATATAGGCAGATATTCATTCTACTTGACAAGGTTATCTTTGGAGATTCTCCAAGTAGACCCTAAGGATGTGACATTCATATAGGCCAACGAATAGAACCAAGGGGAAAAATGGACTAAAAAAAAATAACAGATCTGTAAAAAATCGCAATTTTTTTAAAAAAATCAAAAGATCTGATTTTTCTGAATAAATCGAGAAAGCTGATTTTTTACTTATGGCAATAATGAACTTCAAAATAACATATTTTCTTTTTTTTTTCTCTATTCGCCTGAAAATATCTATTGTCTAGATTACTCTAGATTACAGATTAGAATCAATATCATGAAAAAAATAAATAATATTTTCAGCAGCGTGCCGCGGGTTTTCTGTTGGAAAAGGAAACTTTCTTAGTCTTTATAATGTGTGGTTATGATTGTTGTGAATACCTATCTCACCTTATGTACAGGGTTTTTAACCGGTTTTGCCGTGATTTGCCACCTCTTTAGAAACTCTATTTACAGATATACCTACAAAAAATCGTTCAATTGAAAGTTTCATGATTTTTCCTGAAGATCTTATGATAACTAAGCAGAAGAACAAATAACTATTGGAAATCAGGAAAATTTCAAAAAGTTATTTTTTTTATAAATTGAATACACTACATATATTTTATTATAGTAAAGGGGATAGATGCGAGAGAGACGCCGCAGGTCACCCGAAGCAGAAACGATTTGCACTTCACAACGACCATCAGCAAAACCAAAGAGCTGTTTGAGCAGTTACTGGTCATTTGAAAAAAAAAAGACTTTTTCAATTTTTCCTGATTTTCAATATTGATATTTTGTTCTTTCGCTTAGTTATCATACAATTTTCAAGAAAAATCATGAAACTTTCATTAGATTTTTTTTTTGTATCTCTTTGAATTGAGTTTCTAAAGGGGTGGCAAATCATAAGAAAAAACCCTGTACCTATGTGAACGCTCATTTTTATGAAAATAATCTATAACGAATCTTTTTTTTTTCAGTTTTCCTATCAATTATTATTTTATCCGGCGACTTGTTCTACAGCAATTTATAATTAGAATCAAATCATGATAAAAATTGAAAAAGAAAACAAAATAATTGAGGTGTTGATGCTTGCATTTCATCGTCATATTATTATCAAATCGTGGAAAATGTAAATAATGATATTCTTTTTTCATCCCTATAAATTGAATAGGTAGGTACTTTAGTAATTTGGAAAAAAGTCAATAACCGGAACCATCGATTTGTAGTCCTGAATATAAATAGGTAACTGTAAAAGTGATTCATATTTTTTCATAGGCAGAGTGTTTATTTAAAAAGTTACCATCCACGTTGTGCGAAACTAGACAGACTTTTGAA
Source organism: Orchestes rusci (assembly GCA_958502075.1). NCBI lineage: Eukaryota > Metazoa > Arthropoda > Insecta > Coleoptera > Curculionidae > Orchestes > Orchestes rusci. The sequence continues at coordinate 8,000,666 of OY293305.1, forward strand.
ATTCGACGAAACAATTCACAAATCTATTGGGGGGAAGTTTTATTATTAAAAATTGGATGGTGCTAGTTCAACCTCCCTAACACCCAGTGCTTGCTGCCATTGGACGCGGGTGGTGATTTTTTTTAAAGGAAACCCTGTATTAGTATTCAGATTAGGTACAGAGTGTTTCATTATCTTTGATAACATTTCAATCAGCTGTAACTTCTTTGTTTTTGAAGGTATCGAAACGAAACAAATATCAGATTGTATAGTTCTCTAGCAAGTTTTTTTTCTGTACAAAAAATAATACAAAAGACTAACGATTTTCTGAAAAATTGACCTGACTTATGTTTTTTTTTCAATGGAATGCCCTGTATAATATTGGATATTTCGATTCCACACAAAATTCTAAGTATATTTTATAGAGCATCTCATATACCTATCTTCAACGGTTTGGGAGAAAATGACGTCGAAGCATTTTGCAAAAATTGAATGGTTCACATACAGACAATAGTGACAATCATAAAAACGTGTAATCACATAACACCTCGTGTAATGAGCAAACTCTTTGATTTGTCAAAGTATTTCAAAGGCGATATTGTAAAATCTAATTAATTTTTATTGTTCATGGCACACTTTGCGATCAATAAGAAGACTTCAAAATTTTTGTGTGACAGGTTTCGACGCCATTCCCTCACAAACAGTCGAAGATAAGTATATGTTAGGATTAAAATATACATAGAATATTGGGTAGAATAGAAATGTCCAATGATACAAATAGGTACAAGGGCATTTCATTTAAATGAATATAAGTTAGGTTATTATCTCGGGAAAATGTCAGTTTTTTGTTTTATTTTTCAAACAGAAAACAACTTTACGAGATAACTATACAATATGGTATTTGTTCCGTTTCGATACATTCAAAAACAAACAAGTTATAGCTTATTGAATGTTATCAAAGATAATGAAACACCCTGTACCTACCTATATTATTTTTCTATGGCCGTCTCATAAAACGGCTCACTCAAATACACTTTCTACTATTATAGGTAATTTCATCACAGCACACAAAAAAAATATCATTTCTCTTGGGCGCCCATTCATCTGTCTCGAGAATCAGGTCCCAAGCAAACCCATGTTCTGTACTGTAAATACAAAACGTACAATACAAACATAGGTAATATAGGAATCTATGAATACGGACTTCTGAAACCCCCAAATCGATAATGTTCAAATTACAGTTTTCTCTACATCATCACTCGCCGCATCTATGAGTGAAAAGCTGAACCACCGAAAAATGCCAAATCGTGGTTCCTACCTGACCTACCCACAGATGATTCCTTTCCATCTCTGTTATCCTATGCAATATGCCCCATCTTCTTTCTTTGTCTACTGTAAACCTTGGAAAAATCCCAAAATATTTCACAAAAAGTTTCCCCATCCAAGAACGGATTGTTTGTTGATTAAAATCGCAATGTTATATTGATAAGCAAATCCATGTGCCTCGAATAAGTTATTTTGATGATGAAAAATTAAGAAATAGCCGAGAAAACAGCGATTGATGTGACCGTTTCGATACATCCAAAAATAGGTCATTTTTGATTGCCCAGAAAACTCTTCAAATTGAATCTAGCTAATTCATGTTACTTCATTGGAATAGTACATCATTCTACATCATGTACATAACATGATCGCGTCTCAAAGTTGTGTTGTTCTCCCGAATTAAAACATTTAGTGGGTCCATGTCGGGTATAGGAGAATAACATTGCGATACGCCCACCTTAATCGCCGCGACATGATTATACTGTGGCCGCTAGAGGGCGCCCCACACTTTACATTTTGTGATTTAAAATGTCCAAAACTATTTTCTCAGTAATTTTTTTCAATCTTTCATTGAATAAAAAGATTCTCCAGATGATTTCAAGTAAATAAGGTACTTTAGTCAAAGTTCGCTCAAGTTAGCCGTCTTCGATATATTTTCATTTAAAGAGTTCCATGCTACACCGGAAAATTCCTTCTTTACACGAACTTTTAAAAAAATCATTTTTACAAAATTAACTCATATTCCTGAGGTCAAAATAAGCCGATTTAAGGCAACTTTCCTTTGTCCAAAATTGCTACGTTTCAGAGATACAGGGTGGTTGTAAGTCGAGAACGAAGCAATTTTAAAGAAAGGTAAGTTGTTTTAAATCGGCTTATTTTGACTTCAGGAATATGTGATGATTTTGTAAATCACTTTTTCGATGCTCGTGTAAAGAAGGAAAATATTAGGAATTTTCCGGTGTGGCATGGAACTCTTTGAATGGAAATATCTCGAAAACGGCTTACTTGAGCGAACTTTGACAAGAGTACCGTATTAAGTTGGCCATATCTCCGTAGGAAGAGAGTAGGAAGAAAAAGAATTATAGGGACTTATCATCATCATCTCTCATGCTCTACCTATATCTTATAGATTTTCCACATTTTCCGGGACACCCTGTATAGAGATATGGTCCATACACAAAAACTGTCAATAATTTCACGAAAATTCGAAAATGTTTTAAAAATATTGGGTGTTATTCGAAAAAATGTACTTCGACCTTGAACCCGCTTTCTGTTACGCCCTGTACCCTATATCAGCAAAAACCAAAACTTTGTGGAAAATGTTTGTCTAATATGAACAGTTAAGGAAATAAAGAGGGGTTCCACTTCGCTGACTTGCTTTGTACTCCTCATCATCTGTATTTAGTGGTATAAAAATTACATCTAAACAATTTTTATAGTTATTACAAAATTTGGACTTTTGAATGACACAGGATAAGATCATGAACTATGGTGTAAACAAACTACGATATTTTATTTTTATTTCTGGTCGGCATTTAGCCCGGTATTTGCAGTAAAACCCTAGGTATTTCCTTGCTGCCTTAATAACGCCAGTAAAATAAGCAGTCAAAGATGTTGCTAGTTGATACATTAGCAATACTTCAATATTCGGTAAAGTCATTTTCCACAACACATTAGCACATTTATCTAAAGACCTGAAGACTTCTAAGTTGGTATAAATGGGAACCTACATTGTAACTGCTCTAGTAGCAGCAACGGAACCTCTTCTAGCATCAACCCTTACCTTGGAACTTCCAAGTCGCAATGAACAATGTTAATGTGTTACTTAAGTGTATAGACAAATGCAGGAGTAGTGCTTAAAACTTAGGAATTAGATCTGTAAAGGTTAGAGGTGTCTAGCTCAGGGCTCACTTGTTGACTAGCAATTTCTAGCACATAGAAAGCTATACATTTCACATTTTATGTCGGTGTATGTATGTATTACTTACTTTGTACTAGCTAATATTCAACTAACATCTATGAAGGAACTATAGTCTAATAGAACAGACATGGTAGTTGAAGGTGTACATTTTTAATAGACGGGGGCTTGTTTGGCAATTCATCTGAAAACTCTTACATTACTGAGATCGATATCCATTATATCCATAATATTATGGAACTTATTTGAACTTTTTTTGAAGTTTATGGTTCAACTGATGGGATTTAAAGATGCGATCTCTTGGCAGATGCAATAAAATTGAATCAAAATCATTTAGTTCGTCAAAAGACATCTTTTGAATTTCTTAGTTTGTTTCAATAATTTATCAACCTCCAAGGTTAACTGCTCCCTTTCCAAAATAGAGACTAAATCAGAAATGGTAATCACGTGATCATATACACTCATTCTGATTTGTACGTGTTTATTCACGTGATTACCAAATAAACTTCGAGTAATCGCATATAATTCTGCACTAAATGGAACTACAGGAACTCTCATCCACATACCATAAATAAACAATACCCCACCTCTCAAATACATCTTCCACTACACAAGGAAACGGTGCTCTAAAGGACAAAACATTCAAGAAACAGTAACAAGAGAACATGTAACAATTATTATTATTAAAAAAAGTGAGCTGAGAGCTTCGTACCTGTGGTCTCACCTGCGTAAGCGCCTCCATGCGCATCTTCAGTTGCTCCTCGATTTCCGGTAACTTTGAGTATTGTGCCAATTTTTGTTCGGCTAGTTCGAGCTTCTCTTGGATAGCGGCAATCTTTTCTTCGTGCAACTGAAACAGGAACATAAGGTCTGAGATGCGACCAATCACGTGATGCATTTTGACCATTAAAGGTATGTTATATTGAGATTGCAGCAGTATTGGCTGTCCAGGTTATACTTTCTTCAGATCAGGTTTAAGGTTGGGAATGTTTTGGTGAATTTGGAAAAATTGGCATTTTCAGGTTCTGTTATGTACAAAATAATGAACTAAACTTGACTTGCTAGACCAATCCTCTTTTCACTAAGAGATGTTATTTTCCACACATTTAGTTATACGAATCCCAGAGTTTCATTAACTGTAGGTAACCTCTATATAAAAAGGAAAATCGGTAATTACTTGTATGTGGTTCTTGGACTTGGTCCCAACATAAAGCCGCGTTCACATTGAAAAAATGTTTGCGTTACCTATGTACCGGATGTAATTGAGAAACACTAAAATAGTGATATGTATTAGGTAAATGTTTTAGAACATATTATTAATTTGTAATATAACCTTTTGTTTTATAAAAACTATTTAATCGGAATTGTGTTATTTAATATTAACTTAGAGTCAGCCGAGCGCAGTTGCGGGTTTCCAGCTAGTGAACTATTAAAGATGAAGATGATGAGCCTAGGGTATTCCATTTCACTGATAGTTTCACACAGCGCAACCCTTACAAAATGTATTTCGACTCTGACTCATATATCATTTAAGCGACTAGGTGGCTGAGTGGTCTAAGGCGCCGTATAAGGCGCATTCGACGAAAGTCACCGGAGAGGTAGTTCGCGGTGATCGGGTTCGAGCCCCGAGGTGAGCAAGAATTATTTCTGTTCGACATTTAGTGGTACTCTCACTGGCTAACGTTACTGAGTAGACTGCAGTATTATTAATTACTGACAGTCAAAAAATGTAAATAATTAGCCTAAATTAATTGGTCCCGCTAGTTCAAAATATACAGTGCGGCTCTAAAAGGTCCCCCACCCTTTTTTTTTTTAATGTGTGCACCAAAAATTTTGCATTTGGCATATTTCAAAAGCTTCCGAAATACTACTTTTTGATGTTACTGACGTACTTTTAGTATTCAAGATGGCGGCTGGGCGCCATTTTTTTTAATGGAAAGGGGAGTCGTGTGACACCCCATTTTGAAGATCCCGATGAGTACTTTATAACCCTTGAATATTGAGTCGATATCTTCAAGTACCACAAAATGGCGGTACATTTAATTACTACATCGATACATACACTTTTAAAAAAAATTGTCAAATTCAATTCAAAAGAAGTTGCAAATATTCTTCACATAAAGTTTGGGTTAGGAATAAATGACAAAAATGTCAAAAAAGCATCTTATGAATTGAGCTTGACGAATTTTTTCAAAAAGTGTATGTATCAATGTAGTAATTGAATGTACCGCCATTTTGTAGTACTTGAAGATATCGACTCAATATTCTAAGGTTATAGAGTACTCATCAGGATCTTCAAAATGAGGTGCCACACGACCCCCCTTTCAATTTAAAAAAATGTTTCAAAATGGCGCCCAGCGCCCAGCGCCGTTGCCACCAAGCTAGTTGTTATGGAGCTTGCTGGTGACCAAATTTGGTCACCTGCAAATCACATTATAACTCGCTTGGTGGCAATTATGACGTGAATCGAAAGTTGTTTGGAATTTGCTGTAGGTGATGTTCTCCCTCATCAACTTAGTTAGAACTGCAATGGCCTTGAAGGCCTACTCGCCGGAGAGTGGTTTGCCCCCCACCCATACCAATACCAATACCAATTGACTCATATTTTCCAGAAAGCAAACCCTGGATGACTTGTCGGAAGATTGTCATCACATGGGGACTTCTGAGACTAATCCCCTAAAATTAAGATAATCCAACATTTAGGGTCAGCCTGCATGCCCCTCTCAGGTACCAAAATGGTCTGTGGACTTCCCTTACACTCTGACATACATTTATTTCTTAGCAATGATCACAGAACCCTTCCATTTTTTAGAATTCTAAATTAAAAAAAGGATTAGAATTTTCCAGTTCATATAGAATGGTGAATGATAATATTTGTACCCCAAAGGGTTCAAGAAAACAGTATGCAAGTTCAAAAATAGAATTTGGGCATTAAGCTACGTTTTCACTGGAGGAAGATTGAGCCACTTTTTGTTTCGTATATTTCTTCTTGTTGCTGTAAACACTTCCAGAAACATTTATGTGAACTTATTGTTTCCACAAAAGCAACAAAAAGTGTCAGTTATTACTCAAGGTTTCTATTTCTTTCTTTAAAGGGCAACTCAGTGTTTCCACTGAACGGGTTAGAAGAGTAGAAGAGATACACGCTTCTTAACAAAATTCTGCTTCCAGTTGCCATTTTGTTTCCACTACGATAGCAACACGTAGCGACTTGCATTTGTTTCGTCGTGTTTCCCGCTAAAAATGGAAACCGGCGACAAGAAGCAACAGAGACACAAAAGTTGCTTGATGTTCCTCCAGTGGAAACGTAGCTTCAAGATTTATTGTTCCAGAAACTGAATTAATAAGCCATAAACCAATGATGAAAGTTACAGAGCTTCCTGAAGATGGAGAAGAAGCATGCATGATTCTACAAATGACAGATAGCAGCTTTACGGCTTATTTGTCAACAAAAACACAGACAAAAATTGAACGAGGTCGGATGGTTACACAACATCCATCAGAATCAGTAGAGAACCAAGCCATCTTTACTTTGATGCGGAAAAATACGGATGAAAGGTCATTCAATCAGAACAGATGTATAATCCTATAATACGATAGTGAGACTTGTTCGACGAAAATACTTAGTTTCGTCATGTTACAAAATTCCAAATTTTAATGAAACCCAGAAAAAGAAAAGTATAGACAGGTGGCGCGAAGGTTCCTTCTAAAATATTTACATTATATTTGTGAAGAAGAATGATGGAACCTTCATTGGAACTCAGCTTTTTACCTACACCTCATCAACATTTGAAGTATGGAAATCAATTGAAGCTCTGCATTTTGTAATGAAACACCTTAGAAGAATTGTAGAACAAATTTATCGAATATTGAAAAATCAGTTACGAAGGTATGATCTAAATGATTGGTGGTATCACGTGGCCAAGCAGAACCAATAGGAAAAACACGTCCATATTACATTCGCAAAAAAAACATACACAAAATATCGCTCATTTGCGAGAAGACTGGCATAACTCGAAAAACGTTGATTTGAGATAATTTGATTCAAAAATTACAAGTTATGTTATCACGGCTTTAAGCCATATTAAAGGAGAAAAATCTACCATATCTATAAATTATGATAAACAATGATAGATTTTCTTGTTTTATTTTTAAAGGTTGATTTTGAGGTTTACTTGGAGTTGTGCCTATATTGCCGAACAAAAATACATAATAAATAACAAAAATATGCCATTTTTCATGATACATATTATTTACTTGAATGAAGACGTTGATTGAGATGTTTCGCGCCAAAGTCACATGATGTACAGGGTTATTCATTATATTTTGACACCCATCTACAGCTCTTATTGCGAGTGATAGAAAAAAACTTTAAATACAAAAGTTTTGGTTTTTTTCACGTAGTATCTTCTGGTGATAGCGGAATCAACAAATCGAAATCATAACATAGAAAAAATTCATTAAGTCATATTTTTTTAAATGGAACACCCTGTATATTATTGACTAAAATGAAAGATCTCTTTAATCTGATTTCAAATATATATGGTTTGTAGGCATTTGGTTCAGTCACTTTGAAACTATTTGAATTTAAAAAATATATTTTTTTAAACTACAACAAATATTCACAACACTAACTTAATCATATAAACTATCAACATTCCATTAAAAACGAAGCTACATGTTTTCTACATAACCCCCATAACCAAAACTTTTGTATTTAAAGTTTTTTTCTATCACTCGCAATAAGAGCTGTAGATGGGTGTCAAAATATAATGAATAACCCTGTACAAGGCTGTTCACGAATCGGACTAGCCGAAATAAATTTGAGATGTGTCGAAAAGCCGAAGCGCCGTCTCTCAAAACGTACTGTAAATATGGAAATAAGCGATATAGTGAAAGACATTGAAATAAATAAGTATAAAAATACATCGACGGCGTCACGACAAAAGGGCATAAGCGCCATTCGTTATTTTTTTTCAGGAGACGAAAAAAAATCTTTATTTTTATATCTCGGTAGATTTTTTTTGTATTATTCTATTTTATATTTTTGACACATGTTTCAACAACTTTCTAGTTATAAAATATGTAACTGTTATTAAGTTATTCAAACATTTGGTGCTTAAGCCTTTTTGCTAGAATCGGTTGGCATTCACGTCTTTTCAAAAGGCATTTAAGCCTTTTATGTGTTTTTATTCTGGTTATTTTTTGTCGGCTAGTTGCAGTTACGCCTTTTGCATTCTTCATGTGAAATTGAAAATGTCGGATAAATCTTTTCAGTTTTTTCAATTCAAAACAATACAAATCGCGATGAGAAATACAAATATTTAAGTTAAAGACCAACTAAAATTTAAAACTGAAGACAAATTCTTAACAAAGATAACTAAATACCTAATTATTCTTATAAGAAAAAAAACGATGCTATTTTAACAGAACAAAACTCAAACGTATTTTTCACAGTATGATCTTTGGAATAAATTGACTTGGCCTTTAAGTAAAACTAGCAGTTTCATAAAAATTCGTCATTTTATGAAACGCTGTTCATGGCAGGCGTAAGCGACATGAAAAATCCAAATTTTGAACAAATATTACGGACAAGGGAAAGCACTTTGACTTGAAGTAAACTTTTTTTTAAACAAATAGGTTATATCTTTTAGCTAGTGTGTAGTTTTTTTGAATCGGCTGAGACTCAAGTTTGTAAAACGCAAAAAATCACTACATTATATTCATATGAGCGAATGGCGCCTAGACAAACCAAACAAAAAAATACAAAAAAGCGTAACCGACAATAACACATAATGTGAGTTTTTGATATGTTAACAAGGCCTTTACAGTAAAAAAACGATCTAGGCTACCAAATATCAATAAAACCTATCAAGTCATACACTTACCTTTCGCCAGGAAAATGTTTTTTTTTTCGTTCAGGGCGTAAGCAACCTATCAACATGTGTTGACGGCGGTTAGGGATTTTCGGGACGAGTTCGGTATTGGCGGTTAGAAAATGAAAATATAATTTTTTAGGCGTTAGGAATTTTTGCCGGTTAAGCCGTTTGGTCAAGTTGTCGGCAGTTATTAGTACTATAGGGTGCCATAAAAATCTCATTTTCTCAACTTTGGCGCTTGAGCCCTTTTATCGTGACGCCGTCGATATTATTAAAGCCGTAGAATGGATTATAGGATTGTTAATGAAGTTTGTATCTAATAAACAACCATTTTGCTCGCTGAAACTGTATTTTTTCAAATGATATCTCATCCAAATGGTGATATTTCTCAAATACATAGTTGATTGATCCCGATAAAGAAAAATTCATTGTTGATTATTTAAAAGAACAAAATCCAATGGGTCTAATTAGAAAACAATGATTTGTAAATACCAGTTAAAGTTTCAAACGTGAGTGGGCTGATACTGCTTCTGGAATTCAGAATTAATTGATTAACACTGAAAAACCGATATTTTGAATAAAACGGATGGTCTGATTGGATGTTTTGATTTGAATAGACCACACATGCAGCTTTTAACTGGATATTTTTTATTTAGAGTTTGGCACTGAATTGGTTATGGTCTTTTTGATGAATGTTCCGGTTTCTATTTTTTTGACAGAGCTGTGAATGCTTGCAAAAATGCGTTTCATTCAAATCCTTGTATCGAGAGTATAAAAGAAAAGTTATCAGAATGTATGTTTGTGCTGCAGATGGTGATGAGGTCAAACTATTTGACTTTGATTAAGTGAATTTATGCCTGACAAAACTATAATAATTTGTAGATGGAGTACGCCTCGGAACCCCATTAAAAAATTTTAGTTGCACAACCTTGTGCATAAAAATGTTATGCATTCTCACTACAGAAATCCAAATCTGCGATTTGATACCGTTCACAAATTTCCAAATTCACTAAACATTCCTACACTAAAACCACAAAGTATATTGACATCAATATCACCATCGCCTATGCCAAGGATTGACTGAGAAGGCGATAAGTGAACTGTGGAATGCAAATACACTGATTTTCAACAAAATCATTAGTCATTTTGATTATTGCCTGGTAGCTCATTGTTTGCTTTTGATAATGCTGAATTGACAAAAGATAACGTATAAAGCCACCCATTATAGGTATGAGTATCTGGCGTGAATAAATAATATAAAGTTGAATCAAACAAGATATACTTGCTCAAGTAAAGCTTTCAAATATCATACCTTTATCTGTGCTTCTTTATGCTGCAACTCCTGTTCTAGCTTCTCGTTCAAATCGTGCAAAGACGTGCTCTCCCGCTGCGCATTCAAATACCTCTTTTCCAACGTGGCAATACGTTCCTCTTGATCCTCCTTTTGCGCTACATTCTCCCGCAAGTCCCTCTGAAGTTTAGAGTTCATGTCTTGCGCTTTGAGCAATTCCTTCTGGGCTTTGGAGAGGTTTTCCTCCAATTCTCCGACACGATTTTGCATTTCTGCCACTCGACGTTGCCACGTGCTGATTTCACTTGTCTGAAAAAGCAAATGTTGCAGCAAAATGTAGCGGTGAGTCTTTAGAATGGTAAGCACTAGTCTTTCTAGATGAAATGGATGATTTGAAGTGCACGAAGCAACTAGATCAACTTTGATGTTATGTAACATATGTAAATGATATGGTAAAATTTGTTTGTTGGTGAGCGAGGTAGGGCGCCGCAACTTTTTGTTTGATGTTACTGGAATTTTTTAAGCTGTATCAAAAAATAAAAATGAGAATAAAACCAATTGGTAGCCAGACGATGTTCCATCCCATTGTTTTGCTACGTCAAATTAGTGCATCCCGAATGTCCACTGCTTTATTTAGGTACATGAAAAATCTTATAAAAGTGGAACGTAGAAAAAAGATTGAAATTGCGCTATAGCTTGAAAACAAATGAATACCTGATAAAGAACATATTATGAGTTTTTACATTGTTTTTGCGTGTATGAAACACTCCTGAAATTTGGTCCATTTCTCCCGACTCACCCTGTATAACACTTTATACTTAAGACTAGCAGTACCCGTCACGGCTTCGCCCGCAACTGTTTGAACGTTATCGAATAACGTTGAAAGCTACACTCATAAACTTGGAAAACGACGAAACACGTGTTCAATTAAATTTATCCAAGATCATCATAATGAAGTTTCGAGTCGATGTGACGAAAAATAAATTTTTTTCCATTGATTTATGATTTTCCACACACCCACCCTTTCCACCCCAATCTCCTTTGAGCCCGATTTTGTCCCCCCTAGGGGTTGAATTTTTAAAAACAACGAAACATGTGTTCAATCAATATCGTTAATATGGAGTTTTAACATGATGTTAACAATAATACATAATCTTCAATCAATTTACTTTTTTTCTACCCACTCCTTTGAGTCCTCATTTGACCTCCTTAGGGGCTGAATTTCGCAAAATAACGTAACACGTAATTGATTAATTTCACCTGAGATTATGAATTTATACGAAACTAGCTGACCCGGCAAATTCCATACTGCCTCATGATCAATAATTAATGTTGTGCTAAATTAATGTGTTACACATTTTTCTTTTTTTTTTTAGTTTTTCCGATGTTTCAATGATTATTCTGTTATTCGGGGCGCAGACATAACAAACATATAAAAAATAATAAGAATCCTCCCAGCGATTTTCTAGTTAGAATGATATGTTAAATATCTGACAACATTTCTAGCGTAAATTTTTTAAAATGTTCAAACTGAAAACGTATCTATTGTTACAACACTTCAAATCCCAAATAGAACTTACATATCTAATTTGGACAAAATCCTTCAAAAAATAACAAAATTAAGCAAATATAACCTCACATTTTTGAAAAAAAAAATTGATCAAATCTCAAATAGAACCTCTATAATCTAATTTGAACAAAATCCCTTTGATAATTACAAAATTATGCAAACATAACCTCACTTGGACGATTTTTGGTAAATTTCTAAAATCAAACCTCAAATTAAAACATATCTTATTTGAACAAAATCCTTAGTAAAATAACAAAAGTTTTCCAATATAACCTCACTATGTCATCTGAAAAAAAATATTTTCATCAAATCTCAAATAAAACCTACGATATATTATCTAATTTGAACAAAATCCTTCGGAAAATAACAAAATTAGGCAAACATAACCTCACTTGGTCCATTTTTGATCAAACAACAAATCAGAACCTACATAATTATTTGAAAAAAGACCATTGACAAATGATAAAACTATGCAAACATAACCTCACTATGTCAACGAAAGAGAAGTTGTGTTTTCGGGTTCTTAAGGGAAATTTTCCAATTTTTCTTTTCATAACATCACTCCTCATATTTCAAAGAACATTGAAAAAACACACCTAAATTGCTTCAGCCGTTCTCAAGTGATGGAGTGACCAAGAAAAACGGGATTCAAATTCATAATATATTAGATAGGATAAAAGCCTGGATAGAATCAGCATCAGCACTGTTTTAGTTTTATGTTAACGTTCACTGAATGCACCTATTTTAACATTATGGCAACGTTGCTTTATCAGTCCTGACCTATGATTCTGTTTTAGTTTTAATTTTTGTATGGACGTAGTATCAACTCTGAAAATGAATCTGGACTTTGTCTGTAACTCGCATTGACGGGTAGATATTCTAACAGACGCACACAACATCCTTTTATGGGAAAAAATACTCTTCTCTCATAATGTCATTTTTGTCTTGATATTGAAAATGGCCGCCACTGCTATGCTGTAGAGTTTAGTCTCTTTCATTTCTCAGGTCTATGATTTGAATTGACATCAATATCTTTAGGTGAGTTCGAGTTTCCGCTCTTCGTGCTCAGAGTGTTTACAGCGGAAATTCGAACGCGCCTATTGAATTATTGACATTGACATTAGTTTGTCCCGAATGAAAAGTTGTGTTTTCAGGTTTTTTCGGGGGATTTTCCAGCTTTTTTCGCCATTTAAACAATCCCAAGACTTAAAGGAACAATTTAAAAAAAATGACTCAAATTGCCCCAGCCGTTCTCAAGTTATTGATCTTCCAGAAGAATTCGGTACTCATTTTTATATATTAAGATTTCGAGATGATTTTACCAAAAATACATAATATGCGCACAAAATTAGTCGGGCGAAACAGAATGGAATAAAGGCTTTTATCAATTAATGATTCTTCTCACCCCATCTAATTTGAACCCGACTTTGACCCCGTTAGGGGTTGAATTTCAAAAAATAACGAAAGATATGTTTGATCAATTTAATTCAAGATCATTTATATAAAGTTTCAAGTTGATGAGACCAAAAATACATAATTTTTCATCAATATATAATTTTTCCTCCCTCCACCCTTTTCACCACCTTAGGAATAAAATTTCGCAAAATCTTTTTTTAGCACACCAGGACAAGCTCTTTTATAAGTAGTATAGATAGTAGTATAGGATCCAATGAACCTTTCTCCTCTGATCGATCCTTTCCATACCTGGTGGTTGTGGAAGTTTGGTTGGTTAGAGCCATGCCAAAAAAAGATACTACTTTCTTCATCACAACCCAATATGTCAACTGGTCATGCCTAGTCCGGGACCAGAAATCAAGCACTTTTTTTATTGTTGTAGTCGAGGAGACTAGGCTGTCTCCTATACACTAAAACTATAGGAAAAGGCCTTTCTTTCTTGCAAATTATTTTATTTGGATAAATATAGTTTCGAACTGTTTATAGAAAACTTACTACCGTAACTGTGAAGTTTTTTTTGATTACTATGTTGTTCTGATGTGATATTCTGTCCCTGTGTATGAAAGGGAGTTTGCTTGGGAAGATTGCATAATATGATGAAGAACTGCGTTCAAGAGAGTTTTTTTCTATGTTTTTAGACTATATTTGGTAGGGCAGTTATTCAATGTCCATTTATTCTCAAGGATCTAGGTTTCATCTACAAGGATTTCTCAAAGGCATTTGAGAAACTTTATTGATTCAAATGGTCTTGTTGATAAACATTGCGGTCCCGGTTTGGAGCATATCTCTGAAGTAGTCGATTTATAGTTTTAACTGAAAGGTACTTTTTTTGTGTTGAAAAGACCAATATGGGAAACTACAAGATTTTCAACGAGTTTTGCTTTTTTTATTGTGTGCGAAATTATTTAAAGTATTATTAATATTATTTATCATTATTATTAATAGTAATATTGCAGAATCATATTGTGTGATACTTCGTTGTATTTGTGATAAAATATGCTTTTTAATACAGGGTGTACTTTTTATACGCCCCATTATGTTGATGATGGTTTCTCCGAAACGAAACGTCGCACGGAAAATCTCTCAACGCTATTTTGTAGAGCTCATTGGGCATGAGAAAGTGTCTTTTGTTTTTCCATATCTCTTTAAATAACACCAGGAAAAAATAAAAACGAAACCGGCATCCGGAACTACTCGGAATTTTAAACTTTTCTAAACGGCATATTAAAAATACGGAACTTTTCTCAAATTCAACCATCTTCGAATATCTTATGGTTTCAAAGATCCCCATGATAGACATTCTTATCTTGACCACACTGTATTTCAATAATATGTATTGGAAGAGATAAGTAGTGATAATTTTATATAGTTGCGCCGAAGCCGCCCACCAACAAATGAAAAAAAAAAAAATTTTTAAGACACCTAAATAAAAAGAATCGCATGAACATTATGCACCAGAAGCCTTATTAGGTTAATGGAAAAATGTATATGAATTATTTATTATAATGAACTTGATGACTTTCAAAACATTCAAAAGTTACATTGAAACAATCGATTGTATTGAATTTAACGGCTCTTAACATGCAAACTAGCGTAAAACTAGTCAAGCAGCTCCAACTACAGCCAAAAATACTCACTTGCTGCTCCAAAGCCTGTTGCAAGTCGGCAATGCGAGCCACGCTCTCGGCCGAGTCACCCTCGACGCCGCCATTAGTGAGACGCGGCTTATTGACCGTCTGCGCTGCCCCCGCCTACGTGTCAACCACAATAAAGACGTTCTCACACTCATTTATACACAGTGATTTCCCAGTTAAAACTGAAGCATAAGGCTACGACTTTTAACTTTCGAATCTCTGTGTATTGAAAATCAACGTGCACAATTTCATAGAAATATCATTTGAAAAGATTGATCGTAAACCTGACAATAAATCATGCACACATTGATTGTACAGTTTATGTATGTATATCAGGCAAAATGAAATAGAGAAACACCATTGAACTTGCAAAAATTATGAAGGAATTCTCACCTTATGATGGCTATTGTTAACTTGGTCCGGATTTTCCAACTGTCCATTCTCTTTGGGTTTATCTTCTATTGCAGGTACGTTAGTATGTGGTAATCCCTGTTTCACACTTTGCAACTAGAAAAAATTGGGACACTGGTTTAAATCTGAGTCCTCTACAAGAGAACATTTATTTTTTAGCAATTCTGCACCTACTTACCGATATATGTTACCAGCGCTCTATAACGTGGAACAATAGAAAACTTGTACCAATAGAAAGTAACATTTTCAACGGTATGTCCCATTCAAAATAACAAAAAATGTGTCACCTGTTTTTGAAAGAAGCGGCAACCTTGCCCGACTGACCAAATCATCTGCGCATTGGGAAAATACTCTACAGAGTGGCCTCCATATACAGGGTGTTTATTTAAAAACTTACCACCCACGTTATCTGCGAAAATAGTCAGATTTTTGAAATTCGCCGAAAGACGACATCACCATACCACCCAATTTTTTTTTAAATTGGACGAGGGGCCGTGTGATACAGCATTTTAAAGGACTTTTTATTCTGAATATTTTGACGTATTTTTTTTTTCTTATTTTTTTTTTCAAGTTGAAATGGACATGATGAGACATAAATCTCATAAAAATAAAAAAAAAATAAAAAAATACCATGAATACTCAGAATGCTGTTAAGCGTCGTTTTACAAAATTAATTTTTTTTTTAAGAATTTTATAAAAAAAGTGTGAATTTCGGAAAAATATTGTGAGTTCACACTTTTTTCAAAAAATCGTTAGAAATGTGTAAATCTAGCTTTTTTTGAAAAACATCTTGGTTCACAAATTTTATGCGAAGTTCACATTTTTTTCACAAAATGTTGTGAAAAGTGTGAATTTCGTGAAACCATGACTCCAAACCACATCGTCTTTTCCTGAGTGTTTATGGTGAACCTTCATTTTTCCTGATATTCATGGGATTTATGGGAAAGAGAACTTATTTAATTATTTGTTAGCGGCTAGGTGGCCGAGTGGTCTAAGGCGCCATTCGACAAGGTCAACAGAAGGAATAACTCGCGATCTGACCTGGTTCAAATCCCGAGGTAGGCAGAAATATTTTCTGTTCGACATTTAGTGGTACTCTCATTGGCTAAACGTTACTGAGTAGACTGCAGTATTATTAATGACTGACAGTCAAAAAGTTTAAATAATTAGCCTTAATTAATTGGTTCCGTTAGTTCAAATATACAGGCTGTCCGGTAAGTATATGGCATAATTTCGGGAGCGTATAGGGGAGGTCAAAATAACCCTAGTTTGTCATGAAACCTTTTTTTCTAAAGTGCCTCCTAACGGAGATACAAAGCCCTAAAGGGGTACCCTTCGATTTAATTTTTTAGCTCTAACTTTTGAACCGGATAGTATAATTTGAAGAAATTTTAGTATGTTGTGTAGGCCATGCAGACTCTTTGGACCATAGTGAAATCTGTTTTTCAAATTGTAGGGGGAACCAGGAACGGACTTGCCACCAAACCTTTTGGGCCCAATTTTTGACAGGTGTCATTTTACAGAGCTGAAAACTACTTTTTCAAATACTCTGACCTTTTCTCAGTAAAAGAGATACTCTTCTTTTTTTCCGATAAAATCAAGCTTTTTCGAGAAAAATTGGTTCTTGTTTTACACCTTATTGCAATAATACACTAAAATACTACGGCGAAACACTAGTTGTTGTTGTTGGTTTCGAAAAACTTTTTGATACTCTTATAGAGTGATGTACTGTACTAAAATTAAAATAAAAAAAAAAAAAAAATTCAAAAAAATTCAAGTGATTTTTTTTTTTCATTCTTTTTTTCAAATTTACCAATTCTTGTACAGTTAATCAATCTAAGAGTATCAAGAAGTTTTTCAATACCAACAATAACAACAACAAGTGTCTCGCCGTAGTATCTTAGTGTATTATTGCAATAAGGTGTAAAACAAAAACCTATTTTTTTCGAAAACGGTTAGATTTATCAAAAAAGAGAAGAGCACCTTTTTTTGAGAAAAGGTCAGAGTAATTCTCTGTAAAATGACACCTGTCAAAAACTGGGCCCAAAAGGTCTGGTGGCAAGACCATTCTTGGTTCCCCCTACAATTTAAAATATTGATTTTACTATGGTTTTAAGAGTCTTCATGGCCTACACAACATACTAAAATTTCATTAAATCATACAAGCCGGTTCAAAAGTTAGAGCTAAAAAATGAAATCGATGGGTACCCCTTTAGGGCTCTGTATCTCCATTGGGACACTTTAGAGAAAAAGTTTCATGACAAACTAGGGTTATTTTGACCTTCCCTATAAGCTTCCGAAATCATGCCATATACTCAACGGACACCCTGTATAACAAGGTGATGTTCTCCATCAACTTAGTTAAAGCTGCAATGGTCCTGGGATTGGCGAAAAGGGCCATCTCGCCGGGCAGTGGTCTGCCCCCCCACCCATACCAACACCAATAATTATTTTGTTGATATCATGTCAATTTCAACTTTGAATGGGTTTTATTCCGCAACGCTAAAGTCAAATTTAAAATAAAATCACAACGTTCATTATAAAAAGCCTTTAAACATAATTTATCATACGACCCTTTGTCCTATTTAAAAATTTTGGGGTGGTAGCTCTTGGGGTTATGGGGTTGAACTAGCGCCCCTAATTTTTCGTAAAAAACCTTTCCCCTCAATGAATTTGTTGATGTGTTTCGGCGAATTCTAAAAATCTGTCTATTTTCGCAGATAACGTGAGTTTGAATGAACACCCTACCCTGTACAGAAAACTACTTGGTCACCAAAGTCAACTCGGCTAAGATATTTTCAAAACAGGGAAAACAATGTACGAAAAATTACCGATCCCCGTCAAAAATCAACCGCACTCTGTAGTGAAGGGTTTTCAATAAAAAAATACGGTCGTAGCTGGCTGTGGTTTTCTATTTCTATCATAAACGTAGGTCTTGGCTTAGTTCGTATGGTTTGATAACAACTTTTCGTGAATTATATTTGGTTTTTGATAAAAATGATATGAAATCTACCTGAAACATTGGGCTTTTGCGTCCGCACACAATTAGCACAAACAAGAATTGACTCTACAAGCTCTATCTGGGTGGAACCTGTGAATTTTTGAACGGTTTTTCGAATGTGGCTTGCCCTTCACCTCGCCCCGTGTCTGTTTCAACCTCACAATTAATAAAATGGTAGGAGGATTAATACATTTTATCTCAAAAGATGATGAACATGCCCAACCCCTTCTTTAATTCTTTTTAAAACCCTTCTTTTAACAGAATTGAGCACATTTTGAAGCATTCGAGGATTGTTAAGGGAGCTAAGGCTGAAATACAGCGAAAACACGTTTTAAGTTCTGAAAAGAACTAATTTTGATTTATAAAAAGGCACAGAAACTCAAAAACACGAAACATCTTGGAAAGTCGACAATACAAAAGTTAGGTTAGAAAGTGGATTGGGTGGCTGTCATGTAATAATATTTACGATGTTTGCCAAGACATACGTGGTTTCAAACAATGGACATTTTTCATACATTTTCAAATGACTTGAAATTTTATATACGTATTCTAGACAATATTAGAAAGTTACAGCGAATTTTTTTTCCGAAATACCTAAAAATATACTTATGGCCGATTGCACCAACCTATTTTGAGGATACTTAACGCTAAGGGACCCTTAACTTGACAACTTTACATGCAAAACTGTCAAGTTAAGGGTCCCTTAGCGTTAAGTATCCTCAAAACAGGTTGGTGCAATCGGCCATTAATAAATAAAAAAGGAAACGCAAATTTCACTGTACGGTCGAAATTCGGGGAGTGGCCATATTACCCTCCCGAGAGAGAGAGAGAGAGTCATCTCAGTCAATACGCCAGACGAAGATAGATGATGTATTCTGTGACATAGTGGATGTTGATTGGCGCTCTTTAATCGCAATGGACAATTTGCACATTTTTTGAGGGTCGCCACTACTCACTGAGTCGACATAAACCTCTGATGTTGCCACTGATAGAGACCCTGCAATTTGAGAAGAGCACGGTGACGACATCAACCCCCTGTGCGAAAATCATTGTTTCCCTCAGGTGGAAACCCATACACAGCTGATCTGGGAATGTCTTTTTTTGAACCGGGGCATAAATTGCTCTATTGTGCAGCTTACGTCAATGTATTCTATAACTGCACAGACTCTAGCGGCTGAAAAACTACACTTGCCCTTGTGCTAGAAGGATTAAAGCAGCACTGGGGAAGATAAAAGGCCAGCAGGGAGGCTAGACGCTCTACGCGCTCTAGTCACTAATGGTGGATGGTGAAGAATTCTGAATACGCCATACATATTCTTCAAAAGGCGATCCTTGTTGTATGGAAAACTACACACCTATCAGTTAACTTATGAAGAATAGACTCAAATATCCGGTGAAAATGTCGGAACCCGTTGATCAAGCAATTTTCGGACAAATACGGTTTCTACTGACCACATCCACAGACTGTTGGAAAATTTGCTTCATACAGGATACCGGTAAATGTGAATAGAGATAAGGCATAACTTAGTTGAGACAAGAGTATTGAAAGCTTCACGAAGGGCTCATTAACTCAAGGTAAGTTAAGCAATAATGGATTGGGAGGGGAATAGGGAATCACACTTCCACACCAACATTCCAATCGGATTCACATGAGCGACTTCTGGTAAAATAACTCCTGAAAATGTTTTTCCATAGGCAACATACTGGACCAGAATCATAACACTAACCAAAAAGAATACTATGTGACATAACGAACTATGCTGGATGCGTCTGCGTGGACAGTGATCACCAAAAGGCCAAAATAGCGTTGGAGGGTGGGCGACAAGAGCACCACAACACTTTTGATATGGAGATCAAAGACGGACAGCAAAAATGCTCACAAACAAAGATAGCCCCGGGTAAAACCGCACTCAGGCAGTACAGCCAGTACAACCAAATGTTCAGAGCAATGGAGTGGATTATTGTCCTAATAATGGTCAAATGGAAGAAGATTCTTGGCTGGAGGACAAATGTGTGTATATGGGAATATGAAAAAGTGACACCCCAGGTGGGATTTGAACCCACGACCTTCATATCTCTAGTCTGACGCTCTCCCAACTGAGCTACCGAGGCATGGAATCCAAACCACCAGTAGTGCCACTGATTCATATCCCCGTATGGTGAAGTTGAGGAGTGTCAAGTAGAAAGCAATGTATCGACGTCACTGGTAGTCTTTTACCTTTCAACTTCGCATCGCCGCACGGTTTGTCGGCTTCAGCAGTATCAGGCGGTGACCGACCCTGAACTATCGAGAACTCGATAGTTCAGGGTCGGCGATGCAAAGTTGAAAGGTAAAAGACTACCAGTGACGTCGATCACCGCCTGATACTGCTGAAGCCGACAAACCGTGCGGCGATGCGAAGTTGAAAGGTAAAAGACTACCAGTGACGTCGATACATTGCTTTCTACTTGACACTCCTCAACTTCACCATACGGGGATATGAATCAGTGGCACTACTGGTGGTTTGGATTCCATGCCTCGGTAGCTCAGTTGGGAGAGCGTCAGACTAGAGATATGAAGGTCGTGGGTTCAAATCCCACCTGGGGTGTCACTTTTCCATATTCCCATAGACACACATTTGTCCTCCAGCCAAGAATCTTCTTCCGTTCAGAGCAATCTTATGTTCCGTTTTCCTGCTATTTCTATATTCTTATCGGTTTCAAAATGCTGTGCAATTGTCAAACTTCCAGTCATCTGCAGAATCCTTATATGATCATGATCTCACCATTTCACTTTTTGTAAATAACAGTGACATCATTTTGTGATTCTTTCTTCATGATACTGTGAATAAATAATTTAGTGAACTCACCTCTTCTTTGGTTGAAGCTAGTTCCTCTTCTAATGACGAATTTCTTTCTAAAGCTACCCTCAGTCTTTCACGAACCTATTACAAAAAAGTGGTACTGTGAAGCTTCAATATTAATTTATACTAACCTTCTCATCCAAAGCTTTGTGATGTTCGAATAAACTCTTTAACGCCTTTAGGACTTCTACTTCGCTCGAGACGCCCGACTGCGCAGCCGCCTGTCGCTTGACTACAGTCATGCGCAGCGATCTTTCGTGTCTGGAGACTAGACATTCTAGATGTTCCAATAATAGCTGAAAAAAGAAATTAACGGATTAAAAACTCATCAGTGTAATAAGTAAGTTTTTTCATGAAACAATTACCAACAGGTTCTAAATTCCTATTGCTTGCTTGAAATAATTAATTAAATATCTAGCTATTCAAGCTGCAGTCGCTCGTAAACGCGATCTATTGCAGCAATCAGAACACCGGTTACGACGGTAACCCTATTCAATTAGTCGAAGATTCTGCCAGTGAAAATCCAATAACGTCCAGATTTGGAAATGCTGCTACAGAGAAAGTCGGATATAATGATTGGAAGTTGATTGCGTTTTTCGACATCAAATTTATTTTTTGTGTGATGTAAACTAACATAGCAATGGATGGAATATCAGCTGTACAACACTTAACAAACAAAAATGTTTAAAAACAAAATCATGAAACGTTGTACTCACTAAACAATAATGGTTACAGTGACAGCAAAGCAGGTAGTATAGAATTGGCCCCTACCAAAGGAGATTATCTAGGTTCGTTATCCTACCAACAAGGATTGATCAGAGAACTATGTCACAGTTGCAACAATGATCAAATCAAACAGGGACATTGGCAAATTGTGAAAATCCTAAAGGGTTATAATTATTATTAAACAAGAAAAAGTGTATAAAACGCGACCAAGAAGTCACAGGGAACTGAAAACTGTATCATAAGAAACATTTGGCTGAGAATAGGGAAGGATGAAAGGACACCCTTGAAATTGGTCAATCTTTGCTGCCAGAGATACCATAATATACTATTACATCACCTATTATGAAACTGTTGGTGACCCTATCAAATCAAAATACATCACTTTTTTTGGACAGATCATGTACATATGTTACAGTAAATGTTAGGAATTCAGTGAAAGCTAGCTTTTACTAGTTGATGCTAGCAATCACTTGATCCGTTAGGAAATGTTACATTTTGAAGAATATTGTACACTTTCACTAGTGAATGTTGGAGAAACTTTATCAAATCAACTTTTACTGAAAGCAGTTAGGAAAAGTTCTTTTTAAAACTTATTTCCGCCATTTAACTATCCCAAGGTGTACGGGGCACTAAATAATGTCGCTCACGCGACATCAAAATTTTTGCCAAACCCAAACTAACCCAAACGAACCCAAACTAACCCAGACTAACCCCTACTGAGAATACTTAAGTATTTTCTATAATACGGTACCTGAACAATGTTCACATTGTACACCTGCGATTCATAAGTCTCGTATTTTCCAGAGCGTCTAATCTGTCGGCGAATTCCAACTCGGACCAAAAAGGATATTTATAATTACGATAATAATTTTCAGTGTAGCAGCTTTCACTAGAAAAGTTACGTGAATGCTAACAATTACTACTAAAAGTATGATGGAGTCGATCGAATTCAACTTTCACTAGCTAAATGTTTCCAAATCAGGAAAAGCTTACTTTTCCTAGTAACAGTTAGCTTTTACTGATTACCAGGTTTTACTGTGACACATACACAGTTTTTGATCATGATATTGGACATCCAGTATCTACCTACGTCCAATGCCTTCCTGTTGATGAGGAGATAATGGACACCTACAAATTTGCTTTGAAAATGTTTATTTGTGAATTCACATTTATTCATAATATATATTTTAGATATAATAATTTGATACCTAGTAGCTGTTACTTGGGGGTGAGTAGATGATATATTGCGGTTCCAAATGAATGTATACTTTTTTATGAAAAATGCCGTAAGTAAAAGTTGACCTACTAACCCTCTCCTACTTTTTGGATCAAAATCAACAAATGAGGACTAGAACGGGTAGCAAATAGATGAATGAATGTAGATAGAGCCAGAGATCCAATGAATAAAGATCCGACGGAAGAATTGACGAATTAAAAAAGCATTCATAAATAGAAAAAAAAGAGGTTCTCACAATTATTCAAATAAACAATGAATCAGAGAAGAAATGAAAAACCGAAGAGATATCCAACATCTAAGAAGCGACATATCAAAGATTCATAAAACGGATGATGATTGTCTCGTCTGATTTTTGGCTTAAATGAGTTTTCCTTATACAGGGTGTTTCTTAATAATTGCGTACATGGAATTCAAAGGTCTATTCCTAAGCTAATTTATTGAAAAAAAGTCCATACAGTATGTACCCGACCCGGATAGGTGTTACAATAAGACAAATGGATTAAAAATTTAAAGGTACGACAAAAAGTCATTTTTGATAAAAGTTTCTGCTTGGTCCAAAAATTACATTCGATTTTTTTAATAATATACATGGAGACCAGTAATTAATCATTCTCCAACAAACATGTAATCAGAACACTTGATGGTATCATCATAACATAATTATAACAAACCTTGTTAATGTCAACTAATCAATCAACTGTCAATGTCAAATTATTAATTTTAGCATTGAATTTATTTTATTGGATCCAAAATATCTTGATTATGATCAAAGTTTATTATGGAAAATTTTCTAAATGAGTAAAGACTTTTACCAGTAATCACATTTTGGATTTTGATATCTTGATCCTTTTTTCTTATAATAAATAACAATTTTGTATATTTTGATCAGCCCTGTATCATACTTATCTTTCTTTTTTATCGTCTTCCGTCCAAAATTGAAAAAATAATATTTAAAAAAAAAATCTCATACTCAGGAGATTTTATAACCAAGCAAAAACTTTTATCAAGAATGACTTTTTGTCGTATATGTTTAAATTTTTAGTCCATTTGTCCCCATCTATCCGGGAACATACCGTATAAACATGGATTCGAAAGTTCATTGTTTTCAAGATACACGGTGTTGACAATGATTTCACATATACAGGGTGTTTCAGACTTTTTGAGCGTAGTCCAACTTTCTTATTTCAAATTACAACCCTATTTTTTCATTTGATTTTTGCATTCTTCGAAACATTTTTCATTATAGCATACCCTATACCCAGACTCAACGAAAAAGAAGATATTAACGTCAGAAATCTGCAATGTTTTCGAGCATGTTTTAAAATATATGGTATTATTCGGAAACCTTGAAAACGAAGTAGTTGTCGATAGATGTCAACTTGTCAAGAATGTTCAAACATGGTATATATATTGCGAAGAGGAAACAGTTTGAATATTCTGTTTATACATACAGGGTGACCCAGTTTTCTCCTACAATATTCAAAATTTAGATCCTATTCATCAAAATGAACAGTTTTTATTCTATAAAAATTTGAAAATGTTTGGTTTCTTTTTAGAAGCTTTTTCAAAAGTGGATATAACCCTTTTTGATTGAGTGGTTTTTCTCATGGTTTCGTCGCCTTTCAGAGTAAATATCCATAAAATAAATATTGTTGATTTTTATTGGTAGAATGTAAATTTCAAATATTGCTGGATAAAACTGGGTCACCCTGTATGAATAAAGAAAATATTCAAAACATTTCCTTTTCGCAATATACCATGCTCAAATCTTTTTTGAGAAGTTGACATCTATCAACATTAACAGTTAATTCGCTTCCAAGGTTTCAAAATAATACCATACATTTTAAAACATGCTCAAAAAATTGCAAATTTCTGACGTTAATATCTTCTTATTGGTTGAGTTTGGGTATAGCGTATGCTATGTGAAAAATGTTTAGAATGTTTAAGAGAATTCAAAAATCAAATAAAAAAATAATGTTGTGATTTGAAATAAGAAAGTTGGACCACGCCCAGAAGTTCTGAAACTCCCTGTACCTATATGTGAAATCATTGTTTTCACAAAATTCATTCCGAACTATTAAACTTTCATTTAAAACATTTTTTTCTCAAACATCAAATTAAAAAGTTAATAGTGGGGTCAATTCATCTGTGAACACCCTGTACACCACTGACTTCGTTGCATTTTTAATTTTTTTCTTGATTAAGACATGCAACCGTTTTTTTGTGTAATATCTTCATTTTTTTTCCAACGAGTTATAGTTATTTATGGTACTAGTGCGTTGTGCTTGTTGAAAATAAGTCACGCGAGAATGATTTGTACCACGAAGCCGTCGTTAGGCCGAGTGGTATAAATTCTCAAGTGACTTGTGGAGCATAACGCACGAGTGCCATACAATGTTTAATCCATCAAAAGAAGGAAATCGTTTTTTTATGAGATAATAATTAAATATAAGTTTCAGTGTCAAAATGACTAGACAGTGACATGTTTACATTTTGGTCAAATGAGGTTATTGCTTGTTTGGTTGCCGCGGGAACGTGATGGGTTGTTTGATTGTTTGAAACCATAACTCACTAGTATTATGGATTATAACACACTAGTGTGTTATTTGACACATAACTTGTCCAAAATTACATCAATAATGACACCTATAACTATCATGCGTTGGATAAAGTATTTTTGAAACAATAAAAACGAGGCAGATAGTCAAAAAAGTTGTTTTTCTGGTTGCTTCATTCAAGAAAGAAAAATGGTCAGTGGCCTTCATTTTATTTTTTTCTGTTTTTAAGAAAATCAATATGTTTTGTTATTTTTCAAATTGTTTATTCATAATAATATGTAATAAATACGCACATACATATTTTTGTGCATTTTTTACACAGGGACAGGGGCCCCAAAATTTTCTTGCAGCGAAGCCCCATGACGTCAAGTTACGCCACTGGTTACCAATGAATAGAACATAAAATCAACGTCAATAATTCCATATTCTATAGTTGCTTATCCTGAATAAAAAAAAACAAAATAGCACATGTACCGGTATACGGAGGCAAAACTTCTTCAAGACCGCCAAATAAACACGTCACTAACCAAACAGTCTCGCTTAAATAATCTCAAACTAAAATTTGAGCACACTCTGATAGTCAAGTTCACATGCTACGAACTAAACATGTCGTGTTTAATGTATGAGACACTGAATAATTTCGTACAGAGTTCATGACAACTAATCCCCAAGTTTCACTAAGATTAATCCAAGTTGAACCGGAGCTAGTGAATTTTTCATAATCTGCAGCAGCAATGTTTGAATAGTGGAATCGACTGGAACAACAATAAAAAACAAAAATTATATTTTCCTCAAACCACGTTTTATTTTCCGACAACACAAAGTAATGAGAGTATCACAAGCTCGTTTGTTTGCACTTTCCTGCAATTTTCTTGGGAACAGATAAATAAGGCTTTTATATTGTTCTTTTTGGGCCGTTCAGGAGAGGTATTGTTATGGATTGCGGTTCGGGAATGAATAAAACAATTGTTTTGTAATAGTCCCGGTTAGAGAGTTTAGAAGCTTTCTTGTTCCCTGTAATTAGAAGTCTACTTTGGTACAAAGTGGTTTGATGAATCATGGTATAATCATATTAGCGATATTCGCTTGATTTACTTAACAGAATAAAGAATATATTTCAATTTGCCCGTAGTCAACTTGTTACCCTTTAAATTGATTATATTATATCTCTCATATTCGCAATTTTCTTCGTTGAAGACACCAGACTGCGTCCCGCCTTAATAAGTCATAAACCTATAGCCTCTGTATACAGCCGGCAACTTTATTATTTCATTGGATTTATTCGCCACATTGACTTCGCTTTATTAGTATAAGGGATAGACATGATTGTAGTTATGGCGAGAAAATTAGGTCTAGACATTTGAACGCAACGGGTTGTGAAAACGGATCAAGTGGGCCCGAGAGTGGGCCTTTGTTCTTAACGCAGTAAAATAATGGCAACATGATATACACAATACATTGTGAGTGTATTGGGCTACAATCCAATGAAATTAATAAAACTAATAGAGAAGTAAAAAGTGACACCTATGGCCAGAATTGCAAGTTAAAGATTGTTGGGAGTAAAAAAAAAACTCGGTTTTGAAAACGCCTTCACCAATTTTTATGACATTTTTAGGGAATACAGTGTGTACTATTATATACAGGGTGTCTCACGGTCTATGGTATCTTAGACGTTTACGTAAAACTAGACATAGGATCGATCTGAAAATTTGGCTCAGCACATAATCGAGTATGATCTATATTTTAAAAATATTTTCAGTTCTGCAGTGTTGCCGCTTCTACCCAAAACTCGTGGCAACTTTCTTATTTTGAATGGACCACCCTGTATATTATTATTTTTTTGGATTCCTTGAATGATTCTAATCACTTTTGTTTGATATACTCCTATACCTATCGGCAGCGGTTTTCGAGATATAAATTAATTTATAATATTTTTGTCGTAAAACACATCAATGGATTGAGTTCAATAATTTCGTACTTGAAAACGGTGGAGAGTTGAAGTTGCTATGCCGACTAGAGGAAGGTAGGTTTATATGGTTCCAATGGAGAAACCGATCTGTAAATATACAGGGTGCTTCAAATTTATTAATCTTTTTCCTATACACAAAAAAATAATAATATACAGGGTGGTCCATTTAAAATAAGAAAGTTGTTACGACTTTTGGAAAGAAGCGGCAACACTGCAAAACTGAAAATATTTTAAAAATATAGATCATACTCGATAATGGGCTCAGCCAAATTTTCAGGTCGATCCTATGTCTAGTTTTCCGTAAACGTCTAACGTACCATAGACCGTGAGACACCCTGTATGTATATATATTAAAGATACCACAAAAATCTAGACAAAAAGTTATTATTGATAAAAGTTTATGCTTAGTCTGAAAATAATGCTTGAAAAAATCAATTTTCCATAAGAAACTTTGATTAAGATTTACAGGAATAATGAAAAATAAAAGAATGTTATTTTGCTTGAAAGTAAACATACCTTTTTTTAATACGCAATATCTTGAGTTTTTATTACAAGTAACAATTTTGTCATGTTCAATATTGACCAGTTTTGTATCATACTTATCTTTCTCACGTTTACCGTAAAAAAAAACAAATTTCAGCATTCTCTTCCATGTAATTTTCATATTTTGTTATTTTTTTGTCTCCAATGTACCTACATCTGACAGATTTTATTTTCAAAGCAAAATTTTTTATCAAGAATGCTTTTTGATGGTATCTTTAAATTTTTAGTTCATTTGTCTTTATCATACTGTATAATCTACCATATTATACATATACAGGCAGTCTCACCGGAAACAAACTCGATCTGTATACGGAATGTCATACATAGGAAAATTTTGAAAATTTGACAGTATACCATCATCGACGGGGGCAATCAGACAATCAGGTTGTACCGGAAGTAGGTGTCAATTCGCTTGTTTCAAATGGAGCACCCTATATATTAGTACATTTTTCAATTCTACGTGAAATTCTAAGAATACTTTATGTATGATGTACTATACCTAAGTATAAGTGTTTTTGAAATATTTCAGTTTCCATGTGTGAACGCCCGGGTTAACAGCTTACCAGAAAACAGAGAAACGGCAACATTGCTGTGCGAACGGGAGCTACAGTCAGCTGCAAGTCGGTAGAAACCGTTGTCGGGAGCCGTTGCCGGGAGCCGATGCCGATAATAGTTTTGGCAGATTGAATGATCGTCGTGTTAAAAACTGATTATTGTTTTAAAACTCGTTTAATTATACTTTTCCGAATATATTGATGGGATTTCGGTATATAATAGTGTTTCAGTTGGCTGATTGTGCACGAGTTTTTATCAGAAGTGGGATTATCAATTAATTATTGGTGTTGGTGAAAATTTGAAAGCTTACTGTCATCATGGGAAAACGATCTCGCAAGCATCGTCGTAGCAGAGATAGCAGCAGTAGCTCCTCGTATTCTTTCAGTGACTCAGAGGGGGACAGAAAAAGGACTAGAAAGGATGGGTTTACGAAGAATGTTCGTTCATTTACACCAGAGTTACCGGCTCCCAGTACCAGTACAACTTCAGTGAAGAGTTCAGGTTTGATAGATCTAGTTAATTTGCTTAAAAATGAACAACAAAGGCCTAAAATCAGTATGTCCGTTAGAGATACTGATATCACCAATTTCAATCCAATGTTTGATAATGTTGATGAGTGGATTGCAAGAATTGATGAACTTTCGATTAATTACAATTGGGATGATATCAATATCTGTCATTTAGCCATTAATAAATTACAAGGGCCAGCCGAGACATGGTATAAAAGTTTACAGACCATTCCAAAGTCGTGGAGTGAATGGAAAATTTTATTGATCGAAACTTTTCCTTCATTTCGTGATCTTCATACTCTAATGACTGAAATGTTGGCGTTTAAACCCAAAAATAATCAAAATTTGTATGAGTACTGTTTTCAGAAGCTTTCATTGATAAGGAAAATGAACTTAAATTTGAGCGGAAGTGACGAAGTAAACCTTATTGTTGGTGATTTGGACAATCGAAATCTAAAGTTTTCCGTTAAGGCTGCGAATATAACGGATCCATCTAAGTTGGCGGTATTTTTGAAGTCGTTTGAACCAAGTGTAATTTCGGGAACTATTCAAAAACAACGTTCTGCCTTCTCGAAAACTAGTACCATTCAAAATGATCAACCTTTTGCTAGAGTCTTCACAGTCTGTTATAAATGTAAACAACCAGGACACAAGCGATACCACTGTCCTCAGAATGTGACAGCAAGTATTCGCAGTAATCTTTATTGCAATTACTGTCGAATTAAAGGTCATGTTATCGAGAATTGTTTTAAAAAAAAAAAAACAGTCACAAATATCTCAGGCAACAGCAATACCCGGTACTAGCCAAATGAGGGAAAACAAGCAGGTAATGTTGATATCGAGAGTTGGTGATAAAAATAAGTTTTATAAATCCGCTAAAATAAATGGTCAGCGCGAAGTTAAATGTTTCATTGACTTAGGTAGTGAATGTTCACTTTTAACGGACAATTTGGCGAAAGCATTAGAATTAAACATTGTTAAACTTTCGGAGCCTGTTAACTTGACTGTATTTGGTGGGTCAGAAATCAAAGTTTTTTCTGAAGTATTTTGTGAACTTTCTCTAGATAATGTTAATTTACCTATCGAATTACTTATAGTGGAAAAATGTACGCCTCACGTTGACCTTGTGATTGGTCAAAACTTTACGGAAGATGTTCGCATTACGTATTCTCGTATTGGTCATGAGCTGTTATTTTCTTTGGTTCCTCTGACTGTTAATGCGTTGAATTTGACACAAAAATCTGTTGAGCATCAAATAATACAAGTGGGAACAAATGATGTAAAAATTCAGACACAGATTCAAAATATCGTCGGAAACTTTCCAATATGTTTTCCGGAGAAAAATTCCAAGCTAGGATGTATTTCTGGTGAACAAATGGTCATCAAATTAAAATCAGACACCCCTATAGTTCAACGACCCTACAGATTAGCTGAAGCTGAGAAAGTTGTGTTCCGTAAATTGATTGACGAGCTCTTGGAAGACGGTACCATCAGGCCATCAGTGTCGCCATTTGCTAGTCCAGTGATAATGGTGAAAAAGAAAACGAGTCAACAACGCCTCTGTGTGGATTATCGGATGATCAATAAGCAATGCATCAAGGAAAATTATCCACTACCAATTATCGAGGACCTGATAGATAGGTTAGCTGGTCAAAAGTATTTTACCATTTTGGATTGTAGGTCGGGATATCATCAGATCAGGCTATCCAAAGAGTCAATTCCCATCACAGCTTTCATTACCCCCGATGGAAAGTATGAATATTTGAAGGTACCATTTGGGCTGACAAATGCTCCATACGTTTTTCAACGTGCAATGGACACCATTCTTGGGGAATTGAGATTCAGTCAAGTTCTGGTTTATCTTGACGATATTTTGGTTCCATCAAAAACAATTCAGGAAGGACTGGAAACACTTCAGATTGTTCTTGCCCGTCTGGAGGAACATGGAGTCAGTCTCAACTTGAAAAAATGTCATTTCCTGACTGATGAAATTGAATATCTGGGTTATATTATCAAGAATGGACAAATTCAACAGAGTTCAACTAAACTGATGGCAATCGACAATTTTCCCGTCCCCAAAGATATTCATCAAATCCGGCAGTTCTTAGGTTTGGTTGGACATTTCAGGAAGTTCGTACCAAACTTTGCACAAAAAGCCAAACCTTTGACTAAATTGTTGAAGAAAGACAAACAATGGGAATGGACAGATGAGCAACAAGGATCCTACGAATGTTTGAAAGAAGTGATGACTTCCTCTCCCATCTTAACCCTCTTCGATGGTCGAAAAGAAACGGTCTTGTATACAGATGCTAGTCGAGTAGGAGTAGCTGGAATGTTGGTTCAGGTAGAACAAGGAAATGAGAGGGTCGTAGGTTTCTATAGTCGAACAACTTCTCCAAGCGAACAACGATATCACTCGTTTGAATTAGAAGCGCTCGCTATTCATAACTCGGTAAAACGATTCAGGCACTACCTGATCGGAACAAGTTTCAAGATTTTCACTGATTGTGCAGCTGTACGGAGCGCCATGGTAAAGAAAGATCTGAACCGCCGAATTGGACGATGGATCATGGATCTACAAGAATATGATTTTGAGATTCTCCATCGACCAGGTACCCGTATGGCGCATGTAGATGCATTGAGCCGTAATCCGGTCCCGGATTGTAACAAAGGTGTTTATGCAACCGTCATTTCGGAACATGATTGGATTTTCCCAAGAATCAGATAAAGATATATCTAGCATCAAGAGAATACTGCAAACTGGTGATCGACCCACTAATAGGTCTATTTTCAATGACTACGAGCTTCGTAGAGGACTTGTTTATCGAAAGACAGAATGCGGAAACCGCATAGTACTTCCTAAGGCGTGCAGGTGGCAGGTTCTCCGCTACAACCACGATGATATTGGCCATTTTGCCTTCGACAAGACCTACGAGCAAGTTTCTAACAGTTTTTGGTTCCCAAAGATGCGGAAGTTCATACGACAATATGTGAATGCTTGCATCAATTGTATGTACCATAAGACTCCATCCGGAAAACGACCTGGATACTTACACCCAATTCCGAAAATTCCCCGTCCATTTCACACTATGCATATCGATCATCTTGGACCATTCTGTAAGAGCAAACAAGGAAACTGCTACGTAATAGTCATTATTGACGCTTTCACAAAGTTTTGTTTTATTAAAGCCGTCAAAAACACCAAGTCTAAATTCGTGATCGAGGAACTTAACAAAATCATTCAAATTTTTGGTGCTCCCAAACGTTTAATCAGTGCAGGCAAGAGTCGAAAACTTGTACCCAAGAGGAAGGGACCTTTCAAAATTACAAAGGTGATGGAAAATGACCGGTTTGAGGTCAGCGATATTCCAGGTTCAGGCAGATCGAGGACGCCATATGTCGGGGTGTATGCTGCTGAACAAATCAAAAGATGGATCACCTTTGGTGACGTTCAATAAAGTACTGTAACGGTTGAACGAGAAAGCCGACGAGATTCTATAATCTCTGGACAGTAAAATGTCGTCGGGACTAGATTCCCTGGACTGTACAATGTCGTCGGGATAAGATTCCCTGGACTTTACAATGTCGTCGGGATAAGATTCCCTGGACTGTAGAATGTCATCGAGATTAGTATCTCTGGACTCTAGAATGTCGTCGGGATTCCAGAATTCCTGGACTGTTGTAGTATGTCAATGGGATTCCGGAATTCCTGGACTTCAGGATGTCATCGGAATTCCAGAATCCCTGAAACATAAAACATCTCTGGATTGCAAAATACCGTCGGGATCTCGGTCCTTGGGTTGAATCCATTGCCGTCGAGATGTTAGATCTCTGGGCTCAGGTTTTTACTCTGTCATTGAATCAGAATCAGAATCAGAATAAGCTTTATTATCAAAAAACCAATGGTTTAACAGACAAAGCACAGTATAATATTCTAAAAATAAAATCACAAAAAACAAAAAGGAGACTAAAAGTACAATAAATAGAAAAAAATAAAGAAAAAAGTAATAAAATTTAACCTAAAACTATATATCATAATATTTAAAATAGGGCAATGATCACAATAAAAATACTACATTAAATGAAAAAATAAAATTCACTAGCCATAAAGTTTATCTTTATAAAATTCATCCAACGTATAAAAAGCTTTATTCAATAAAATATCACAAACAGAGTTCTTAAACTTAGGGAAACTAGATAAAGATTGCACACTTTTTGGTAGGTGGTTAAACATTCTAATTGGCTCGTAAATCACAGATCTTTTTGACATTGTTGATGATCTCTTTGCTATTTGGTGATTATATTGTTCACTATTCATATTTTTGTTACAGAATTGGGTCAAACCGACGATCATCCAGTCAGGATGGCCGAATGTGAACGCCCGGGTTAACAGCTTACCAGAAAACAGAGAAACGGCAACATTGCTGTGCGAACGGGAGCTACAGTCAGCCGCAAGTCGGTAGAAACCGTTGTAGGGAGCCGTTGCCGGGAGCCGATAATAGTTTTGGCAGATTGAATGATCGTCGTGTTAAAAACTGATTATTGTTTTAAAACTCGTTTAATTATACTTTTCCGAATATATTGATGAGATTTCGGTATATAATAGTGTTTCAGTTGGCTGATTGTGCACGAGTTTTTACATGTCAAAAATGACGTTTGTAGGTTCCCATTAAAATGTAAATTTTTTGTAGAAGAAAGCCTTTATTGTTTAATTTGTATTGGATTTGTTGTTGAAGGGGACCTACTTTGAAAGATGTTTCACAATATTTTGATAACTATTATTACAGGCTGCCCCAAAAATAAGATCAAGAATAAAATTGAGAAAACTGCCAAAAGTCAATTTTTTCAAATGGAAACCTCCAATTTTTATAATTTTATCTTATTAAGCATTGCGAATAAAGGTGAGTTTGTAAAAGATTGACCATTCCAAAAATTCTCAATTTTGTTTTTTTTACAGTTTTGGAACCAGTCGGTTTCATTCGTCGCAGAGAAAGAACACCATGGACATTTCCATTGAGAAATAAATGACTTTTTGAAAAAAAAAATCTGTCTAAAAACAGTGGCGTACGATTTTCTCCTTTTGAAAATACAACCCGGCGATCGGTGTCACATCTCAAGCTACTTCTTTATGATCCTCAATACTCTAGACGTTCTGACCAGTTGTGCTGGAACATCATCATTTCAACCCCTTATCTGTACAGTTAGCCTTCGTGCCAGAGGATCGAGAATGATAATACTGCCAAGAAGACCCTTCCTATAAGCTACCAAAAGAAATATATATCCCCGGCTGGAGCAGTACCAGCGAAACACTATATCAAGAAGAAGAAAGGAGTGGTGAACAAGGAATAGCCGATGAGCTTCCATATAGCCTAGAAGCTGCACGTGGACAAAAGTGGAACGAGACTATGCACTTCAACAAATCCTACGAAAATTGAAAAGTGGAAACATGCCAATCCGTAACAACCCTCTCGTAACGCCAAATGATGATGCCTGGTCTCTACCTCCTCACCCAGATTCAGGCACTTCATCCAAGTTAACAAGGAGTTTGAACGCCTGAAAGCCTCCACCGTCTTACAATCAGAATACTCTCGGCCCTTTACTGATGAGGACATTTCAGAGGCACTAGAGAATGTCAAGTCATTCCGGCTACCCCAGCCGGCTTCGCTGCTTCTCGTTGATGACACGCGATTTCGTGGAGTACTGCCACAAAAGTGGCGCCCCCTGCTCGATGTCTGCCCAATCAGCAATCAGATAAAAAATCAGCCCGAGCTATCGGAACGTAAGCATCATCGCTACTGCCTCACGCACAGAAAGAGAAAAGCCCGTTTTTGTTCATGGTCCTTCGAGCCGGATAAGCGGTCCTTATAGGTTCTTCTTAGTCATCTTGCAGACTTTCAATGTCCTTGTATACCTCATTTACTCCAAATAATGGCCTCAGAAATTTGCCAAGGATTCCTCTTTTTGTCGGCATATATTATGATATGCATGCTTCTTCTTGAGAGTAGGATTTTATCTTCTTTTCTCTCAAATGGCTTGCCAACGTGTCACATTGTGTCTCCCTTTATTCTGGCCCAAGATACTCTTTCTCTGGATGATGGATCGTGTAGTTTCCTTGACATGACTTCGAGGGCGGCCTTCTATGAACGGGCGTCTTGGATTGCTCATTCGCTTTTATGATTGGACAGCGGTCTTCTATGAACGGGCGTCTGCGACTGCTTGTTTAGTTGGGCACTTGGACGGCGGTCTTCTTGTAATTTCTTGTGATTGGACTGCGGTCGTCTTGCATGCTTGTTTTCTTCCACTGACAGCCCTTTTCGTTTTTCTTTCCAGGGAAGGGCACTGCTAGCACAGGTACTCTTCCTGGCCATAAGGACACTTCAGCAATTGGCAATAGGCGAACAATACATAGCTCTGCTGTAACCTAAGTCAAATGTGGCCTCAGCAAGAAATAAGACAACACTGTTCAAATTGGAATTATGTGTCGCAGTACTTCTGCAAAAATTGTTACAAAAGACAATATAAGCATTGGAACCGCCGCCCACAGACTGTCGGTATAAATTCAAATATTTTTAACCATATTCAAGTAAACAATGAAATTGTTCAAATAAACGCTACCTAATTGAGAAGCTGATAATATAATAATAATGATAATCTTTATCTCTTGTTCCACAAATACATCACAGAAGACATGATACTTACAACTTATAAGGGTACCTAGCAGAAACAATAACAGATAAAATACAAACGAAAAAAACGTCTGTATTCAACGTCAACTGATCGCGGGTCCCAACAAAATCTAATGCAAAAATAAATTGGCAATGAGCATAGTACACGGAAATAGCTTTGCTTTAAAAGATTCACGATCCAAGCTGTGACACTTCTTATTGTCAACAATCCCGGATTTGGAGTTACCGAGGCACCACTACGTGAATGACAAATTGGTGGTGGCTGGAGTTCGACTACAAACGCGAATATACAGGGGGGACATCTGGCAAGTAGCAAGCTGAGCGTTCTTGCTGTGAATAAGGATGCTTTTGAATGGAATAAATTCAAATCTTTGTCGATTATTCCTTCTTTAAATACTTGTACAGCATCTGCAGATTTGAAAATTTATTTGTCTAAACTAGGTATGTTATTGAAAATCCAGCGGGTCCAAATGAGTCACTTCTTACATTTCTCTTTGAAATCTACACTATTTCTAGTCTCGCCGTGAATTACCACCATTGAAGGGATTTTTCCTGATTCGTCTGAGAAAGGATATCAATTCGAAATATAAAGACAAATTGTGCATTGTGCAAATCCCCATTTCTTCTGTATGTTTCATGCAAGTGATTTAAAATTCGTTTCTCAGACGAGCTGGAGATGTTGGACTGTGTCATTTTGCTATTCAGAAATAGAGTTATACAAAATCGACGACATGCGATGATCTTATGTGAATGGTTTCCATTAAGTAAAGAAACAATCACACTTGTCCGAAGTTCGACAAAAGAAATTCAATCTCATGTTTGGATTAAGTCAACTTGAAAGTTGAAAACCTTACTATGTTGATGTACAAATGAAGTTAAGTTGATAATCTTGCTATTGTGCATAGCTGCACAAATTGGAAATTCCAAAACCATCCAACTGATTCATTTCCACAAATTCCGAGTTTCCAAGCTCATCGTGAAAAGTTTGCGGAAAATAAACGCATCGCGCGACAGCCGAACAAATTAAAGTGCATCACTGCCAAATTGCCTATGTGTTATTTTCCAGTAGCGATAGACTTTTTCGATGTGCTGTCCGGAATTTCGTGCTATTCTTGCTTGGCTAACGTATATCTATCGACATAACCAAAATTGGTTATCCGGTTTTGTTCCATTGTTGAGCAAAAAGATTTGTTGGTGATGAACTTCTAAAATGTTACAGGTTAAACTTGTCCAACAAATACAATTTAATAAGTAATTCAGGATACCGAGGTTAGTCGAGCTGATGCACTCTTGTAAAGACATTGCAATTTCTGAGACTGATCCAATAAAACAAAAAGTTATGGAGGCGCCGGGTATCGATCCCGGTACCTCTCGCATGCTAAGCGAGCGCTCTACCATCTGAGCTACGCCCCCCATACATATATATTCTCTCATGAAAATTGCATTTAAAATACACCTGAACTTGACATACAAACGAGCATACAAACCAAAATAAATATCAGGTTTTTAAAATCATTTCACGACCGACTCGACAACACACCCAAAAGCTGCTCCGCATATATTATAGGTGACAACTTTTACTTTACAATAAATAACAATGCAGTGAAGACAAAACAATGAAAGATCTTGCTACAGCCATTCTAGTACCTTATACCTTATATGATTTGTGTTCGCCTAGGAGCTTTGTACAATTTTTTTTTTTTTGATTTTCTTCCCAAATCCTAAATGTTTCGTCGGAGTCAAGGTCCGTAGTCCATAGTTCAGCATAGTATACATGATTCGTGATTTCGATTGTGAGTGGGCCACATGGCTCCATGGTCTATTGTGGCTCAAAAGATCGCGAGATCCTTTGAACAGACATCACAACCATGAGTGAGGCATTGTTCAGACCATTTTCAGTATTCGAGGGATCCAAAGGACAATTTGTCAGAGGCGAGCAATCGCATTCACAGATAATATGTCTGGATGTCTCATCCTCCTCAAGGCACAGTCTGCATTCAATGTCCTTGGTATGCCCCATTCTGTACATAGGAACCTCAATATGCAGTGACCAGTGTAGAAACCCACCACTAGTTGGATTTCCTGTCTGTCGAGTTCCAGAATTTCTCTGGCGCGTTTCTTTTGTGGTTCAATGATAAATTCTTTTGGGTTTTCCCAGTATTGCAAAAACTGGTTATCCATTCATGTGGATATCTCAGTGGCCGCAACATCATGTGCAATTCCTAAGGTCAGCTCTGGACCAATGAAGTCCCTGGTCACCGCTACCAATTTGATATCATTAGCTATGCCGAGCTTTTTCAGTGCATTCTTGCAACTATTCACAGTCCTCCAAGAGTTGTTGTGGATTTCAAGGGACTTCAGTAGCGCTCGACTATCTGAGAAATTGTTTATTGTCGGCCCCGGCTGTGTGATATCTCGACTTTTTCCTGGCCACAATAGGCTCCAGATCCTGCGCCAGAAGGCGTTCCAGATACGTCCGGGTACTAGAAGGTGTCAGCTTTTGTTAGGCTGAAAGGGTCATGTGTCCACTCTTTCCGAAGAGGGAAAAGTATGTCATAGTTTTTCCTGCTAATGGTTCTGGTGGGCATAACATCAAAGATAACACTTAGATTGCAATGGTCCTCTGATTCTCTGATCAGTCTGTTGGGTGCTACTGTGTCTGCCCTGGCTATGATTCTGTATGTAGCCCCTCTCGCCACCTTTTCTAGCACAATGTTTTGGGGAGGGAGATGTAGCAGGCATTCAAGCACCGTAGACGGTGTGGTGCTAGTCGCTCCACAGATGGCCAGGCTGGCTTGATGCTGTAGATGTCTTACGGATGACAGAGTATTCCAGGGTTTTGTGACGCCTAGATATACCACGTCTGTCGCAAATGGAACAGTAACCTCATTCAGTGTAGAGGGAAGTAGGAAGTTCAACTTTCTTCTTCTAGCGAGGGGTATTATAGTTTTATGATTATTTTTCCAGGGTTCACAGACATTTTGGTCTCTTCTGCACCAATCATTCACAAGGTCAATGACTTCTTAGATCCCAGTGATTTCCTCATCCGAGATATTTCTGATAAGAGCAACAACATCGTCTGAGTAGCCGACTACGTCCACTTCCAGCAATTTCACCATGGCTAACAGGTCGTCAATGAGAAGGTTCCACGAGAGGTGTCAACGCCCGTGGAAATTCTTTCGTGACCCTGAAACACACCTCTACGCAGTTGAGGAAGGTTTCAGTCACCCCGCTATCCAGTGTGCACCTAATAAACTTAGATACTGCAGGTTCGACCCCTCGGGTAGAGTATTATTAAATGCTCCCTCTATGTCTAGGAAAATAAACCCTCAACTATGGCCTCGAGGGATTCGTTTATTTTTCATACTATGTTGTTGAGGTTCAGTTCCGTTGATTTTCCTATCTAATAGGAATATTGATGTATGTTTGGGGGTTTTGCTATTAGGGCTCTCCCCTGATTTGCACATTCAGGATCTTTTCCAAACTTTTTAGTAAGAAAGATGTAATGCCTACTGGACGTAGCGATTTTGGGATAGGGTCTGATCGTCCTGCCTTTGGTATATATAGAGCACTTTCACCCTGGTACATCCCTTTGGGACACAGCCTCAAGCGAGACAGGCTGGAAATAGTCTCATCAAGAGGAGCAGAAGACATTCCAGTAAGGATATGATAAGGGACAGAAGATTTTCAAAATGAGATATCACTCAATTTTTTCAGCGAAAATTTATTTCACCCCATTTTTTTTCGTGAAATATATTCTTTTCAAAGAGATTGAGTAATAGCTGACTTTGAAGGTCTTCTTAGTTTGGACAAGTTTACTCTTCCGGTAATAATTGATTATATTGGATACGAAAAAATAAATAAAAACAAATGTTTGACAAGCTGTAATATTAACAGGAATGATAGCAGAGACTTGAAACTCTGCAGTTGAAATCAGGACCTTCAAAATAAGTCATTCCATTTAACATTTTGGGGGTGAATATCACCCTCGCTCAGGGGCTGATGTTGCAAATTGTTTCCCCCTCGAAACAAAAATTGACGGGTCCGAGCGTTTTTCATTTTATTTTCTTGGGAGTACGTTATTCAGGGTGGGAAGTTTCAAAATTGTCACCCTGTATTTCAAAGCTGCGTGACAAGGAAATAAAGACCTAAAAACCTCGCTTGAAATATATATTTTAATCCTTGATTAACTCTCCCAAAAGTGGCCTGTGCATTCGCCAGTCAGATTTCCACAAAAATATACGTCCCTCGACTTCGCAGAATTTGTGCGTGAAATAATACTTTGTGATAAATGAAGGAAAAAACAACAAAGTGTCTGATTTTTTTTTGTAAAAAAATAAAAAAGTTATGGAGGCGCCGGGTATCGATCCCGGTACCTCTCGCATGCTAAGCGAGCGCTCTACCATCTGAGCTACGCCCCCCATACAAGTTTATTCTCTCATGAAAATTGTGTCTTAAATTACACCCGAACTTGACATACATACAAAAATAAACATCAGGTTTTGAAATAATTTCGGCGACCGACACCACGCCCGAATTTTGCATAGGTTACTGAACTTTTACTTCTCATTAATTACGAGTTAATGCAGACACAATCCATTACATTAAAAAACTGATTTTTCGATAAATTATGTATGAAAAGAATGAAAGCATAGACTACAAAAAGAATTTAAATGAGAAGAAATCCCTCGAGAAATTATACCCTCTGTCGAAAAAATCATGCTTTTCAAATTTTGTTATTACCCACGTTATCTCAAGCTAAGAATTATATTGCTTAGCTTTCATGTTTTGGTAAAAACTTGTTTAATATAAAGAATCCCGCGGTTTTTGGTGCGCGGAAAACTTAAAGGGAATTAAAAATATGCTTGATCTTTTGACGGTCTATAAATTGCGTTAATTACAAAAAGTTCCCTCCATTATTCATTAAACACGGAAATACGGCTTAAATATGAATTAAAGCATTTTAAACTTGACCCTTTAATAATAAGCAACCAGGGTGTTGTTATTGTGAACAACAACCAAGAACCTAGACAATAGACTATTATAATATTATCACAGCCAAGCATAGACTAATAATTCTTAGCAGACTAGCTATAAATTGTCATGTACCACAAGCCAGAGTAAAAACAGGAGACTCGTCCTGCCATAACCTGGAATAATATTTTGTAGAATATTTTAGTATATTTCGCTAGAAAGATGAAATTAATGTCGTTGACTTTGTTCCCGTTTTAAATATAGTTTCCTGATGTAAAAGCGGAAATATGGAAGTTGATTTGAGTTTCCGTTGTACATTTGATGTACTTACAGGGTGATTGATTTTCAGCTTTAAGGGGGCGTTTACGGAGAGCCTAGAAACTTGAAATACATTTCCAGCATTTTCTCTTGGGCACATTACTATACAGATTGGATAGTCTACGACAACTGGCACCTTGTCGCTGAAAATGAATCACCCTGAACAACGAAGACTTGAAGTTCCAGGTCATTTCACCCGATGCATATCGAATTACCAGTTTGGTTTCAAAATTGTGAAGCATTCTGTGGTGTAGTAAATTAGGAAATTGTTTTTTTTTTCATGCTAAATTATTGTATAGTTTTCAAGGGAGATATGAAACTTTGTATCAGAGCATATACACATTGAATCTTATGGAAGATAAATGAGTGCTAACTAACCCACAAATCGTTTTCAATTTCAAGCCAGTGACCTTATCTTATGTGTGCTAGTATCATGTAGAATCATTATTGATTCTTGAATGATACGCGATTTTGGCTTTCGTTTGGAAAATAACAAAACTTTGCAACCATAACCTCACCATGTAAATTTTTCTTAAATTCTTGATCAAATCCCAATTGATTTTGGTGTGTTATTGTTTTACTGACTTGTCATCACAACATAACTGGAAGTGTGCCAATGTTTATTGTTGTCCATGAGCAATTACCAATCAAATTTAAATTTGACAAAATATTGGGAAAATATATTTGTACTAGTTTTGTCCTATTGTTCACGTAATTGTTCACGTAATGTATACAATTATCATGTTTTGTATTGTTTTTACTCTAGCATTTTGTATTTGCTT
Organism: Orchestes rusci; assembly: GCA_958502075.1. Classification (NCBI taxonomy): domain Eukaryota; kingdom Metazoa; phylum Arthropoda; class Insecta; order Coleoptera; family Curculionidae; genus Orchestes; species Orchestes rusci. The sequence goes on from OY293305.1 coordinate 8,042,827, forward strand.
TGTCCATAAAATTTATTCAATTTTTTTTGTGGCAATAAAGCATAATTGATTCGATTTGATTTGAAATAGAACCTACAAATCTAATCTGAACAAAATCCTTTAAAAAATTACAAAATTATGCAAACATTACCTCATTTAATTGTTGTTGAATTTCTTGATCAAACTCCAAATTAGAACCTCCAAATCCGAATTCAAATCTAATTTAAACAAAACCCTTTGGAAAATCATGCAAACATAACCTCAATTGGTCAATGTTTGTTAAATTTCTTGATCAAACCCTGTATTAGGACCAAAATTAGAACCAACAAATCTTATTTAAACAAAATATTTTGAAAAATAACAAAACTATGCAAACATAACCTCACCATGTCATTTTTTCAAAAATTCTTGATCAAATCCCATATAGAAGCTACATATCTAATTTGAACAAAATCCCTTAAAAAATAACAATATTATGCAAACCTAACCTCACTTAGTCAATTTTTGCTACATTTCTTCGTCAAAGCCTTGATTAGAACCTACATATCCGATTTCAACAAAATCCTTTGGAGAATAACAAAACTATGCAAACATAACCTCACTATGTTTTTTTTTCTTGATCAAATCCCAATTAGAGCCTACATATTAAATTTCGGCAAAATCCTTGGAAAAATAACAAAATTATGAAAACATAACCTCACTTGGTCAATTTTTGTTAAATTTCTTGATCAAACCCCAATAAAACCTACACATCTTATTTGAACAAAATATTTTGAAAAATAACAAAACAATGCAAACCTCACTATGTCATTATTTCAAAAAGTCCATCGCGGACAAGCAACGTGACACGTAATTCTTATAAAGGTTGAACCAGAAGTAATGGGACATACGGTAACTGTAGATTCCTTGCACAAAAATATTGCGATCTAAGTTGTCAATTCCGAAAGTTGATATGAACAGAGATACAGGGTGTAAAAAAAGTTTTATCTTGATATTTGATTTTTTCAAACTTCTGAAATAATCAAGTTATATCGATGAAATTTGATATATTATGGGGATTGTGTGACATGCAAAATTCAAATCTGAGCACGGAATTGCTCTTACTTGTAGGGGGCGCCACTTACACACTTTTTCAGTCATTCAAATAGTCAGAATTTTTTTGTACGCACTCGTACATTTTTTTAAAATTGAAAAAAAATGATTTTTCCATCATGTTTACATGAGAAAGGTATACTTTGTAGAAGTGCCTACGAGTAACCTTTCTCAAGATATTTGAACTTGAAGTAATTCATGCAATGTGGTTTTAAATGGAAAATTTTGAAAATGAACATAGTAGGCTTCGAAAACGGCGTTATCATGGTAATTTTGACATAGGCTTGAAAGCTCAATGTTTCTTGATTTAAAAAATTAATCTAATTTTACATTTTTCTTAAAAAAAAAATTAAATTATTTAAAAAAATATATTTTTTGTTTGGGTTTTTTCAGAAGAAACATTGAACATCGAGACACATCAAAATTACCGCGACAACGGCGTTTCCGATGCCCCCTATATTAATTTTCAAAATTTTTCCTTCGAAACAACATTGCATAGATTACTTCACGGGCAAATATCTTGAAAAAGGCCACTCCTAGCGACTTTTACAAAGTATTCCTTTTTTACGTTAAAATTACGGAAAAATCAATTTTTCAACTGAAAAAAAAGTTCGAGTGCGTACAAAAAAGTTATAACTATTTGAATGAGTGTAAAGATGTGTAAGTGGCGCCCCCTACATGTAAGAATCATACCAAATCTAGAGATGAATTTTGCATGCCAAACAACCCCTATATTCGATTTCATCAAAATAACTTGATTATTTCAAAAGCTATTTGAAAAATTCAAAAATTTTAATTCAACTTTGACAACCTGGAATGAACAAGTTGAGGTCTACCGCAATATTTTTGTGTGAGGAATTCACTGTCACTGTATGTCCCATTACTTCTGGTCCACCCTGTATAAAGGGTGAAAAAAAAGTATGAAATATTGCTAATATCTTCTAAACTGCTAGCATGTTTTTGATAAAAATTTGCATACACACATAATTTTCAATGAGGAATAAAATGAAAATAATTTCGTTTTCAAAAATATACAGGGTGGGTAAAAAATATGATCAGCTTTTTTTTTTTTAAATGGATCACCCTGTATATTTTTACGAATATGGATAGATCTTTTTGAAACAATCTCAGTTATATAGGGTTTTATTTGTTTATCTTTCAAAATGATAGAGTTATACCAATTTGATTAAAAAAAAAAAACGCATTTATGATTTTTTACCCAAAATTCAATTGATTGAATGAAGTGAAATGTAACAATCACAACATGTTTCTACGTCTACAAGGTGACTTGAAAAGTATTAACTACATAAAAAAGACAGAACAAAAATATTAAATTAAAAAGCAGCTGGACCACCTGAACAGTAATCGAAAGAAAAAAAACACCCATTCAAGGTTCATCTAGTCCAGGAACTTTCACAAGATGATTTCCTTGGAAGAATGCAGTTCTGCAAAATTTGTATGGAGAGATGTAATACCAATCCCATCTTGTTCCATCAAATCCTTTTTTCGGATGAAGCTACTTTCATGCTGAATGGAAATATCAACTATCAACATACAAAACTGTAGATATTGGTTCGCAGTTGATCCCCGGTGGATGGTCGAAGCTCACACTCAAAGACCAAGAAAGGTGAACGTTTGGGCAGGCATTATATAGGTCATAATATCATCTAGTCATTTTTCATAGATGGAAACCTCACTTCCTAATCATATTTATAGTTGTTGCGTGATCATGTGATCCCGGAAGTACTGGACCGAACTGTGGTTTCAACCGGATGGTGCTCCTGCGCATTTTGACCTACAGGTGCCTCAATTTTTGTACCAAACTTTTCCGAATCGGTGGAAAGGAAGAAGAGATGCTATTGAGTGTACCGCTACAACCCCGGACCTTAACCCCCCAGACTTTTATCTGTGGGGGCATTTGAAAAATAAAATTAATACTGTTATGCATGAAATTCATTGGAATTCTTTTTATAATGTTTAGCCAATAATGGTGAACAATTTGAACATTTAACCAATTTTCTGGTGGTTCGTTAGAAGTATCTAATAATTATTATTAGGTATTGCTTAGGTGGTTTAACTGCTTTTTATTTAATTTTTTTTTGTTCTGAATTGTCCATGTGCGTTGTGATTTTTAAGTCACCCTGTAGAAGCAGAAACATGGCATTGTTACATTTATTTGACTTATTTCAATAATGCATTTTGCTAAAAAAAATTATAAATGACTTCTTTTTGATAAAATTGGTAAAACTCTTTCATTTTGACCGATAAACAAATAAAACCCTATATCATTGAAATAATTTCAAAAAGATCTATCGATGTACGTGAAAATATCCAGGGTTATCCATTTACAATAAAATAGGTGATCATAATTTTACCTACCCTCCATATTTTTGAGAATGAAATTATTTTCATCTTATTCCTTACAAAAAATTATGTGGTTAGGCAAATTTTTATCAAAAAAATGCTAACGGTTTGAAAGATATTAGCAATATTCAAGTCTTTTTTCCCCCCTGTATAAAGATAATTTCAGCGATATTGATAAAATGATAATACAAGAATGGGACAGCAAGCTAATAATAGTTATTTATGGTATTAGTATGTTACGTTGAAAATAAGTCACGCGAGAAAGATTTAGAAGTCACTTGGGAAACATAACACACGAGTGGCAGACAATTTTTTATCCAACAAATGGAGAAAATCGTTTTTTTTTACGAGATCATTATTAATGAGCTTTGTAATCAAATCAAACTTACGTGGTGATTGTGATATTATCACTTATAATCTCCCCGGAGCTCGAATTATTTCCGGAAATTTTGTCTTCTTGAAAAATTCGCAACGAGAACAAATTTCCGGATTATTAATTCGAGCTCAAGGGAGATTCGGCAAGAAAATTTCATGCCAAAGCTATTTGAGAAGATTTAATAGTAGCGGCTGGACTCACCTCGCATTTAGTGGAAGAAACCAACGGCTCCTCACTCTAATCGCCATTGAGGAAGAAAGAAGGGAATCACGATTTTATAGAACATTTGGAAGTTATAACCAATCTTGTCCATAATTGATAACATTGCAACTTTGTAGTGGAAGTTGAAAATAAATAAATTATCAAAAATATTTGGCATTGTTTTTAACAGCTGTCAAGCACTCGCGGCTGGATGTAGCTCCCATGCACCAACCACAGTGTTGCCGTTTGCCTTATCTCTGTCTGTGAAAGTTGGGTTGGGTTGGAATTGTTAGGGAGAGTGGGGACGGCAACACTGTAATCATATGGGAGCTACATCCAGTACATCCAGATGCTTAAAGCCAAAGCCAGGAAAATTTCCACTCATTAATCTTTCAGTCACGTGATTATGAGCAGGGAAATTTCCGATAAAATTAGGTCGTTGCCATAGCAACATAACAAAATGCAAGCCTATGATTGGTTAGAATTGACTGGTAGGAAATTTTCTGAATGAAACCATTTTGTACTTTATTTATTGCATGGCATTTTGATGTATCGTGATTCGTGAACAAACATCTGCTATGGCATTGCTGGCTTTGTAGATGACACGAAAAAAAAAACGAAATCTCCGGAAAAATGGCATAAACTCCATTGAATTATATGAATGGTATTTATCCCATTTTGATGTAGATCCATAAAAGGACTATTAATATGTCGAAAATATTGGCTGCAAGAAGTAGTTCGTTTTCAAACTCCTTGGTAAATAATAAAATAAACAAACCTACTTACAGTGAGATGATCAGAAAAACAATTGGGTATCAGCACTTAATATCCTCTATACAGGGTGGAAACTTTAACTAAATTCGCTAGAGGGGAGCTGAATAATTTTTCGAAAATTTCCCGGAATACTTAATGTTGCAGAAAAGGATCGATTGCGCAAACCACAAACCGTTACAGAAATATTATGTACAGGGTGTACAACTAATAGAGGTCGCCGGCCATATCTCCGTAAATATTCATCCCACATTTTTGGAAAAAAAAAATTATAAAAGTTGCCAAGAGAAATTGCTGGAAATTATTTCCAAGTTCGTGCGATGTCCGCTAGGGGGCGTAATACAATAGTGAAATAGAAAATATAGGTTTTATCAAGAATATTGAACGGTGACCTACCAGATAGATAGTTTTATATTAAAGAAGGACAAATTATGAACATTTTTCATACTAAACTTTTTTTTGTAATCGGTCAAATAATGGGTAGGGGAAGGGTCGAATGTTAATTTTTAAAATTGTTGATAACTTTTGATTGGCTTAATCGATTCCAATAAGCTTAGCGTCGTTTTAAAGGTTTATTGTTATGCTTTTTTATGGTGTAATATCAATTTACGAATCATTTTATTTCTAAACGATAGGGAGCGCTTTCTGTTAAAATGAATTATTTCATCGATTTTTTAAAAAATATTAAATACAAAGGTGTTCTTCTTTTACGTTAGTTTGAAAGAGCGTAAAAAAAATATAAATAATGGCGCAAACGGCAAGTTAATAACTTATTTTGAACCACAATTAGCAATGAGAACGTGATTAAAGGGTGAGTGTTGCCGCGATGGCGTCAAGGAACTCTATCTGTGCAGAGTGGGCTTAGAAAACAAAACCCCAATGAAAAAGTCGTCGCTATGGTGAATGCGTATATTATTTATTTTACGTCAAAAAAAAATCAAAAAAAAAATAAGTTATTAACATGCCGTTTGCGCCATTTTTTATATTTTTTTAACGCTCTTTCAAACTAACGTAAAAGAAGAACACATTTCTGTACCCTAGAAGCAAACTATGTTAAGTCCAAAATTGTCAATTTTGAGTTAAATATGTTAAGTTACTTAACATATTTTGTTCTATCATCTGCTCTTTTTTGTTTTACGTTATCTTTACAAACAAAAAAAATAGGCTATTTTAAGCTACATTAAGTCCAAAGCCGGTCCTGAGCTAAATGAGGTTAAGTCACATGGTCGCATGCTCTCTTTGGACTTGACATTATTTGGATCTTGGATAAAATGTGACTTAATATTATTTACAGTTTCAGTTGCTTACATCATTGTTTCAAATCCCAATGTATTCTTTATCTTTCATGTTGTATTTCATGGTGTGTGTTTGAAAATAATAAATAAAATATGTTGCATAATTTTATTGTTATAAATAACTACTATTTACTTGAATTAATGCTTAATGGTATCTTTGGACTTAACATTGTTTGGATCTTGGATAAAATGTGGCTTAGGAAAGGAAAGGAAGCAATGCACTTAACATAAGTTAAGTCCTGAATAATATTTTTTTCTAATATGCAAACTATGTCCCATATAAAAAAAATAATAAATTACGCAGAAAGAAGTCTTTCAAATTTTAAACAGTCACCAAATAGATTAATCATATGCCAAATATGAAAACCATAGGTTTAAAAATAACAAAGTTCATTAGAAATCACCACAAAAAATATCTTTAAAATCGTTTTTCTCAGAACTATGTTTTGTGACTTAACTTAGTTTGCTTCTAGGGTACCGATTTGTATTTAATATTTTTGAAAAAATCGATGAAATAATTCATTTCAACAGAAAGCGCCCTCTACCGTTCAGCAATAGAATAATCCGTAAAGTGATATTGCACCATAAAAAAGCGCAACAATAAACCTTTAAAACGACGCTTAGCTTATTGGAATGGGTTAAGCCAATCAAAAGTTATCAACAATTTTAAAAATCAACATTCGACCCTTCCCTTACACACACATTACAAAAAAAAAATAATATAAAAATGTTCATAATTTCTCCTTTTTTAATATAAAATTATTTATCTGGTAGGTCACCGTTCAATATTCTTAATAAAACCTATATTTTCTATTTCACTATTGTATCACGCCCCCTAGCGGACATCGCACGAACTTGGAAATAATTTCCAGCAATTTCTCTTGGCAACTTTTATGATATTTTTTTTGCCAAAAATGTGGGATGAATACTTACGGAAATATAACCGGCAGCCTCTCTTAGTTGTACACCCTGTACTATTCCAAATATTCAACTCCGCCACAAATGCCACGGCTTATGAAGCAAATCCAAAAACCCTCCAGGCCGTGCGATTTGCAACACCATTCAAAGACAATGGCTCGACTCGTTGGCTAATTTCAGCTTTGTTGCTATTCAGCGACGTGATGATTGTGTGCCATGTAGCTCCGACATCAATGGCTTTGTTATGGCATTATTGTCTCCGGCTATAGCTGCGTTAAAGAATTCACGGTTAGTTTTTCAGGACCAGTTTGACAGGTTGATAAATTGCAACAAGCGTAGGCAATGACAAGTTTCAGCTTCATATTGGAAACGGATATTCTATCAGGGATTACAAGAGCTTTGTTAGTGACTTGTCGGTCTAATAAGCAACAATGGCATGCTATACAGTCTTTATAGAGGCACAGACTGACCTTAATCTTCAACTATCAAATCAAGGAATTTTTATCACTATTGCAAGTAACACGGTAAAAACAAATTGGATTTGTTGTAGGTTCAAAACGGTTTTATTGTGGTCGATAAAATGATTATAGTTTTAAAGCAGCCTTGTGAATAACCTGGTTTGAAAGAATCTACCAAGATTAGCTAATGAGATCAATGCACCTTAAACGATCATTAGCTTTATTGTACTTTTGAAGTGTCCTGGTTTCAATAAACCTTACAGCTACTTAGTTTTATAAAGCTCTTATGGTATGCTTGGTTATATTACGTTCTTTATTATTACTTTGGCTATGAAAATTTTCCTAATGTAACTTATAAAACTTGTCAGTGAATCCGCTTTATTTCAAGATTATTTTGTCAGTAAAAAATACACTTCAAAACCTTTTTTATCAGTTCACTCTATAACTGTCTTCTTGAATGCAATCAGGAAGCTTTATCAAAACTGAAAGCTCTAAACTTATTCAATCTGCATTTATAGGCATTTATGAAAGCCGTTTTAAAACAAAAAACAGGCTCGCTTTGCTTTTGTCAAAGTTTACTAATATACAAATAGTAAACTTTGCTTTTGTCTAGGGTATGTGCTCCTGAACCAGTATGGAATGCTTACATATTATACTGAATAAAACCATTTGATTTGAAAGTTTCTTTGTCGATTGACTAAACGGTTTTATCCAATTTCCGGTCGCCATTACTTTTGTCGAAACGTGTGGATGAAATAGAATGGATACAAATGGATAATTAAGTTTACTAGATTACAAAAACGAAAAATTAACCACTTCAACAGTGGATGGTAAAAAAAAGTTATCATTATTTTTATACAGGGTGGTCCGTGATGAATGCGGTAGATTCTAGACGCTCAAATATTGCGATTTAGCTAAATGTATCTGACTGATCTTGCTAAAAATTGTTATGTTGGGGTATTGGTATTGTATGTAAAATTATGATTGTTGGCAGTATCAACAAAAAATCATTATGTCTTGAATAATTTAAGCTCGAATTTCCCGAAAACGAAGCGCTGAATCACATTTTGTAATTAGAATGACTGTACAGTTACGCACAAAAAAGTCAGTGCCTCATTGATAAGCACAGCGGTTGGCAGATGGCGCCCCCTATCAGGTTTAACAAAATAAGCACTAGATTCTTTTTTTCCACCCCAAAAGACCCCAACATACCAATTTTCAGCAAGATCAGTCAGAAACTGAAAATATTGATTAAAATCGAAAACAATATTTAAACTTTGACACCCTGTATCTCGGTTATTATCGATTTTAGTTTTAAAGTCGATTTAGCAGTATTTTAGCGTCTTGAATCTACCGTTATAATATGACGCATTCATCACGAGCCACCCTGTATAGACTTAATTTTTTTGATTTTTATTTTTTTTTGTGTTAATTATTTTTTTATGCAAAAATTTGGAATTTTCAAGTGAACGATATTTCTGGGACTCTTTTATCCACATTTATCGATATAATAATTACATGCGCAAGTATTTTTCCACATTGGCATCCCTGCATTTTCACTTACCAAGTATTTTAATTCTATACACTAATATACATACAGTGTGACCCATCTGCTTCCGGGTCACCCTGAAAAAAAGCTTATTAATTGACCGATTTGGCTCGAGTTTTTTTTTAAATTGCAGAGCTTGACAAACTGTATGTTCTTGCCAAAAATGTCCTCGGTCATACAAAATCTAAAGACTTCTTTGTCAGTTCTCAGGAGCAAAGTTTTGACAAATCACATCAGCGATTTTTTTAGAAAAAATCTGTGAACGCCATTCCTTAGATCAAAAGAAAAAACTGTTCACTCTTATTGTACCATGGATCTTGAACTGATTTTAATATACTCTATTCACTGATTATTTTAAAACTAATTTGCCTTCAAAGAGTATTAAATAGCAAAATGGTTTTGAAACGATCTAGCCTAAAGCAAATAGTTTTGATATGGGTATATGGAGTACTCTTGATGTATCCATTAAACCTCATCAAGAAGACATTTTCATCTTGAGGCTAAATGTTCAATAAAATTCTGTATCAAATCACAAAATGTAATTGTTGCATTTTTAAGATTACATTAAGAATATTTTTAAACCCAAAGGATTTAAATTGGTTTTGTTAAATGCTCCTGCTATTTCTGAAAATTGTTTTAAGAATAATTCTGTCTACAACTCTTCGTTCGGAAATATCGCCATATTTGTTATAATTAAGCTATCTGCTGTACCATCAGTATAGTGCGCGTATAGATTTTTATTTTATACTAATAATTATTATTATTATTTTCAACTTGGTCATATTGTAGCAAGTTTCGCTATAGAAAACACTGTTCCAGCTTTAATTTATTTATTCAAAGTCACTACAGCACAACCACAAATATTTATGTTCACAATCGCAGCCTATTTATGTTTTATGATTAATATTTCGCGGCCAATCAATAACTATCCTACTTCAAATGGCGCTCCTCATTATACAGGGCTTTTCACTTAAAACTCCCCACGTCAATATCTCGGAAACGAATAGGAATATTTGATTTCTGTAAAAAGTAGTCAATGTATGGGGTCGAGTAGTTATTTTTCACAGTTAAAAAAATTCGACGCCTACCAAGACTAAAGCGTCGCGACGCATCGAAAATATCAATCGATTGCAGGGACTTTGAAATTACGCGCATGCTAAAGTACATGTTATTTATAAACTTTTTTGTTATTCAGTCGAACTCATTTATTCTACTCAGTTTTGAGATATACAGTGTGTCCAAGATAACGATGTCTATCATGGGGATCTTGAAAACCGTGCGAGATACAAGGTCAGTTAAATGACCACATTTGAAGAGATATTTTGAAATGGATGGAACTTCTTCATTGCCACTTTTTGCCCTTTACAAGATATCGTTATTGAATTGAAGAACCGACGTTTCGTCTATGAGCAGCCATCATCAACTTTGTTTTTTTAAATACGGTCCTGGATTTTTTATGACGGATTTTGAGGGCCTCTTATGTTCCTAAACCAACAATGTATCGCAATTATTCAAAAAAATTATGTTGGTGGATTTTTCCATAAGAACTCATGTGTTAGAGAGAGACAAAAAATACATTTTTAATAGGATCAAAAACAAACAACTTTTTTTTAATAAGTGCGATACATCGTTGTTTTAGGAACATAAGAGGCTCTCAAAATCCGTGATAAAAAATCCAGGACCGTATTTGAAAAAACAAAGTTGATGATGGCTGCTCATAGACGAAACGTCGGTTCTTCAATTTGATAACGCTATCTTGTAAAGGGCAAAAAGTGGCAATGAAGAAGTTCCATTCATTTCGAAATATCTCTTCAAATGTGGTCAGAAAAAAATGAAAACAATTTTGAAAAATTTCGTTTTTTTTTGGATAATTTCGGACTTGATCGGAATTTCTTGGCTTTTAAAACGGCATTTTGTTAAGCATCAAAATACGCAACTTTGCCTCCATTTAACCGACCTTGTATCTCGCACGGTTTTCAAGATCCCCATGATAGACATCGTTATCTTGGACACACTGTATATCTCAAAACTGAGTAGAATAAATGAGTTCGACTGAATAACAAAAAAGTTTATAAATAACATGTACTTTAGCATGCGCGTAATTTCAAAGTCCCTGCAATCGATTGATATTTTCGATGCGTCGCGACGCTTTAGTCTTGGTAGGCGTCGAATTTTTTTAACTGTGAAAAATAACTACTCGACCCCATACATTGACTACTTTTTACAGAAATCAAATATTCCTATTCGTTTCCGAGATATTGACGTGGGGAGTTTTAAGTGAAAAGCCCTGTATACCCTTCTCACTGAAACTGCTCGAATACCGCCGCATTGTATAGAACTCTGTAGAATATAGTAGGAATCTGCTCCACCCTCTGGTTCCGCTAGAATGTACCAGAAGGTACAGATCGATTCTATACAATGTGTTGGCTGGCGCATTCACCAACACCGCTTAACAGATGTAACGTCACAATATGAATCATATCACCCGGCTTGAATAGTACGCTGATCATGCACTGAGCCAGATATTTCCGGGTATTGTGTCTCCCCGCCAAACACTTTAAAACCTGTTTGAACTTAATAAGTCAAAAAAGTTTCAAAATGGGGAGTAGATAGATCACTTCAAGAGAAATTGTCCTGAGGGTGGTGAATAAAAAGATATTATGAGTTGAGCTTTAAGGATTCTTAAAAATCGCAAACAGTTTTAATCAAGAACGCGCCATGTTTTCTTGTCCTCTAGAAGATTATGGGCTCCGCCATGTTGGACACTTTGTAACAGAGAGAGAAAAAAAAAACATATTATTGAAGTATATACTTTTTATAAAAGTGAAATACAGTGTGCGCAAACATGGATTTCTATTAGGAAACGAATTTAAAATGTTTAGATGTAAAATAAAATTTTACAAAATTTCTTAAAAATTCTTAGAATATTTAAAACAGCAGCGAATCGATGGCACTCGAGTTATATAGAAGTATTTTATACTAAATTTTGTGAAGAAAGTGCCATCCGTTGGTAAATTATATGCCATGAATGTCTCAATCTTACCGCCATTATACTTGGGTGTATGGAATTGGAGGACAACGCACAAAAAGTTGTCCTACTGATAAATAAAATAAAACCCCTTCCAGAGTTATCACACTTATTCGAAGATAATTTATATTGCTGCAAGTATGTTTTAAATGTAAAATGTCCCGGTAGGGTTTTGATATATGAATTTAAAGTTATCTTGAAGAACTCTTCGGGACCAAAAAATTAAAACTAAACGGTTTTATAATAGTTTTAAAATTTTGTCTTGGAGATCCTTTGGGGATGGGCCTTTTTTTGGCTAGAAGCTGCTTTATGAGAGTCCTGAGAAGTTCTTCAAGCTTATTCTCAAAAACCTAATGCTTCTTTCTAATGCAATTGGTTTTAATTGGAATTTTATTCATTTGCCTCGAAGTATCCTTGAACAACTAAATAAGACCATTCGGTGATACTCGGGTAGAAGTAACAATAATTTATATTAGTTGACAGGATAATCACAATGCTTTCTAACCAAGGACATATTCACTGGCTTCTCACTGATATCCTAAGTAAACTGCCATGAGGTATAAAGTTGTTGGAACGCTCTTTGTTGTTGGATTAACCTGCGATATATGGGGTTTCGGGCGGATCATCCGTATGTTAGCCAACGAGTCAAGAGACGTTGAGGTTTGTTTGCTCATCGTTATCGATGCCATAAGCAGGCTTAAAATTTACATTCCAGGGCTTGAGTTAGAATTGGTCAAAATACTTACCTCTTTCATGTGCGAAAAACTTTTGAAAATTTCATTGGAAAACCTTTCCACCGCCAGAAAAAGTAATTAACCAATCAAACATTATCAAGTTTAGTCAATACCAATCAGTCCCGTTCACATTTCCTCGATTCCAATTTAATTGCACCAATTAAGTCCACGAAAGTTGCAAAAGAATGTCGAAGAAAAACAATTAACTGGGAAGTCCCAATTTATTCAAAAACTCCTCGTGGTAATTGGGCGAAAAATTAAATTTATAGAATGACGAGGAACACTATTTAATCTGTTCATAGGGCGGCATTACTCGCTTCATTTATTTTAAAATGTGGATTGTCTTAATTTTACAACTAGTATTTAGTATGCTGGTCTAGTGCGGTATTCATAAATTCTTGAGAATGAAAAATAGACTTCGCAAATTATATACAGGGTTGATTGCTGGGTTTGGGCAACTCAGGAAACTTAAAAAGACTATAAACCCACCCTTATCTGTAACCCCTAAGATAGGGTAAGATACACCCCTGAAATCCTGAATAGAAAGGAGGGTCGAGTGATACCTTATTTTGAAGGGTTTTCGAAACCGATTACAAATGCCGAGTTTCAAGTCTCTGCTGTCATTCCTGTTGATATGAAAGCTGGTCAAAATTTTATTTTTTTATTTTATTTTATACAATAAATATTCACTCGCAAGAGTAAACCTCTCCATACTAAGAGAATATGATGAGGGACTGAAGACCTTCAAATCAGTCAGGCCTTTTGACGAGGATTTCTTTCACCCATTTTTTTTTTTTTAACTTCTTAGGAGTAATAGTATACCTCGTTTCGAACGTATTCAGTCCCTCATCATATCCCCTCAGTATAAAGAAGTTAACTCTTGAGGGGAATTATTTATTGAATAGATTAAAATTTAATTTTGTCAAGCTGTTATATCAACAGGAATGACAGCAGAGGCTTGAAACTCGGCAGTTGATGTCAGGGTCGGAGGGCCTTCAAAATGAGGTATCACTCGACCGCCCTTTCTATTTAAGATTTCAGGGGTGTATCTCACCTTGTTTTAGGGGTTACAGATAGAATCTGTTTTGAGCGTTTTTTGATTCAGTTTTTCGTTCCCAAGATATGGATATTTAAAGTTTTAACTTGGAAATTCTAATCTTCCTATGAAGCTTTCAAATTGTTTTATTTCACAGTTAATGTCAAATATTATTATGAAATGTTCCATCAATGGTGCGTCGTCTTTATCTTCAGCAAAGACACAGACATTTTTTATGAAAGAATGACAAAATCTTCTCCACTTTTTGATCTATAAAAGTTAAATTTCTACTGTGGCACCCTTTATGATCATCAGTATTATTTGAAATTCAAATTTTTCCATTTCTTCAAATATAAATTTTCTAGTTGATATTTATTTTGTTTTTTGTCTTTTTTAGTCTTGTTCGCTTGCCGGCATTGTTCAGATGGTTTCTACTGAATGATGAAAACTATTTTATTCCCTCCGATTTTTTAACATTATTTGGCTACATGAGAAATAAACTTGAAAATAATACAGAGTGATCAGTTAAGGATAGCGAGCGGCCATATCACGGAAACTATTCAGTTTGCGGTAAAAAAAAATTATCACTAAAATGTCCAAGAGAAAAATCTGGACTATTTTCAAGTTTCTGAAAGGGTCGCTAGGGGGCGTAACAACCAACAACGTAGACATTTTAGACAAAAAGTGTAGATAAATAGTCAGTAAATATGAAAATGATATCATCGATATTGTTTCATAGGGCAAAATTCTATAAAGACCCTATTTTTCTACTATACTTGATGATGGTTGTTACGCCCCCTGGTGACCAATTCAGAATCTTGAAATTATTTTCCAGGTTTTTCTCTTGGCTGTTTTGGTCATAAAATGTTTTGCCGCAAGGCTCTACGATGGATAGTTTCCCAGGTACAGTACCTCGCATTCTTAAATGGCCACCCGGTACAGGGTGTCCCAAATTCGAGCAGCATCACTGAAATATTGGAAACGGTAAGAGATACGAGGGAGGTCAAATCATGCCAAAGTTGTGCATTTTGATGCCTAACAAAATGCCGGTTAGAAAGTTTTACAATTCCGAGTATTAACTGGGAAATCCGAAAAAATTAAAATTTGTCATTTTGAATTTTATTTTTTTGTGACGTCATTTGAAGAGATATTGATTAACAAAAAATACTTTCTCGTGACAGTTTTCTCTCCTCTACAAGATCCCGTCTTCAAAATTTCAATCCAACGTTTTGTCATTCGAGGACCATCATCAAATCTGATTTTTCAAATACGAACCTGGATTTTTCAATATCTTATGATCCTAATCCAACGATGTAATGCGTTATTGTGAAAAAAGGTGTTGGTTTTTAATCCTATCAAAAATATATTTTTTGCCTCTCTCTAACACATGAGTTCTTATGGAAAAATCTATTGATATAATCCAGGGCCGTATTTCAAGAACTCAAAGTTGATGATGGTCTTCGAATGACGAAACGTCGGATTGAAATTTTGATGGCGGCATCTTGAAAAACTGTCTTGGGAAATTATTTTTTATTTATCAATATACAGTGTGTCCAGAATAAAATGATGTACGTGGGGATATCGGAAACTACAGGAGATACAGTATCGGTTAAATGGAAGAAAAGTTGCGTATTTGCGTGCCCAAGAATAATCTCACTTTGGTTTGTTTTGATTCGATACCGTAATGGAGATACAGGGTGAAAAAGAAAAATGGCCATTTTTTAAATAGCACAATATTTCGGTTATTATAAAAGATGAGGTATTGAAAATTTCTGGATCTGGGTAAGAAGATACGGTGATTTTGAAAATTGTGTCGAAAAAATTGTAGGCCCACTATGTTGCTTCCGGCCGAAGTCAACTTTTGTTTTTCTTATGGGCGCCATATTGAATTTTTTCATTTTCAAAATCCGCATTGAAAATGATTTTCAAAAATATGACTTTCATAAAAAAAAAACAGACTTGACTTTGGCTGGACGCAACATAGTGGGCCTAAAATTTTTTTGACGTCGTTTTTAGAATTGTCGTATCCTCTTAACCATATCCTGAAAATTTGAAAGTTCTAGCATTTATAATAAGCAAAATTGTGTGGTTTCTTCAAAATTTGCCTTTTCCCTTTTCACCCTGTATCCACATTACGGTATCGATTTAAAATAAAACAAAGGTGGAATATTTTTGGGCATACAAATATGCTGCTTTTCTTCCATTTACGCAACGTCGTATCTTTTAAAGTTTCCAATATCCCCATATAGTGCCATAAACATCATTTTATTCTGGACACACTGTATATATATATATATATACAGGGTGGCTCACGGTCTATGGTACCTTAGACGTTTACGGAAAACTAGACATAGGATCGATCTGAAAATTTGGCTCAGCACATAATCGAGTATGATCTATATTTTAGAAATATTTTCAATTCTGCAGTGTTGCCTTTCCCCTTACCTAAACCTTCAGGTTCAGCAAGAAAAATGCATTTGTCTAAAAAATATAATAAAAATAATACTAAAAATAGATTGCCATTGCTGTGTGACCTGGCAACTATGGGTTGCCCTAGAAACTCGAGTAGAAACTACATTATGTTTCATATCATGTATACCAACATAATTTATTTTTTAGTAAAATGCATTTTTCTTTTAGATCCTGAAGGTTTAGGTAAAGGAACATGGGATGCCATTTGAAAGGAAATTTAATGGTCTTTTCATTTTTCAAGTAATATACAGGGGGTTCCATTTGAAAAAATAGCTTTTTTATCATTTTTGTGTATAGGAAAAAGATTAATAAATTTGAAGCACCCTGTATATTTACAGATCGGTTTCTCCATTGGAACCATATAAACCTACCTTCCTCTAGTCGGCATAGCAATTTCAACTCTCCATGCACCGTTTTCAAGTACGAAATTATTGAACTCAATCCACTGATGTGTTTTACGACAAACATATTATAAATTAAATTATATCTCGAAAACCGCTGCCGAAAGGTATAGGAGTAAAAAAGTGATCAGAATCAGTCAAGGAATCCAAAAAAATAATAATATACAGGGTGGTCCATTTAAAATAAGAAAATTGCCACGACTTTTGAGTAGAAGCGGCAACACTGCAGAACTGAAAATATTTTCAAAATATAGATCATACTCGATTATGGGCTCAGCCAAATTTTCAGGTCGATCCTATGTCTAGTTTTCCGTAAACGTCCAACGTACCATAGACCGTGAGACACCCTGTATATAATCCTCTTATTTCAAGGAGCTTCAAAGAACTTCATTGAAGCCGACAAACTCGATCTGTGGAATCTTCAAACCCTTCTGATTGCTTTTATATACCCACTTGGCCATTTTTTCCAGCAGACAATTTCTTCATCACGTACGTCTGATTTTCCTGAAGGAATTGCATTTCACTCTCCAATTATCTTGTTCTTGTCAGCAATTCAATGGTTTTGTATATAGGTTTTACAATTTCAGCAGCAACTATCATGGCATAGTCGTAAAATCTCCTGATACATTCTGCTCTTTCCCTCAATTGTCATCATGTTTCTATTGCATCTAATATATCTTCTGTATTCTCCTCATCTTCTGGCTCATTAAGCTCTCTTTCTCAGTTCTTCTTTGATGTTCTCTGCTTTTCATGCTCGTCGCGTCGTTTCCTTAAGAACAGAGCAGAGGAAAATCAGAACAGAAAAGTTTGAGTTCTTGAAAGGTTAAATTTCTGGATCTTACTAAGCTGCTTGATCTCTTTTTTTCCGAATCCGATATCTATCATTATTGGCATGATAAGCTCATATTGATCGCTTTGAATTGGGATCATGTCTCATTTTGGTTATCTCGATTATATCAAGAGAGAACCCTGCGGCTCTGACAACCCTGAGCTACTTTTTCGTGGATCGAAGGTTGCCATAAACGAAAGTTTCTGAGCTACAGGGTGATTTTGGAAAAGTTGCTTTATCAAGCACCCCTCGTTTCTCAGTTATCTGGTAACTTATCGGAAATTCAAAAACGGACACTAATAGAACATTAAAGATGAAACCCAGTGGCGTTTTCAGTTTTTTTCCAGGTATAACAGTTTTTATAATATTGACCAATGATTATTTTTTTCTTAATCAAATCAGTTTTTATTATCAAGGGGGATTGTTAGTGTTGTATCCTTCTCACCCAGTGAAACCTTTTTGTGTTTTTTAATGACCCTTTACAGGGTGTTTCATAATATATGCGCGGGACTTGACTTTGTAATGAGTTTTTTTTCTTACTAGGTAATTAAACAAAATTTATTCAATTTCAATACCCTGTATCTCGAAAATTGTGCATTTTAGAGGGTAAGTTGATGGAAACTTTTTTTCATATTTTTGGACAAGCTATCACATCCTGCGCAAATATTATGTAACACCCTGCATAAGTTTTAAAAATGGTTAGAACGTGTGTAGCTTGCAGGACTGCAGAAAACAACAGGCTACTACAGCCGTTCTTTTCACAAAGTGAGTAGTCATTATTTATTTATTTGTAAAATTGAAGGAAGTCGCCATATTTGTTAAAAAAAATCTTTTCAAGATCTGGGAAAATATAACAGTGTAAGGTGAAATAAGAATACGAGTAGCAGTTGGCATCATTGGATGTTGAACTTAAACAACCTGCCCTTATTTTGACAGGATGCTGGTTCTAGTCTTTCAATGTTCTAAGGACATAGAAATATTTGAATGAATGATTTATTCAAGTGCACAGCAGACATTGTAGGGAAATATTTGAAACTAGCAAAATAGTTTTTTCAGAGCATATTACTATGTACGTCTCCATCTACAAATTGGCAAAATTTAGCTACCCTCACAAACCGGAAAATAGATATATTCCCGATAAAACATACCCACACGAGATCGGGATAATACAAAACAGGAAATGGGATATTCACACTTACCCGCGTATTATTTCTTTCCGCTTTCAACTCGGATATTTCCTCTTCTCGCTCCAGAAGTTGTTCTCGCGCTCCGTTGAGTTCTTTCGTGAGGGTGGCGAATTCCTGAAAAAAAATTGAGTTAAAGAAAGGACAAGAAAGTGGATATAAGATATCAAAGCATACATAATATCATAATAAAAGATAAGGGGACAGTCCCAGTTACGAATAAAACCAGATCAGTTCACTAGTCAAACCAACACCATGTAAAAGGCATTGATAAACATTTGAAATAAATAGATGATAAATTAATTTCTTAGATAACAAAGCTCCACAAGCACCGCACATTTTTTGCATTATTGCATGACAAAATCTCAGTACAGTACAATAACAGATAAAATTATTGTCAGTTGGAAAAAGACAGCTGTCACGCTTCTGTCAACGTTCGATAGTTCCAGCGTTGCCGGATTGCCATAGAAGTCTTAAAAGTTTTATCAACTTACTGTGAAAAAAAGACAAGAATTAAATTGTAGGAGACATAACGATGAAAGAAAAAGTTGAATATTCATGTTATGGATGTTGGTAATTTTTTAGTTATTATTATTGATAATTATAGACGAGTAGTTTACTATTTTCCCTTTTCCTCGTGTTCACAAAACTTGACTGCCACAATAATGTTTTTTTTATGATTTTAACACAAAATTTACTAATAAGTTAATTTATGGAAATCCTTGCTCACATAGCAGTCATCACTTAGATTCTTGTCTATATAAAAATCGGACATAATCATAAATCTGTCTTTTTTTTCTCTTATTCCATTCTTAGAATTCACCCAGCCTTCACCAAATACCAGTCGCAAATAAAGATCATATGAATATGCATCAACCAACTCTATCCCGACATCCATCACCATCCACATAATCCATTTCCAGCGCATTTTCTAGATTTCTTTTCATACGATATCGCTCATTCAGTTGACCTACAAAGTTGGCATTTGCCTCCCACCACAATTCTTCGGGATATTTTATTTTCACAATATATTGCCTCACATTTTCAATTTTATATTATTTTGAGGGATTTTAGACAGCGACTGGATCAAAGTGATACTGAGCGGATTGAATTGAGTTTCAGAAATTGAGTTTAGTTCGGGATAAAGCTGCGAGGCATTGATTTATTGAACTGTGAAAGTTCACCTGTCGAGTGTTTTATTTTCTATAGAGAACTAAAAAATCCAATTTGGATGCTTTCATGAAAATTAATTGTTCACACAGAGAGGCGGATAAGGCTGATTTTTTTTTATTTGGATAGCCACAACTTTGATTGCTGAATTGAAATGACCTGATCTGAACCAGCCGTTTGAATATTTTTAAGTTTCTCAAATTAAGCTTTGCAGCGAACTTTAAATCTAGGGAAAAAATATAATAATTTATTAATTAATTTTATTGAAAATTGCGGCTGGATGCGCCCACTCAAATCCACGTTTCCCTTCGTGACGTCACTGTTCGACATTTTTAAAATCGTTTTAATCATATTATATCACTATATTATATTATATCACTTACTTGTAACAATTTTTCGACTATAGAAACACGTGTCCAACTTTAACTAATTTATTTACTGACAATTATTTATGTACAGTTACTTATTTATGATTTCTTCAACACTGCCCGTTCACAATTAATGCAACGATCGCTTAATCACAACCATAGAAAAGTGATTAAAACATACTTATTATATTCACTTTTCTATGATCACAACTGAGCTCCGGTGCCCCTTCGCCGAAAGTTCATGAATAGCGTAGAATTATATAGAAAATTTCCTACCAGTCATTTCTAACCAATCATAGGCTTGCATTTTGTTATGTTGCTATGGCAACGACCTAATTTTATCGGAAATTTCCCTGCTCATAACCACGTGACTGAAAGATTAATAAGTGGAAATTTCCCTGGCTTTGGCTTTACGCATCTGGATGTAGTGGATGTAGCTCCCATATGATTACAGTGTTGCCGTCCCCACTCTCCCTAACAATCCCAACCCAACCCAACTTTCACAGACAGAGATAAGGCAAACGGCAACACTGTGGTTGGTGCATGGGAGCTACATCCAGCCGCGAGTGCTTGACAGCTGTTAAAGAAAAAAATTTTGGATAAATGATTTATTTTCAACTTCCAATACAAAGTTGAAATGTTATCAATTATGGACAAGATTGGTTATAACTTCCAAATGTTTTATAAAATCCTGATTCCCTTCTTTCTTCCTCAATGGCGATTAGAGTAAGGAGCCGTTGGTTTCTTCCACTAAATGCGAGGTGAGTCCAGCCGCTACTATTAAATCTTCTCAAATAGTCTTGGCATGAAATTTCCTTGCCGAATCTCCCTAGAGCTCGAATTAATAATCCGGAAATTTGTTCTCGTTGCGAATTTTTCAAGAAAATTCGCAACTCGACAAAATTTCCGGAAATAATTCGAGCTCCGGAGAGATTATAAGTGAAAATTTTCTGACTTTTCCCATTACAGTGTGACCGCTTGGAAATGTTATTTGTGAATTCCGTCATAACATGTAAGTATGTTAAATTCGCGGGAGTCCTCTTGATTCCAGATATTGTCCGGAGATTTTCCCTTTTCCTTTTCATCTAACATATTGGAAAACAGATTTCAAAGGGATCTCCATGCATAAACCATGAAAAAGCTGTCCTTGCCAGTAGCCATAAGCCCGGATTGTTTGAATTTAGGAAGATTATGATACAAGAAAATTGCTTCGGGTGTATCTTTTTTTTTTTATTTCATATTTATTAATAGCGAAATCAGCAAGTATAACATGCTTCGTAGAACAACAGAAGGAAGTAATACCGAGCTTTGTATGTCCTTTTCCTATTCCTTTATCGCACCAAAAAACTAATTTCAAGTCACTTGGCTGACATAATAATTTCCTTTGCATTGAGCCCTATCTTCTACCAGGGTGCCGATTCTAGGAAGCGCATGGGATGTGATCGCTCGAGTGATAGAGGTCACCGATTATCCCCATCGAATCGTCGAATTCCGGGTGTCAAACGATTGGTTTGTTAGTGTTTATTTTCATCATTGGAAATATTGGGCGTTATGATGGATGATGGGATATTCAGCTTCATAATAATGTTCAGATTATTTGATGCTGTTTCTGGATTTATTATTTGTATTTAAGAGATTACTCGAGTTTGTATGGATTTATCAATTGTGGTTTCTTTTAAAAAGGGGTCTTGATAACTTAATGGTTCAGTTATATGAAAAAAAATGTGTCAGCTTCATAGGATCAGTGGCGGAAGTTGTCAGCTAATCACGTCAATGTGTAAAGAAACAAGTGGAATTGGATTATTTCAGCACGATCTAAGTGCTGAATTATTTAACAATTTGTGTCTGCTGGGTGAAAAGATGTGAGCGCTGAGGTGAACCGAAATGACAGCCATAAAGAAATCCTTATAGAGCGCCGTCTGACAATAGTGGCGTTAGATAATTGTTAGCGCTGCCAGTGGATGGACTCGGACCTAGAGATGCCATATTTAAATGTGGGATATCATGAATTTTATAGTAGACCCGTTTTGTTTTGCGCTTGTGAAGATCTTTTCAATGGATGTGAGGAGATAATTTTCATGTCACGTATGCAAGAAAGAAATATATTCCAAATAAACATACAAAATATATTTGGAAGCACATAATAATTCACAAAATGATTCCTGAAGAAGCGAACCTCCCAGAAATAGTTTCTAAATATACAGGATGTCCGGAAATTATGAGCACATTATAGACCGAAAATAAATGTATTTGGGGCTTTTTCGGGATGAGGAATTCAAATTTGTCCACCGTCTTTTCGCATTTTGTAGATGGCGCCACATACGAACCTATACTTTGAATTGAATGGTCCTAACTTTTTTGTGCTACACTGTACGCGACTTTTGAGGGAGTATTTTTATTCTCCCAACCTTTTGACATAAAAAACGTTTCCTTTTTTTGTTTCGATAAATCTAACCGTTTTCGAGAAATCGCTAAAATAACTGCTTGAATGTGATGAGTACGAAATTATTTTAATTTATTTTCAACCTTTAACATAGCATGCTTTGAAATCATGCGCTATAGGTTGCCGTGTAAACAAATTTGATCAGACTTAAATTTGACAGTTGGTAATTTTTCACATTTTTCTTTTTTTTACTTTCAGTATTTTTGTCATTGACTTCCAAAACTTATTTTTCCGAAACTTGTTTCTACGGCAACTATAGCACTTGATTCCAAAGCATGCTATGTTCAATAAATTGAAATTATTTCGTATTCATTTCATGCAAGCAAAGTTATTCTGGCGTTTTTCTCGAAAACGGTTAGATTTATCGAAACACAAGAAATATCCCTTTATTATGTCGAGAGAATACAAATATTTGGTCAAAAGTTACATACAGTGAAGCACAAAAAAGTTAAGACCACTTCATTTAAAAGTATGGGTTCGTATGTGGCGCCCTCTACAAAATGCGAAAAAACGGTGGGCAAATTTGAATTCCTCATCCCGATAAAGCCCCAAATACGAGATTTCGTCAAAATATTATAAGCGTGGCAAAGATAATTGCAAAAAACTGCAAATAAAATGCAACTTCAACATCCTGTTACTCCGACAATAATCAATTTTCGAAAAAATATTATAGGAAGAGGTAGCATTTGTTTTTTGTCTAGAATTCTAACCTGAATTTTTTTCTCATTATTTCCGACCACCCTGTATACAGACTGGCCACGGATAGGGTTAAAAAAATTTTACAGTCTCTGATGATGTGAAGTGTCATTCACCAGACTGAAATAAAAATGCTCACTACCAGTGCATTCGGGTGGTTGCAGCATTTTTTCTGTCTTGATGATGATAAAAACTAATAGTAATTTCTCAAAAACTAGAACGATATACACATAAAAAAAGCACATGAAAAATGGCCGAGTGACTCCAAACTAATTCAAAAACACAACATGACATTAGCAGTAAGTTCTGGTGAAATTGAGTAATAATTATTCTTAACAAACCTAATTTTGATAGGTCTGATGGTGCCCTAACCGGCGAAACAGGCGAGACATTGAGTTTCTTCCCTTCATTATTCTTTCCCTCATTATTGACATCCATGTTACAATCTTGTCATGAAGGTGGATGCCCAACTGACAACTTTCGCCAGTTATCCTACGCAGCTGCCACATTTTTTTTTAAAGTGTACCTTTAACGTAACGGAACTATGTATGTACAAATTTTCAACTCCGCTGAGAAAAAATGTTTTTTGCACTAACATCCTTCGACAAATAAACTCCCCTGATTCACGTCAGCTGACAATTTTTTTGTGGTTTTCACACCAGATTGGTTAATCAAATTAATTTATTGAAGCAAATTTTCATCCAGTTGATTTTATTGGTCAGTTTTTTCCTCAAATGATCAATCAAAAGTGAAACTTGACTGCTACTAACTTAAATACCAAGGAAATTCTAAATTATTTGGGGATTTATCAATAATGCGACTGTCGTGATCGCAAAAGAAAAGTTTGGAATTCTATTGAAAGCGCACTCTAAAGTGCAGATCGAGGTGCAGATTTATTTGCGAATAATTAAGGTAGTAGAGTTTTCACTAGGAAAACAACTACAAATACTGGGTGTACCAGAAAGAATGGGACATACGGTAACAACAGATTCCTGATATTAACAGAGATACAGGGTTCAAAGTTGAATTTTAATTTTGGATTTATTTGAATAACTTTCGAAATAATCAAGTTATATTGATGAAATCTGTTATATGGCATGAACAATTCAAATCTGAGCACGAAATTTCCCTTACTTGTAGAGGGCGCCACTTACACACCTTTTCACTCATTCAAATAGTTATAACTTTTTTGTAGACACTCGTACATTCTTTTGGAAAAATTGATTTTGACATTACCTTTATTGCTCAATGTTTCTTGATTCAAAAAAAATAATCTTACTTCAAATTTCTTCACAAAAAAAAGTTTTTTTTTTATTTTTTTTTAAAACTTTTTTTAGAAGAAACATTGATCGAGACACAAACGGAGGATCGCAAATCAAAGAGAAAACAGAGGCATCTGGAGTAGCCTTTGTCAATAAACTCTCAGTGGGCCCCCCAACTGCATAAAGTTAGTATGTACACATGTAAAATAACATTGTTTCAACATACAGAGGTGTTGGCGGAAAAATACTGGACAATTTTTTTGAATACTTTTCATGAAAAACCTCAAACTTGGACATGTTCGGGGTGGCTACCTCAATGACTCAAAGAGCAAAACAAATTTGAACCAACTATCATTCAGAATACCTTCAGAAAAACACAAGTATAAGAAAACAAAAAATAGCATAAGAAACTACTTGTTCAACTTGATAAAAAAAATTAACGCTATATACACATTAGATCGAATCGACAAAATAATTCACCAAAGTTGAACCTTCACTAACCCATTATTGTGAATGTAATGTAGATTTATTCGATCAATCATAATCTGTCATAATTTAATGTGTTTACTTTTAGCGAGAACAGCGTTGTTCGTCAGGGAAAAGTTTTATTTGAACGATATATCACTCTAAATTGGGGGGTTGAAATGCGCTATAAGTGAAATGCCTTTTTTGTAGATAGAGACAACGTAACGATCGCAGACGTCAATCCGATTTTCCATGTCATTTAATCCTAACAAGAAAACGTTTTTCTAGAGTAAACGATTTGTTAGGTTTATGTATGTGTAATGTAAGATAATCTATTATATGGATAAGCATAGATAAAGGTTGTTCACTAAAAAATACGGTCGTAGGTGGCTTGGTATGGTTTGATGGCAACTGTCACAATTGTCACTGGTTGTCATCTATTGTCATTATTTTTCGTTAATTTAATTTAGTTCTTGATGAAAATGATATGAATTCACAGAACTATGAGAAATCGGGCTATCAGCACCTCTCCCCGTGCCTGTTTTGAGCGCCAAATAAAAAAATTAATACATTTTATTACAAAAAATGTTGAACATGCCCACCACCTACTTCAATACATTTCAAAAGGCTTTTACTTACAAAATTGAACACATTTTGAAGCATCTGAGGATTGTTAAGTGAGCAAAAAATACAGCGACATTTGTTAAGTTTTGAAAAGAACTAATTTTGATTTATAAAATAGCACAGAGACTCAAAAACACAAAACTTCTCAAAAAGTCGACAACAATACAAAAGTTAGGTTAGAAAGTGGATTTAGTGGTTGTCATGATAATCGAAATCCATATTTTTTATTCAACACTAGTTACAATTATTATTATGATGAATAGTTATTATTAAAATTGATTAATTATTAAATTACTCAACGTCATAATTGGGCTGTTCAGGGCCTGAAAATTTGTTCGAATAGAACTTTTACTTGTGACCGCAATCGACCATCAGCGACTTGACTGAAAACTTCAAGTTTCACATAAGACTTTATGATAAAAATACCAACACTGGAAGTTCAAATTCAAGCCGTGAGAACTGGAGGTGCAACAGAGTACAAAATGTGCTGGAAGGTGTGATGAAAACCGTAAAAAGATACTTTGCCTTGAGTGGAAAGTGTTAATTAATTCTACGAGCAGGTAAAGCGTTTTACCGTCGTGTGTATTTCATTATTGAGGTGAGATATTCAAGAAAAGTTGGGAAAAAGGAAACTTTATATAGAATTACCACTGGAAGTCAAATTGGATTTAGCGCTGGACCGTCACTCCATATGCTGTCCATGGTTTTTCCAAGAAATATTGAAAAAAAAATAAGGAAAGGGTCTGGCTCTCGCATATTTAGCAGAGTCAAAAAAATTGTTATTAACGTTACTAAGCCGGTAAATGACTAAGGAGCCGAGTCCGGAATTTGTAGACGTGTGGTTTAATGACATTCGACGGCTGTGTATCGTACAATGTTTTATTTCATACTCTACTGTAAAGTAACCGGAGTCAAAACCAGTCCGGTAAATGACAATTCACATCTTCAAAGACTTTAATAGAAATTCACTTTACTAGTGGTTGCGCCATCTCATGTGAGATGGGCTTCGTAAATTACTATCATTTCATACTGAGACATTTTTTTTTCATTCAAGAGAGAAAGTAGCCTAGTTTACACCGATAACTCGTTTAGTTCGGTCCGATAGGACCAAGTGGGCGGGGATAGTACAGTAGGACGAAGGACCAATGCTTGCTTCTCGCCTGTTTACACCGTCTTGCAACTCGTGAACTAAATGAGTACGTCAAATGTCGAAAACAAGTCAAAAATATTTAACAAAACAATTCGTTACCAAAAAAAACATAAGTAAGTACGCTCAGATTGCCTTAGAAACCCAGAACCAACACAATTCACAATAATCACAATCAACATAACCCCATAATTTTGATCAAGATCGAACCAAATTTAGTTCGGTACACCTGCTGGCGTATACCGAACCAAGAGCGGCCAAGCTTAGTCCGCGACTGTTTACACCATTCGAACCAAATATTTGGTTCTGATATACTTCGAATTTAGTACTTGGTCCGCGGACCAAGTTGTCGGGGTACACTAGGCTAGTGCTTACTTATTGTTAAAAGCAGACATTGAGAAGGCGGTGGTGGCAGTCTGTTTAACATTCTTACCATGAGATGGCACCAGCCAAACCATGTCACACTCAGTTAATATAGATAGGTAACTTATGTTAGCAACATTTTATGTCAATCAAAACCATGACATGGTGCCAGCACTGCCAGCCAAAGCATGCTACCACTTCCAAACTTGGTCAAATCACAGCAAATGCCAAACAACTTTCGATTCACGTCATAATTGCCACCAAGCGAGTTATCAAGTGATTTGCTGCTTCATAACAACGGGCTTGGTGGCAACGATGACATAGATCGAAAGTTAATTGGCGTTTACTATATGTATGCTCCGATGATAAAAAGTGTCATCTACCGGACTGGGTTGGAGTTCGGTAAATGATACTTCACAGTACAGTATGAAACAAAATATTTTTCATTGATCACTTGTTATCTGGTATCTTTTTTTTTTTAATGCAGTGAGTGATTTAGTGACTGGCCGAGTTTCAAGTAGAAGGCGATTAGTTGTCCTGATGAAGGGAGGAAATGTCTCCCGAAAGCTTGACGATCAATAAACTGAGCATCTAACTGCCCAACTTCATCATTGACTGCTTCCCTACTACTTCGCCTTCTATTTTTTTTTAAGGCAACACAATAATAATTGAAGAATGCGGAAACTCTGAAGGACAATTCGGAACGTTAAAGTGCCAATGTTCGTGAAAACTGGGTCTTTAGAGTGGCAAATGCGAACGGAACGGGTTGTAACCTCATAGTTCCAAAGAAGATCCTGTGACTACAAAGTTCCTACTATATATTTCCAGATGTTACATTCTTTTGAAGTCCAGAACGTGTCAGAACGGCCTCCAAAGAATCTTCCACAAAACTTTGAAAGAACTTACAGAACTATCAAGTTCATTAATAATGAAACGAAACGACCATATTTTTCACATGGTTCAATTGAATTTTTCCATATTATTATTTTAACCAACAAGGCTTGGGAACGTCATTTTCTTGAAACATATCACCTTAAGCAAATTACCTTTAATGTTGACGTGACTTTTGCTCATATAGGAGACATTTTTCAATGTGTATAAACTTTTCTCAAACAAAAAATAATTCTTATTTTGTTGACAAGTGGCCCTTGGACATGTTCTCATATGAATCGACAATTCTAGACAATACTTGCGTTGTCACAGAAGTGACAGAAATATGTATGTGGATAACCATACCAAGTCATGGCTGCTCTTAATAATGAGATGCATGCATCATCGAATGGTGATGCCAGAAAAAAAATGAAAATCACAAGATCGCTATAAATACGATCCTGCGACCATCCGGCCACTTAACCACAAGTGGCAGCTACGTTCCTGCGACTATATAAACGCTAGCTCAATCTAACTCTTTCAAACAGTTATCAAATCCAACAAAATTGGTCCCGTTATTATACATCCTCCTCGGGAAACAAATCTTCTGAAAGCTTGAGTTAAAGTGTCGGTGGATAAAGATGTAACTAATTCCAGATGAATCGCTCTGTACACTGCACATGTGAACATCACAATCCAAACCTTTTCAGAGTTTCTCGTATACAAGGCTCCAGCCAAATCTGTTCCAATAATCTTAAATACAGTTGCTTCGCGAACTCGATCTTCTGGTAATGGTATTGGTTGATCTTCTACACACTTGACATCTAAAAATCACTTCTCTAACTGTTTGTCTGCATTTCAAAATCCAAAATTTTTCGCGAAGCTTGCACATGAGAAATTGTATTCCAGCACATAAGGAAATCTGAAGGTTGAACATTCTTGCCGTTCCGAAATTCGTGACTTGATTCTGATAAGGCCATCTTCATCCACGAATGGAAATAACGTAGCAAGTCCGTCATCCTCTATAGAACGGAAAGTTTCTTTCTGAATTAATTTGAGTACATACTTTTCAGCAGCAACAATTTCTTCCAACGAAAAAAAAACCTCTCAATTTGTCGGCATGACTTCAAATGTTTCGGAATCTCAAAATCCATCCCATCATTCTAACCAGCTTGTGATAACTTGGAATATAGTCATACCATAAAAATGAGACTTTTGATTTTCTTAGTAAACTCGTCACTGACTTCGATTTTTCTGGATATATCAAATCGTTTTCTTTGAAAGTTTGTTTCGGCCAATTTTCCGTCCATCATTCCTCTTGATGGAAGATCGGCGGGGTTACCACCCTCGGAGTTCAAATTTACCATCTCTCATCAAACCAGTAGATTCATTGATAAATGGTTCTAGCTCTACTTTGTCTTTGACACTCGTTACAACATTATCAACATAAAATGCAGTCATCAATTTCGAAATTATATCTTGGGAGTAAGGAAAGTCCTCAATACCAGAGTTTACTAGAGCATTTGCCAAATGGTAGTTGATAACTGCTGCTAGTAAAAATGTACTCCATTTGATCTTGATCCCAAAAACTACTCGAGTATGCCGATACATTCTGATTTCTCCTTCTTGATCTAACCATAAGAATCTTAAACAATGTCTATCTTTCTTTGAGAGTCCAATTTGCAGGAAAGCCTGCTTGATATCTGCAATGACACCAAATTGCTCTTTTCTCAACTTTATGAGCATATATGGAGTTGATTCAATAAGTTCTGAACATTCATTGAGGGAACAATGACATTTACATTTAGCTGAAGCATCGAATACAGGACGTATCTTCGTAGTTGCACTGGATAATTTGATAACTGGGTGATGTGGTGAAAAATGATAAATACCTCTGTCCTCAGATGACCTCACTTCTTCAATTATCCCTTCCCTGAGCCATTTTGTCGATACGTTCTGATATGCTTCGAGTAAACCATCTTTTTCCAGCTTTTTCAAAACACCATCTAATCTATTCATTGCAAGGTCATAATTTGATGGAATTGCTGGATGCGTCTCAATCCATGGCATTTCCACTTCGTATCTACCATCTTCTTTTCTTCGCACAAGTTCTAGGAAATGACTCATTACATGTTCTTCGGTTTCCTTGGCAGTCTTCACCACAGACGGATCTTCAATTTCTAGAATATCAAGGCTCCACGAATTCGAAACTGTTATGTTACCCATAGAAGAAGTATATTTCGAGTTAGTAGTAGAGTCGGTAACTTTACCCATGAGTGACCATCCAAGTTTGAACTGCGACTAAACCAGAGCTATGTTCCTGTTAGAAGTTCACCTGTGACATCAGCACCAATACGAACGAACGGTCCATTTTCAGTATCAGACAAAATGATTCCTAAGTTTTGTAACTCTTTCCTACAAGGTCCCTCTTTTACCGATGCCACAAATGATGGGCTGGTCCAAAACATCAAAATTGCAAATGTAATCTTCATCCAAGCTTCCTAAACGTACTTTGTAACAATTGTGCTCGATAGTATCACTCACAGAACCACCAAACAATGAATGGATCAGTTGTTCTTGTCTGATGGGACAATACTCCATCTCCATTGCTGTAGACTCAGTGATATAGGATCTATGAGAGCCAGTATCTATGATTACTCTTGCATTTCGTATCTTATTCTTACCTCTTAGTTGAACAACAAGTGTTTGTAATAAGACTTCGGTAAAAGTGTGATTGAATAATTTTTTCTCTGTTACAGAAATTTCTTAATTAACTTCAGAATTATTTGACGGACATACAATAGTGAAATGGTTGCCCAAACAGACCTCATTTTCATTCTACAGTTTCTTGCGAGGTGACCAAATTTCAAACAAAGATGAAAGCATGCATTTTCCGAAAGTGTTTTCTTCTTGTTAGTAAGTGACCACTGCAATTCGCACTTGTCTGACTGCCCTTGCAGAAAACGTATTTCAGAACATTTTTGTTTCATAGATTCAAAGTTGTCTGATGTCATGTGAATACGAACGGATCAAAGGAACATGGAGTAAATCAACCCACCCAAACGGACGATGCACAACCAGGCTTACTCGGCACTTTTCTGGTATAAATAGAAGCCCGATACGCTAATCAAATGGTTGGAAGAAACGTGATTCACTCCGATCTTCCTTCTCACGAGCAGTGCCAGTCGCAAGACAACAAGTCCTCTCGTATTCACTGTACACTTCCGCCCCCGCAGAGAGTCTACTGTTGGGACCCGGACTGGCCAAGGTCCAACATGCCCATCCCACTGTGTGTGCTGTAGGCTGTATTTGAGGAGGCAATAGATGTTATGTGCTGCCCTAGTTTCACTCCCGACTGACGGCTACGCCCTGGAGCACGATAGGTGAGGGTCCAGTCGAAGGCCCAATCTACGCCTATCGTGACATTTGGTGGAGGCGCCTCACGATCACTCTCGCACGCTTAGCGAGTACAGAGGGCCTACAAAGGGAGTGCAGAGTCCAGAGTGCAGAGAGCCTACAAAATGAGAGCAGTATGACCTGTGGTCCAGGAATAGAGATGATGAGGCAGAGGAACTTCGTCCGGGTCAACGAGGCTCCACACTCCCGGAGGCATCCGCAATGATAAGAGGCTCGACTGGCACTGCTCCTGACACGGCTCTTCCAACTTATTGATAGAAATGGGCAGGTATTAAGTAAGTAAAATGAGTAAGAAAAATGGTATCTACATATATTTTTATACAATTAGACGCCGCTGTTGATTATTATTTTTTTTTCATGTTATGAACAACGACTGCTTCCGGTCCTCCGAAACCCACACAAGGAGTATGGTTTCATCAAGGGAAATACAGGTCACTTTGAACCGAGTAGAAGTGATATGTATTGCCCTGTAAACCAGCACGAACAAAGCATAACAATCGAAATCAAGGAGCGGTTACAAAACCTGAGGCGTTAAAAAAAAAACACGTAGCGTCAGCAAGAATCTGAACGAGGGTGCCATTGATGACGATATGGATTGCCATGGTCACCGTTGGTGTTGGTCAGGAACATACTCACTCAGCATATACGCTAGGTTTCTGTGACGTCATGACGTCAGCTGTCAGACGAAAATATCCAAACAAACTATTTTTTATTACCTCAAAAGCTGACTTTTCACTCGGCTAATCATATACGCACTAACGGGACACACGATATATGTAATACACCTAAAAATATAGTCCAAAGAAGTCCAAATTGAACACAAACACTGATTTCAAACTCACACAAGACAAAACCACATGTCACAAAAGCTTGTTTGGATACCAAATTCGGCCACGACCAATCATATGGTGCCTGTGACGTTTTCAAAAACGTCGCGTATTGTCATTTGTTAAATTTGTAATACTCAGGACCGGAGCAAGCAAATGTTATTAGTTTTTAAGTCAGATTGTAAGGGATGTGGCATGTTGGTTTTTGTCCATTGGAGGCCAATGCTATTGAGGAGGGGGCATGTGTCATGTGAATACGAAAGGATCAAAGGAACATGGAGTAAATCAACCCACCCAAACGGACGACGCACAACCAGGCCATGCTTACTCGGCACTTTTCTGGTATAAATAGAAGCCCGATACGCTAATCAAATGATTGGAAGAAACGTAATTCACTCCGATCTTCCTTCCCACGAGCAGTGCCAGTCGCAAGACAACAAGTTCTCTCGAATTCACTGTACACTTCCGCCCCCGCGGCGAGTCTACTGTTGGGACCCGGACTGGCCAAGGTCCAACATGCCCATCCCACTGTGTGTGCTGTAGGCTGTATTTGAGGAGGCAATAGATGTTATGTGCTGCCCTAGTTTCACTCCCGACTGACGGCTACGTCCCTGGAGCACGATAGGTGAGGGTCCAGTCGAAGGCCCAATCTACGCCTATCGTGACAGTATTACGCATCTCTCTGTGGTTCTCTCTATACTTCATACGACTCTGAATCTCAAATCCTGAAACTACCTTTGATATTTTTTTTTCTGACTTTTTTCTGTAAAAATGCCATCGAATTTTTCAGACGATCCTTGAGACTGGACCCTCGCTATAAGCAGCACTTCTTTGCCAAACTCGAATCAATTCATCTGATAGACAAGATTCAACTGACGGATAGGTATAACATAGCTGCACACGTATCAGACGTTACACCCAAATTGTCCAATGCTCCCAATTGTGATTCCAATTTATCAAAAAAAAAGGTAACTTGTTTTTTGATAAATTTCGAAAGTTCGCTGACATATCGATTCGATCAACAAATCTTCTCTACCAAACCTTTTCCTCAAACTTTTGATCACTTTACAATAATTCTCACTTGTAGGAGGATAAGTTTCTACAAGTTGTCCAGCTCTTGAATTTGGGAGAGTAGATTGAATAAGGTATTGAAATGTGTCCTCGTCTTGTAAGTCCGAATCATCATGTATTCTACTAAACTGACTCCAGAATGACAGCGAATTCTTCAAATCGCAACCAAATTTTGTTAACTCCACTTTTGAAAGCTTCACTTTTGTTCACAATCGGAAGTACTTCCTAGATGTGCCTTTTGGTCAAATTTTGATTTCAATCCATAAAAATCTGAAGAAATTTCATCTGCTTTGCGTATTTCTTCATTAATATTATCTTCAGATTCATCTGATGAGATCATCATATCCAACATTAGCTGATTTAGTTCATTAATAAGCGAAACCCCATCTTCTAACAGCCTCACCTGACTTTGCACCTTCAACATGTCATATCCCTCTTTGGAAATCATCTCATCTACCATAGTGAAAATCCTGGTGAAAGCTTCTCTATGAACCATCAATGCCTCCTTAGTTTTTTCCATAATCGAAATCGCCAATAAGTGTCCTGTCACGGTCGCCAAATGTTATGTGTTGTGTTTTTACCAAGTATACAGAATCACGCTCATATAAAGACCTTTTGTCAGCTTTTATGGAGAAAAACGTCTTGACTTTTTCATTTTTTTAATGACCATGACAATATTACAAAATCAGGTAAAAGACTCGTTCAACTCTAACATATAACTTTCAACAAGCATATACATACCTATCATCCTCTGAAAAGGACTACTATGGCCTATGCTATTGGTCCTTCGAGCCGGATGTAAATCTGGAGCATCGGAGTAGCACGCCATTTGAAAGTTTTTTTGAATTGTTTAAGTTCACTTTTCCAAATAAACAGTTTCTTTGACTATTTTTGATTCCAGGTATTTTCATTATCCATCAATTCGAAGAGCAATTTTGCCATAACTCCGTTTCTCAAGACGTAATGAAGTCCATCGAGTATGGTTTCAAACCTAAATGGTAACATTTATGTAACTTCTCATAATGCCATATAATATCAGCGTTCTGCATGAGATTAAAGATCACCTTCTCCAACATTTCTTTCAAATTTTAAACAATTCACCAAATATTCCTTGGGCAAGTACCCATCCTATATTTTTTCGGTATAAATAAAAAACATTTAGGTATATTAACTTGATGTTAGCTCAAGTGATTAACGTAATTTAGCAACTAAGCACTCCATACTCAGACCAAGGACACAGTCAGGAATTTTCCAGCTCTTGTCCGTCGAGTGGCTGTGCCCTCCTTGCTGGCAATAATGATCCGTCATGACTAATTAATACCAACGCATAAATATGTAGGTCGAAACAGGAATATCGAGCCAACTCAGAACAAAGTATTATTAGAATTCAATGCTGAATGCGACACAAAAGAAGATCATAATTTTCCAATTCCTCCTGCGTTAATGCACTTAAGCAATGTCCTGTTTTGTGAGGGCAATCTGATAAGAAACAATTGGATGGGTTAGCTAGGACGGACTTATACTGAAATTCATAAACACTGCAGACGTCAGCTCGTTCTGAATACACACAGACCCTTACTTCGAAAGGGGGGTCCCGTTAATCCACAGCTAAGTGCAGGGTTTTCCACAATCCCCAGATATTTCAACTTTTATTTACCTTCGCTCCAGCGCCTTCGAAACATGCCTTCAACGGTATAGGTTACACACCACATGAAAGGGGAGCACAACTTCCCCATCTCATAAGTGTAGAGGGTGACTTTATTAGTCGGCATTTTGGGGTGCCATTACCTGGAGGTATCAATCGTGAGGATTTAGTCTAAGGCAGTTATTATCAAACTTGTGCACCGGCAAATAACAAAATCCCCAAAATGACCTGACAAGGACAACAGCACCCTCAAAGAAATGTTATAAAGACGAGAAGCATGACTGAAAGTCCAAGCCAAAGAAGGGAAACTCAGTTTGCCGGAAAAAGTTATGACCCTTTGCAGGTTTTCCAACGTTGGAGAGCTCGGTTATTTCGCACTTGTAACACGTACTTCAATAAAATACTACGACACAGGAGAAGGGCGAGAGTAAAGTTCGCTAATTTTGTAATGGGGCATATGTTATAATGTGAACACGGAAACAAATACCTTCCTTCCTATTTGGTGGATGTTTTCAAGGTATAACCATCAAATACATCAAGTATTATTAAATCAGGAAAACTGCTCTCCAACTACAACAATGTAGAGAAAAGTGCATCTTGGAATCTTAAGCAAAAATATGTCAATTTTTAAGTGTGGAGGAGACAGACATGCAGAGGGGGATAAGCGGGTTTATATAGGTTTTTCCTTATTATAACCCGAGAACTAAACACCCTATACAAAATAAAAGTTCAATTAAATTGGCCACAAAAAAAGTCATACGACTCATTTTTTCGCTAGGATAGTTGGGTTGGGTGTTGGGTGTATGAACTACTGTGTATTGTGGGAGGTTAACTCAAACAAATAGAAAATTTTCAAAATCACAAGGTAATACAAAAGCCTTTCTCCAGAATCAGCTATCAGATTATTTACACGCAAAATACACAATATGAATCAAATCAAATCAAATATTCTTTATTGCCACCGAAAAATTTAAATAAATGTTATGGAAAAGCGAATACAAAATGTAAAGTAAAAACAACACATACAGGGTGTCCGGGAAAATGTGGAAGATCTGTGTTGCTCATAAATCCATTTATCCGCCCATTCCTACGGCCTTTGACAAATAGTCAGAGTCAGAAGACAGAGACAGAAAAGGCAAGAAATAAGAAATCAGAAATATAAAATTAAAATGTTCCGAGTAATTGATGCCCTATTAAACCACTTTGAGTGGAGTTTTAAAAATCTTGACGAAGTATAGAGAGTGAATTTCAATTTTTAACAATAAATAGTTCAAAGACCACTGACTCGGAAGAATTTTAAAAAAAACGTGCTCTTGATTAGGCAAAAAATATGAAATTAATTGATACAGTCAGAATTTTTATGTCACATCGTCAATAGATTTGATTCAGAAACTTAACGATTTTTCTTTAATAGATAGATATTATAGTTGCTTTAAAAATATTCTCAACATCGCCATTAACCACATCATCTTGTGAAAGGAGCTTTAGCAAGCTATAAAAGTGATTAAGACAATTTTAAGGTCAACTATGACACAATAAAAAGCTACAAATTTTGTTATTTTTTCTATAGAAAATTACATAGCTTAAAATGTGGACTATGAATCAGTCGTTACTAAATTTGCTTACTTAAAGCCAGAAAAGTTTCTCGGTAATGAATATATAATATTTAATGATAATTCAGTTCCTATGTAATATTATAATGTGTGTTAATGATGTTTTTTTTATTTATTTATGTATACATATATGTATGTATACAGGGTGTGACAAATTCGAGTATATAGCATTGATAACTCGTTAACCATCCGGCAATAACCGATCTTTACGAGATCCTTTTTTATTTTCTCCGAATGCGAATGACACATTTTCATGGCCACTTTTTCTGCTCTTCAACATGGTCGAAATTGATATCCGACGTTTCGAATTTTCGCAACCATCATTAACTTCTTTTCCAAATACGGACCCAACTTTTCTAAAAATTTTTTGGTAACTCTTGGCTGAAAATAATAATGCATCATACTCTACTTTTTTCAATCATTTATTTTTTTTACTTTTTTTTAAAACTTTATTCAAACGTGAAGCTTCTTTATTCAAGCTCAAAAAGTCACAAGTTATTATTGTTATCATGACTACGTTCCGCGTGATTTGTTCTGAAAGGATCGAACACTTTTTTTGATAACTTTGTAACAACTTTCTGCATAATTTCAAAATCGCAAGTGTGACATATCAGTATTTTGAGAAAGCAAAGATATATTCAAAATTTAAAAAAAAAAAGTTGATGATGGTCGTGAGAATTCGAAACGTCGGATATCAATTTCGAATCTTGAAGAGCAGAAAATGTGTCATCCGTTTTCAATTATCTTTCCAAATAAATTTAGGAAAAAATAAAGACAAATTTCGAAAAAATCGGTTATTGCCGGATATCTCCGGAAGTCGTCGGAATTTTCGAAAGCGGCATTTTTTTGAGAATTGCGCAACTTTGCCTCCATTTAATCGACTTTGTATCTCTTATGGTTTACGAGTTACCAATGATAAATACTCGAATTTGTTACTCCCTGTATACAATTAACTCATGGTTCTACGGTGTGTCCAGTCTAAAGTCGCCCACCCTGTATTAGGTATCGATGATTTTTTGTTTAAAACACACATTCTGGGATTTTAATAACATCTTATTGATTAGTATTAAATTAACAAATTAACAAAAAAAAAAACCAAAACAGTAACATTTTTATTTTTTGAAAATGTGAACAGGGAGGTTTTTGGTCATTCCTTTGGACACTCTGTATAATACTTGCTAAATACCAAATGTATAGCCAAATTTGTGATCATACAATATTGAATACCAATTTTATTGCAAACTGTAGGAAATCGCCTAAAAATCTATACGTATTTTTTTCATTTCCTTAAAATATTATTTTTTCAAAGGATATTTGAGTTTTAAGTTCGGTATACAGGGTGATTCACGGTCGATGGTACCTTGGACGTTTACGGGGAACCAGCTATGGGATCGTTCTGAAAATTTGGTCATAAACATAGGACGTGATGCTCTATTGGTCTAAAATATTTTCAGCGATACAAAGTTGCCGCTTCTTTGAAAAAGTAACAGCAACTTTGCTAGTTTGAATGGGACACCCTGTATATTATTGTATTTTCCCAATCCCTATCAGTTTCCGTTTTTTTTCATAATTCTTAAATCTTGAGTGGTTTTCGAGAAAATAATTGATTTTCATCCTTTTTCTTCAAAAAATAGCCTCAATTAAATATCTGTTACCACGGTATTTGGATTTATAAGAGACTGAAACTTTGTGTAGTTCACGAATATTTTGTGTTTTAGTTGTGTGTGAAAAAATGAGTGGAAAACAACAGAGAATAATAATCTCAGTTATTATAAGAGATACAGGGACGGTTAAATGGTTGCATGCAAAGTTGCGCATTTTTATGCTCAACAAAATACCGTTTTAAAATTTGAAAAATTCCGACTACTTCCGAAGATATTCGGAAAAAAACGAAATTTCGCAAAAACGTTATTACTATTTCCTGAGTTTATTTGCGAAGATATTGTAAAATGAATTACACTTTCTCATTGCCACTTTTTCTCCTCTACAAGATGGCGGTATCAAATTGAAAATCTGACTTTTCGTCTTTTAGCGCCCATCATCAAGTTCATTTTTTTAAATACGGACCTGGAATTTTTATTTTATTTTTAGTTATCTTTTGACGTCCTTGAGGCATTGAGGTGATTAGATGACGGTGTAGAGCAATGGGTTGCCTTAGCAACGTCAATATTTTCAAATATTTTTCATCTATTATTGTTATTTTCAATATTTTGTTAAAATGGCAAGATTCTTGAAAACTTGCAGAAATTGATTCAGTTTTTTATATATATATATTTTTTTTTTATTTTCCATGTCATTTGTGAATTTAATTTAATTTCATCAAATGTATCATTATTTGATGTTATTTCGATTTTGGATCGGTCAATTAGGCTTGTTCAGTTGTGCAGGTTTTCTCATAAGAATAGCGTGTCGAATAAAGATGGATTCATGAACCAACCTATGAGTCAGGGAGAAAAGGGTTTCTTCACCAATTTTCTCTGGTATTATTTTTTAAATGAGTATTTTTTTCGACGGTTGCGATACCTCAATACATTAAGCACGTCAAAAGATAATTGAAAATCCAGGTCCGTATTTAAAAAAATGAACTTGATAATGGCCGCTCAAAGACGAAACGTCAGATTTTTAATTTGATACCGTCATCTTGTAGAGGAGAAGAAGTGGCAATGAGAAAGTGTTATTCATTTTACAATATCTTCCCAAATAAACTCAGGAAATAACAATAACTTTTTTGCGAAATTTCGGTTTTTTTCGAATATCTTCGGAAGTAGTCGGAATTTTTTAAACATCAAAAGGGCATTTTGTTGAGCATAAAAATGCGCAGCTTTGCAACCGACCCTGTATCTCTTATAATAACTGAATCACCAAGCATTCACTCGAATCTGTGGCACCCTGTACAGATATTCTGAGCATGGTGTTACGTCATAACTCGTTAATTTTAGCACTGTTCAAAACGTTATATCTACGTCAATTTTCGACGTACATGAAAAAAAAGAGACACGTGTCTCCTTATTTTCCTTAGAGTTTCGAACCAGCAATAAAAAAAAAATGAATGCAAGACCCCTATTATCGATTTCACGAATAAGTTCAAAACGTGAAACATAAATAAGTGCGAATATAAATTGTTATCAGTATGTGTGTAAATCGTGGTTTCTATGGCAAAATAACATTTCATTACATTGCTTATTTGGATTAAATCTGCCTCGAAACACGTACTTAAACTTGCATCCCAACACAAGAACGGGGATGCAAGTTATTAATCGATATCTACCAATCCCTGCTTCACTTCCTCATGTAAAATATTGGAACTGATACTCGACAACTCAAAAGTCCGTATTTCACCTCAAATTTGAATTTACTACCGAATTCAGCCGAGACGTATTAATTCTAATTAAGGTCGATTCGACAATTATTCCCACTTCAGTCAGTTTTCATACACAAGATGAGGGTCGACGCCTACCTAAACTAATTGAATATTGCCTAGCCATTTTCACATTTCCCCCACTTGAAATTGGCTAAAAATTCGTTGATTCGAAAGGGTTGGAAAGTCGCCTTGAGCAGTACACTAAAGCAATGTATTAATTATGAAGCCCTATAATAGGCTGACAGGGAGCGTGTCGTAGCTTCCCAATATTATTGAATAATTCAGGTTATGGGATCATTGGGGGATGAATTTTGATTAGACGGTGAAATTGAGTGGTGTTCGGGCCCAAATGAGTTTCACGTTGGGGATGTGTTAACGGTGATAAGTTCCTCAAGATCAGGTCAATCACCTGTATAAAATGTTGAATAAACAAAATTTTATTGGACAAAAATTATTAGGCATTCAGTAACGCAATACCTGTCCGTTTGTATCTACAGTATGGACCGTGACTCCTGGGGGATTTTGAATATGTATTTTCGGCGGGGTCGATAATGTTTATTCGTATGTTTGTTCCGGCACCAAATTAACATGCGAACTGGACCCTAAGCGATAAAATCAATGATAAAATGAGATTTAGCATTCTGGCAATATGTATTGTATATCAACCAAAGTATGACTTCAGGCATTTGATATTTGATTTGCTGTTTCATCATGATTATTTTCAGTTAATTTGATGGACATTCTACGTGTATATTACGAAGAATTCTAATTAAAGACATATCATCTTGACTTTTATTGCCATTCCTTCGAAATTTAGATCTATTATTTTTACTGGTCTCTCTAAGGCTCTAAGGCATAACTAAGTTAAGTCGGATTCAGGGTCGGATTTTGGTTCTTTGTATCGGCAGAATAAGAGAAATTATCATTCCTT
This sequence comes from Orchestes rusci, assembly GCA_958502075.1. Classification (NCBI taxonomy): domain Eukaryota; kingdom Metazoa; phylum Arthropoda; class Insecta; order Coleoptera; family Curculionidae; genus Orchestes; species Orchestes rusci. The sequence continues at coordinate 8,083,787 of OY293305.1, forward strand.
ATAAGACGACATCAAGAAAGAACTCCAAATATATCGCACCCTATTCACAGTTTCCAAAGTTTTGGAAAGCTATGAGGATGAAAGTTATTAAAAACGAGCAATAAATTATATTACTCGTGTCACTGAGAGTTACAGAAGGCCTACATTAAGTATTGTAATTTGAAAAGTTTAAACAAAAACAATCACCAAAGTATTCAGCTCTTAAGCCTACTAATTCTGATGGAGGAGTATGGAAAGTTTCATTTGGAAATTTCTCATTTGTACAAAAGATTATGTGGAATCAAGTTCGAATTGGATTTTGCTTTGAGGTTTTCAATCTCCAAATATCAAAATAGTCTTCTGTAAAAAAGTGAACAGTAAATGCCAATAAACAAGTGTTCCAAGCCTTGTGACCAAATAATGTAAATAACCAAGACAAACAACAAAGATTGGTATTTGACTCAAATCGAATACATACAATAATCCATGAAATCTAGCGAATTGTTCCCGCGTCTAAAGCGGGATTTATGGTTTAACGAACAGTAAGCGTATAGACATAGTGGATATAGTGGAGACAATTTTGGATGTTGAAGTGTGCAATAAGTTATTGAACCTGAAGGGACATCTTTAACCTTTCTCCTACACAACGTTCAATTTTAAACATTCCGCCCATCATATATTATTTTGGGAATGAGAGCTAGGGATAGCTGTAAAGACATATTTATAAGAAACTTATGAGGCGCCTCGGTGGTATATATATCTCTTTATTTACATACAATATTTACAAATTACATAAATGTACAACACAATGCAATTGAATAAAAACTGTACATGTTTGGGTGAATGCAAGGTAGTGCCTTCGATTGGCTGGTCCTCCTTCCGCGTCTCTTTCGTGTTACCTTGGTGGCCTCTGTTGTGGTCGGTCTTCCCTCCAACCTGCAACCTTGGTGATGCGGCTCAGGAGTATGTTGGTCGTAGAAACTGCTACGATGTGGCTTATCCTGTTCAGCATGACCTGCCAACCCCGGGATGTGACTTTGAGACTTCTCTTGAGCACGTTGCGGAAGTTGGTGGACTCATCCGTCATCAATATTTCGCCATAGCAGCCAATCTCGCATGTAGCAAACGTAACTGGACATCGGTGTATTTGCCTCAGTTCATCTACAAGGTTGAGGTCCCGCGTGACGTTTTGGACATCAAAGCCTTCGGTTTTTAGGACAGAGTTTACTGTGTAGCGGGTCTTCTTCAGTTTTTCCTGGCTTCTGATATTTTGGAGATGAGATACGGCAACAACGTCCGGTTTGTTGTGATAGAGGGGCTGCCAAATTGGAGCCGCTTGAAGCAACCTCTGGGGGCTCGGAGGCTCATGAACAGCGTCTTCAGCAGCCAGTGCACTGCGCAGTCATGTATGCTGGTGTAGGCGCCCTCAACACATGCTGCTGCCACATGATAAGAGGTTTCTTCGGCTCTGCACCCCCTCTTGCAGTTCCATCTCTTCATGCCTACGCAGAGTCCATGTAGTTGTTCTTCGACAGCACTCAAGAGCATAGTTCTTCTCCAGGAGTCCAGTGCCGGAGATGTGTGAGCCGGGACAGTCAACTTATTGGCTTCGCGCATAACCAGTCTACCATAGTGCATATTTTCTGACCAGTCTTCCAGTGTTTGCTGGTCAATCTTCTTCTTGATGCACTCGGAGACAAGTTGGCAGCATTTTTTCATGTCTTCCTCGTCTGGAATGTCCACCAAGACCCACTCAATATCCGTGATCGGATTTCTCCATCCAGCTTTTTGTAATGCCCTGTATCTTTCTCTGCATTTTTCCAGTTTTTGGTGTTTCAGGAGGTAAATGTTTTTTTTTGCATAGCTGATCTCGGTTATGCGTTCTATCGATGAGAGTCCTAGTCCTCCATTTTTTTTGAAAGATAGACTGAGGCGTTGGAGGAGGATTTCCCCTTCAATCTGTGTTCCACTAGCTTTTTTCTGATGGTCTTATCCAAGTCTCTGCATCGTTTCAGTGTGGTGCTCCTTTTTTCTTCTGGAATAATGTTAGCTGTCACATAGGTTACTGCTGGTATCACACAGGAGTTCACGAGTGATACTTTTTGGGCGGATGTTAACTGTGATCGTAACACCAAGTCCAACTTGTCGTTCAGTTGCTCCCCCATTTTCTTGAAGTTTTCCTCCGTATCCTTCTCCAGTTGTATAAGGCCGAGATATTTATAGCCCTCCTTCACTTGTGGAAGAAACGGCTCCGGATCCTCATCTCTTTGTTCGCCAGACTTGCAGTAGTAACCGCATTTGGAGGCGTTAAGTTTTAGGGTGGTATTGGTACATTGCTAGCCACACGAAAGGTCTGGGTTCGATTCCCGGGTGTGCCGTGGTTGCTTGTGTGTGTTTGGGGAAATTGCGCAATTGCAAATATCACACTTGCTTGGGTAGGGTAGGGTAAAAAGACCGTTTGTCACTAGCCCATATAAAAAAAAAAAAAAAAAAAAAAAAAAAAAAAAAAAAAAAAAAAAAAAACTTATTACCTTGGTAGATCAAGTTTGCTGTTGTTACAGGTTTAGTTGTTGGTTGGGCAAATGTGTTACTGTACTTTATTTATCACGACATTTCACGCCAGTATACACATTGGCTCATTGTAACATCACTGTAACATTATTGGGATAAATGATATCTATCTATCTATCTATGTACAGGGTGTTTCATTAATATTGCGAAAAAATTCAGGAGAAGTTTTCCCGCTCAAAAATAAGAGAAAAACTTCATTTAAACATGTGTCCAGAAATGCTCCATTACAGAGCTTTATTATTTTATTTTTGTTTTTTCTAAATAGTAATTGCACTTATGTCGATCTCTTGATGAAAATTTGTGTTTGGGGGTGTTTTGTCATGCGAAATTCGAATTTGATCTTAGTATGGCTCTAACTTGTAGAGGGCGCTACCTACACTTATTTTTCCTATTATTAACAGCCGTAATTTTTTTGGCCGTGCCTGTATTATATTTTAGAGTAAAAAATCGGATTAATTCTTCATTTCTACGCAGAAAAAGTATACTTGTTAAAAGTCGCTAATTGCACTTCCATTAGCCATTCCCTAAATATTTGGATTTGAAATAAAAAATACATGTAGTTTTGGGATTATGGACAAGCAAGGACCTGCATTTAAAAAAAAAAAAAATTAGGTCCCTTGTTGAAAATGAGATGAAAACTTCCTTTAAACATGTGTCTGGAAATGCTCCGTTACGAAGCTACAGGATGTTGAATGTTTTTATTTTTTTCATTTTTTTATGATATTTCAATAAAAATTGTTGTTTACATCACTCATTAGATGAATTTTATCTCGTTACTAAAAATATGTAGCAATCATACGAAATATTTCATAACTTTACCTCCGCCATTATTTCAAAATCAGATGTATTTATTAATTCAAATTCGAATATCTCGGTTGCCTGTAGCGACTTTCATAAAGTTTAATTTTTCTGCGTAGAAAATACAAATACACCTGTTCTGTTGGTTAAAAATGTTATAGAGGTACGACCAAAAAAGTTATGGCTGTCATTAATTGGGTAGCGCACTCTACAACTAAGAGCCCTACTAATACCAAATTCGAATTTCGCATGACAAAAAACCCCTACACACCAATTTATATCAAAATATCGACATTGCTTCAAATATTATTGAGAAAACACAAAAATAAAAATGAAACTTGAACACCCTGTTGCTCTGTAATGAAGCATTTCCGAATACGTGTTTATAGGAAGTGTTCTTCTTATTTTTGGACAGGGAAACTCATACTGATTTTTTTCGCAATATTAATGGAACACCCTGTATACATGTACTGGGCCGATGTATCCAGGTACAAACTTGCTGATTCAAGGTACCACGTCAAACAAGGGCGGCTTCTCCAAAGGGTCATTTGGTCAATGACCTCCCAAAAATATTTCAGAAAAAAAATATGTAGGTTCACCTACTTCAAATATTTCACACGTAAGTGATCAATTCAATTTCAAAATACATCTTTTATTACTTTGACCTTCCCTCGGAACTCCATAACTCTTAATAGTCGTGATTTATTGCTCAGGACATTCAGAGTTCAGAAATATATTGTGGCTTGGATTCGTATAATATACATTATTATTACGGCGATAAAGCTTTTCCGAAAATAACCGAAATAATACTTATCTAGCGAGAGTAGCCGAACACCTAAGCGAATTGGAAATCTAAACTGCGTCTTGCGTCATTTGACGCCGCCACCGCTAAAATTTCATATCTTTATATCGGCGTCAACTATCCCGAAGCGTATCGGCTATATTTAGGATATTTTTTGAGAGGTCAGCTTGCTGATAGTAGAATAGTAGAAAGTAGAACAAATATTATTTTTGTGTTTTTTTGAGTGATCAAAATTCTTTTGATTTATGAACTGTGTGTCAGTTAGTTGAGATCAAAATGTCGGTAGTGTAGAAAATTAAACAACTGAAAAGTGCTGACAAAACTTTTGCAAAAATAACTAATATCAAAAAAAGAGGTCGCCCAGTGCCTGAACTTATCAAACGACAAACCATTAAAGACAAAAATGAAGAATGTTGTGGAGCAAAGTTATTCAATGATGTGAGAAGGTTCGCGGATAGGGAAACAAAAAAAGACGATGATCTTACTGTCTCAAGTTCATCAGAATTTTTGCAAAAGTATACAGGGTGTTACAAATTTGATGCTCACCATTGGTATCTTGGAAACGGTAGGAGATACAGCGGAGTTTAAATGGGGGCAAAGTTGCGCATTTTGGTGCTCATTGAAATGAAGTTTTGAAATTCAAGAAATTCCGAATACTTTCGAAAAAACCCAAAATTTTGTGAAATCTTTTTTACGTTTTCCTATGTGTATTTGAAGAGATATTTCAAAATAAACGTCACGTCTTCGCTGCCACTTTTTCTACTCTACAAAATGGCGTCATCAAATTTATGATACGACGTTTCGTCTCTGAGCAGTCATCATCAACTTTCTTTCTTAAATACGGTCCTGGATTTTTTAATACGGATTTTAAGAGGCTCTTTTGTTCCTAAACCAAAAATGTATCGCAATTTTTCAAAAAAATTATATTAATGGATTTTTCCATAAGAACTCATGTGTTAGAGAGAGACAAAAAATGTATTTTCAATGGGATCAAAAACCAACACCTTTTTTTTAATAAGTGCGATACATCGTTGGTCTAGGAGCTTAAGAGGCTCTTGAAATCCGTAATAAAAAATCCAGGGCCGTATTTAAAAAAACAAAGTTGATGATGGCTGCTCATCGACGAAACGTCGGATCATAAATTTGATGCCACCATTTTGTAGAGGAGAAAAAGTGGCAATGAAGATGTGACATTTATTTTGAAATATCTCTTCAAATACACATAGGAAAACATAAAAACGATTTCACAAAATTTCGGTTTTTTCCGGATATCTCCGAAAGTATTCGGAATTTCTTGAATTTCAAAACGGCATTTCAATGAGCACTAAAATGCGCAACTTTGCCCCCAGTTAAACTCCGCTGTATCTCCTACCGTTTCCAAGATACCAATGATGAGCATCGAATTTGTTACACCCTGTATACGTTTTTGATAAAGGCCCTAGACAAAAAAAAACGTAACGAACGGACTGTAAGGGAATATCAATTGACAGAACGGAATATTTGCGCTTGCGAAGAGTTTACGAACTAATAAGGAGTTAAGGTTACACCAAATACGTAAACGTATCTCTTCCGAACGGCTACTGCGCCTGCGCAATGTTCAATAAAAAAGAGTATCGAATTACGTCTGCCGTAACGAATGCAGCGTCTCTCCTCGTTGGTCTTATCCGTATCCGTATCCAGGACGTATTGAGCCGGACTTTGCCGATCATGACTCTCGTGTCGTTCGTAGCAAACTTCACGTAATCGATAATGTTGAAGACGTTTCACTAAATTGTATACTTAGTACTAAGATGTGTCAGGATGACACTGCAAGAAATTTCGGTAAATATTAATTTTAAAATCATGAACAAATATAAAACCTTCTATAGAAAGTTGTCTTGTGCGAACCTAGCTCACAATAATTATAGTAAGTCTACAATTTGTCATCTCAAATGACTATGCTCAAAACAAAAATTTCAAAAATCTACTCTGCACAAGGTGATATTTGGATTTTTTTTTTCTTATTGAACTTAAATTCAACGAACAGAGTTGATTAACACGCTACATAAATAAAACAAGCTTCTTTTAACAAGAATCAATAATTTATAAACTCCCCATTAAATAAATTAAAAATTTAATTTAGACCAAGCGAAAGTAATCTCGAAATTTACGACCATTTTCCTCTTCAAACAGAAAGTATTGCCCGCGCTGTTTCAGAACAAATCTGGCAAGGCGGTATTAACATCTTTTCGCGATAAAACATAACTGGCAATAAATGTGCAAAACAAAAGAGCAAAAATAAATGTATGTTGAAAGAGTAGAAAGGGAAATAGAAGTCCAAACATCCACAATGATCAAAACGATTATGGCAACCCTGTAGTACCACGCATACTACTCAGAAATTGATTGGTATCTAGCACACGAGAGGTTCCGGGTTCGAATCTCGGCGACGGCATGGTTGTGCAATTTCAATAACAAACCTGAATCTGAACTAAAAAAGTTGCTCATACTCTCTACTCTGCCTCAAACCTCCTCAACACTCGTCAACTAATTCCATAAATAGCATTCGGAGCGCAGCAAAAAACCTTTTGTGAGTTCAAGGTTGGCTTTTGTAATCTTTTCAAGCGTTCCGCTCTATACTTCTGCTTTATTTCACAGGAAGAACATGGGTCAAGAAAGGTCTGTTAGTGGCACTTTGATTTGGTAAAAATATCTCGATACACCGAGATAGAGCACGATGTTTTCGATCAATATAGTTTTTGTAATAGACAAATTTACAACAAGCCACTCAATTCCTTTGACCAAAATCAGACAAGGGCTCAAAGTGTTCACCAACAAAGCGTGTCAAAAAATTTCCTCTTGCAGAAATTGTTGAGACGAATAATGCTCTATGGGAGGTTTTATACAACATGTGATCGGTTATTCAATAATTTATACAGAGGTCCTAAAATAAGGTTGAAATATTTGAACGGTATATTCTACACTGGGAAAAAACATTGGTTTGCTATATGAAAATTTCTTTTTGTACAACCCACACGTAAAGTCCACTTTTCAATGCATGCAAAGCAGGCGGAAAGTCGCTAATTTTGGCAGCCGAGCCTAAAAGTACTTTCGAGACCACGGGCGCAAAAGTAGGTCGCTTAGCAACGGTTCCTTGGATACCAACGCCTCTGAATCTAATACCCACGTGACAGTCTAGCATACTAAAAAGAACTAATCACGTGACAATCTCGGTGACAATGGGTCCTATGATTGAACGTTTACGTTATCTTAACATGTCCATATCACCATGGTAACGCTGTTATCAAATGGAACATTTGCATTAGTAAACAATCTCAACGTTTACGTTAACTTAACGTGAATGTGCAATCATAGGGCCAAATGAATCCGCACCAGAAAAGAATACGGGAACACACCTATTGTAACAATGATTGACAGTTGTCACTTGTCAGTTGTCTGACTTGTCAGCAGTGTATGGATTATTTATTTTTGATTTTTATAATTATAATTTTTTAAATGATTACAAACTGGTTGTACAAAAAGCACTGTTTGCACCACGGACGAAAGGTGATTTTGACTCGACTTAAATCTGCCCTCGCTTCGATCGTGCTGCTACTTATACCCTCGTCAGAATCATCTACTTTCCGCCCTAGATACAAAATGTACTAGTGAAAACGCTTTGTTTAGGGTTAAGTTAGGGCGTGAAGGTTTAATTTCTATTTTTGTTTTATCTGAATAAATACCATCATGATTCAGATAATTTGTCAAAAATCGCTATCCAGAGTGTTTTCGACATAAGAAATTCAAATTTGATATTATTATGACTCTATTTTTTCATATGACGCCATCTACAAGTATTTTTACTGTTCCAAATAGTCATAACTTTTTTGCCGAACCCTGTTGGAAGTGGCTGGGAGCAACCGTTTTCAAGATATTTGCATTTGAATTAATCCATGCAATGGGGTTTTGATGACTAATTTTGAAACTAGAAACAGGTTGCGTTAAAACCTTCTTTACAAAAAAAATATAGAATACAAAATTTAAACCAACAAAAAAAAATTTAAAGTCTGAATTGGATGTAGTATTTTTTTAGCATATTTTTTAGTATTTTTTAGTAAAAAACATTGAAACAATGGACAATTTGCACATTCATATGAAAAATATAAGGATAAGTAGATTAAAGATTAAAGAGCGCCAATCAACATCCACTACGTCACAAAATACATTACCTACTATCTCCGTCTGGCGTATTGTCTGAGCTGACTCTCTCTCTCTCTCGAGAGGGTAATATGGCTCTTCCCCGTTTTTGATCATACAGTGGAATTTGCGTTTTCTTTTTTATTTATTCAGTATATTTTTGGGTATTTGGAAAATCTGATTCAATGATGACTTTCTAATATTGTCTAGAGTACGTATATAAAATTTCAAGTCATTTGAAAATGTATATGCAAATTGTCCATTGTGAAAATAACCATGGTAACATTGGTAACGCCGTTTTCAATGCCACCTACAAATATCTATTTTCAAAATTTGCCATTGAAAATCACATTGCATGGATTAATTTAAATGCAAATATTATGTATCTCAAAAACGGTCGCCCCTAGAAACTTCCAACAAGAGTATCTTCCGAGGTATCTTCATTATTCAAAAATAATGATATTATCATATTTTTTTAAAACAGAACTAAGATACAGGGTTTAGCAAAAAAAGGTATGACTATTTGAAACAGTAAAAATAGAGTCATAATAATATCAATTCGAATTTCTCATGTCAAAAACACTATGGATAACAATTTTTCATAAAATATCAGAATTATCATGGGATCAATTAAGATAAAACGAGAATAGAAATTAAACTTTGACACCCTGTAACTCGAAAACAAAGCGTTTTCAAAGAAATTTGTATAAAGCAAACTAATATTTTTCTTAGTGTAGAATATACTGCTCAGATATTTCAACCTAATTTCGAGACACCTTGTATACACAGGATCTTTTTTGTTTAGTAATAGAACATCCCATAGGGATAAACAGTCAAAGTAGACTTTGGCGCTAAAAGTTAGATTTGCCATTTCATCCTGGAAAGGCTAACACTTGAACTCGCACTTGAACAATGCTTTTTAACTATTCAAATTTAACTCAAGGAATTTTTTAAACATTTGGGAAACTTTCCTTTCCATACATTAATATTTTTACTTTTTCAAGAAAAAAAAAATGCTGTAAGGAAAGTGCGATTGTGAATATAGATCCATATTAGATCCAACGTTATACCAATATTACCAATGGCATTGGCCTCCGAAATATTGTGATTTAACGTTGCTAGACTATTTTTTTGGGGTCAGTCAGGTCACTGTTGTTAGCTCACAAATCAGTAGCTGACAACTGGCGTCCTATTTTTCTGTTCGACACCTTTCTTTTATTTTTATATACTCTAGATACAGGGTGTCTCACGGTCTATGGTACCTTGGACGTTAACGGAAAACTAGACCTAGGATCGATCTGAAAATCTGGCTGAGCCCATAGTCCAGTATGATTTATATTTTGCAGTGTTGCCGCTTCCTACCAAAACTCGGGGCAACTTTCTTATTTTTAATGGACCACCCTGTATACTATTTTTTTGGAATCCTTGACTGATTTGGATCACTTTTGCTCGATATACGCCTATACCTATCGGCAGCGGGTTTCGAGATATAAATTAATTTATGATATTTTTGACCCAAAACACAACAATGGATTGATTTCCATAAGTTCGTACTTGGAAACGGTGGAGAGAGGTGGAGAGTTGAAATTGTTATGCCTACTAGAGGAAAGTATAGGCTTATATGGTTCCAATGGAAAAAACAATCTGATAATACACAGGTTGCTTCAAATTTATTACCCTTCCTACACACAAAAATGATGAAAACGCAATTTTTCCAAATCGAACCCCCTGTATATCACTTGAAAAATAAAAAGGCCAATGAATTTTCTTTCAAATGGAATCTCATGTTCCTATACCGTAACCTTCAGGATCTGCAAGAGAAATGCATTCTACTAAATAATAAATTTAATAGACTGTATGCATGTTTCACAACATGTAGCTTCCATGGCAACCTTATTTGAGTTGGTTTACAAACTTCAAAATTTTAAAACAAAAAACATTACTTAATAATCATTATTACCAAAAAAAAACAAAAAAAAAAAAAATTGAAGCACCCTTTATATTATCAGATCGGTTTCTCCATTGGAACCATATAAGCCTACCTTCCTCTAGTCGGCATAGCAATTTCAACTCTTCACCGTTTCCAAGTCGATCCATTGTGTGTAAAAATATTATAAATTAATTTATATGTCGAAAACCGATTCCGATAGGTAAGTATAGGAGAATATCAAGCAAAAATGATTCGGATCAGTCAGGGATTCTAAAATCCATTTAAAATAAGAAAGTTGCCACGACTTTTGGGAGGAAGCGGCAACACTGCAAAGCTGAAAATATTTTCCAAATATAGATCATACTTGATTATGGGCTCAGCCAGATTTTCAGATCGATCCTATGTGTGGAGACACCCTGTATTTTTGACCGAGTTTTTGACTATCCCTCTAAATCCTAAGTTCCTTAAGTTTCTCTCACACGCAAAATAACAATTTTATATTTTTTGACCAGCTTTGTGTTATACTTGTCTTTTTCTTCACCATTTACCGTCCAAAGTTTAAATAAATAATGATAAATATGAGCAGATTAATCCGGGTAATTTTGATATTTTGATATTTTTTTGTCTCCCTGTATATTTCAACTTTTTATTGTTTTTGACAAATTTTATTTTTAGACTAGTGATGCCCACAAGTGTCTCGTTTTCGAGATTAACGACATTTGTTTGAGTGTTTGAGGTAAGGATAGTTTATTTTGTAGTGATAAGGGACTAACCGAAACTAACCCAAACTTGATTGAATTTATTGAGGCTAGTGGCGTCCCGAAAGGATACATTAACGAATATTTATGACCAAAAAAATGTCACGACGCTTTTTTTGTGATTTTATTATTGTTTCAAATCAAGCTACTAGAAATACACCTTACTTTTCATTAATTTTTTTTTTCCTATATGATCTAGTTTTTGAGAAAAAAAAATAGATTCACTTTTCTGATAGCACATTTCTGGACCACATAAGAGATATGCTGAAAGAATGATTTTTCTTTTTCATTTTTCCTAAAATCACTCAATGAGCTGCCGTTGAATGTATGGTACATACTTGATTAACACCTTTTATATGATTTTTTTTTGCTTATTTTCAAAAAAATGTTTAGTTCAAAATTTTGTTTTGTTCAGATGTATTCCTTTGAATCATATTCAAAATACATCTTATCTTTAACAGTTAAAATTTTCTGTTTCTATTCTTGCATTACAGCAAGTAGGTGAGTATCCCGTAATTGACTTAAAGAATATTATTACGAGACTTCGATACATAAGCGAGACTCTGGTACGAAACCGAGAAGAGACTATTTTGGACCAAGCATAAACTTTTATCAACATTGACTTTTTGTCGTATCCCTAAATTTTCAGTTAATTTGTCCTCTTTTAACACCTATCCGGGGTCATACTGTATCTGGATTTGAGATGTTCTTTCTATTTCTGCTCGCGGTAATTTTTGGTTCTGACGTCATGATAAAATGAAGAGAACAAAAATTTTAATTGTTCTATTTTAAGTACATACCACATCCAGTAAGAACTTCTAAAGTTGTTATTGTGTGTTACCAACCTGAAATAGAAGAATAGATAATTATTATTTGGCTAAATAATTCGATAATTTATTGAAAAAATTAAATCAAACGAAACATTTCCTTATTTTCAAAATCGACTTTTTGATTTCATCAAACAACAAGTAAGCGTATTTTCTGTCCCCCAGGAATAACAATAAATAGAGAAATTAACACGGATAAAAGTAATTTGCCCGTATCATCACACGACAAGAAAAGTTATTATTTTTTTGATTTTCTATGCTAGAGCAAGTAGTTCTTCATCTTCATATTTCTCCGACCCTTTCTTTGTAAACAAAATATTTTTCTCCGGGATTAGTATAGATAATTTGCAAACAGGCATGCCAACTAAATCACTCATTTTTGCAGATCTAGGCTAGGAGAGCCTTGAAACACTCTAGCATGTTAAGTTTGGAACAAGAAGAAGCATTTTTGAAAAACGTCTTCGTCAATGCGATTACTGGCTGCAACAAAACATCATCAGCTTCTAACAAAAGAAAAGTGACATTTTTATAGACTTAAAAAAAAAACTCAATAGCATCTTTGACATCTTCGAAAACAACGTCCCAAACCACGCTTTGATGAAATCGTCTTTAGAAAAACAATTATTATTGCTTTTGTATTCATGAATTCATCATCGTCAACAACACTGGTATATGAATCCTGGAAATAGAATTCTGGTGCAAATGGTGTTTCTGCCTCAGAGAGAAACCAGCACCCAAAATATTATGGAAACGTGTTTCATTCATTCCTCTTTTGGACCAAATTATTCTTGCCCATTGCTCTGAGTTTTATTTGCCAGTTGGAGTTGATTAATTTGTTCCTTCTTAGTAATACTTAGCAAAAACCTTTGCGCGAAAGCCTCTTCCTGTCTCACAAAAACACTCTGGTTTAAACTGGATTTTGCATCCAAATTGGGATCCAGCATTGTCAAAAGTAGAAGTAATTATTATTATTACAATTTCAACAAACCGAGAACTGGACAAGAACTACAGAGCACTTATGGCACGCTCAGGATCCTTTGAAGCTTACTGTCATCCTGACCGATGTTGCTATTGTAATCCAAACAACGGGCGTTTAAGAAAATGTTTCTCTGCCACGTTATTCTCAATTAATGTAGAAGGTAATGCAAATTTGAATCTGCATTTTCAATTATTTCAGAATGTACTTTCACGCGAATAGCGTTATTTTCAGCTACCCTTCCAACCGTAAAATCTTCCGATTTAAAGCAAAACATATTTCGAAGACGGCCAATATAAAAGAATATAGGCATCTCCCAGCAGTGGGAATAGATATAAAGCGAAATACTTAAGCTTGGCCTTGGAATAAACTCGCAGATATGGGCCAGAGAAACACAAATAGTTTGCAGTTGCAGTTCAGAGTTGCAGAGCAAAATATGTTGAGTTTTATTTGAGGCATTCAGAGATCGGCATATCATTGTATTGTCGGCATTTAGCTCGTCAGCGTGAATGAGCACTCGAACTATTTAAACTAATTTTTTCACATACACTATTTATGTACACACACACTGACACTTATTTATGTTTTGAATAAATTCGTAACGATTAATTCACTTAACTTTGGTGCGTTCTTTGTATCCTCACTCCACGTCAATTCATGCACTGAATGGATAAGCCTCGCGATTTCAGGTCTGAGTCGCTATATCTTATACGTCGTTTTTATACCCAGGCACCTCAACAGGTTGGACCGCTAAACAAAAAGATGTTTCGTCACTTTGCTTCCTCCTCAGAGCATTTGGATGTTGTCAATCTTATCTTAGAAATACGCTGTATGTTCCAATAATCTGAGATCTGATAATTCATTGAATTGCATTCAAGATCAGTTTATAAACAGAAAAATATCACAAATGTTTTGGAGCATGACAGAAATGCATAACACATCCAAATTGATTTCAACCAAAAAATAAACTGCCCCCATGTACGCTTTTAACATGAATTATTGCCAGAACAAACATGTTCAATTGAACAAACAGAAAAAATGCAAATCCTTCATAAACACTTTATTCAAAATTGATTTGTCATTTGCAATAGTTTTGCACTCTGGATTAGTGTTAAGCCTACTACTAGTACTTGACTGACCAGTAGGTTGCAATAAATAGTTTTTTTTTTTAAGATTATTAAATCTGTTTCGAAAAACGAGCTTTGCAGCGGAATGTATTCAGAGCGCTAATTTCATTGCGGAGATTTAAAATTCAAAATGCAAAGTGAATTATTTGTGAGGCCAATATTTCCTTTTCATATGTACTGTTTTGATACAATCAATATATCTGCTGCATACTGAAAAGGAATTAGACTCTAATAACGAAAGCATGGTTTTCCCATATACGTTAATTTGATCCAAACTCATAAAAATGCGGAATATGTTGCCAGTCTCCAGACTAAATCCCCAGTTCAATTTCCATACATTTTTTGAAACGTATGAGACGAGCATTTCAAAACAACATCTAAAAGGTCGATGATGTAAAATTCATTTTATATCTGAAGATAATTTCGAGTGAAGGTATAGATTTTTTTAATTTGATTGAACATGGCATGTCATAAACATTCAAGAAATGAGCATACAATATTACTGATTATCATAACCTCATTTGCCCTTAAAAAAATAGCAAAAAGCATTTGCGGACCCTTGTTTATATGAACTTTTTGCACTAGAATCACTCAAAGAATCGTCTTTTGAATTTATGGCACATTTTCAATTAACACCCTCGATACGGACATGGAGACATTTCGGAACAATATGCTCTAAGGAGGGAGCAAAGTGACATGTGATGAAACATGTCCAGCGGTATAACGACCATCCAAGGCGAACGACAGCGAAAACGACGTTCCAGCCATTACCTCTTGTTCCTTTTGACACGAGTTCAAACCCCTGTCAACGATGTGGATTGTTCTCGTATGTTCAGTTGAATAAAAATCCGCCTTGTTTGCCATCTATCTAGGTATGAGTAAAAGGGGACTCCGCCAAAGTGAGTTCAGTCGTCATCAAGTCGTGAAATAAATTGTGAACGAACAGTAATATAAATAACAAACAGGTGCGAATATAGATTAGTGTAATAGTGAGTGGAAATAAATAGTGACTGTGAATAAAGTATCCTTCACATAGGGCAAGGTAGAGGTAAGGTAGAAGTGAATTATGAATTAAGAATATTTGACGCGTACATTTCATACCCGCTGTTCACATAGAATCAAGATTGCTTTAACGTGGTGGTGGCGAAGTAGTGGCAAGGTAAAAGATACCAAGCTCCAAACTTTTTGGGGAAGCGTGTGGCAAATTCTTACCGGAGCCAATCAGAATCGTGTTTATGACGGTCGATTTCTGTCATTTTGAAATTGTCAAAATTTGTTCCATATTGTATAGTGTTTGAAGGACTTTACGGCTATGGAGAGCTTAGATCGAAAATTGGCCGGAGTATTGCCAAATTACCCGGCAATTTGAAAAAGGAACAACAACATAAATAGCAGGAAATCTGGTTTGAAGAAAACGACGTGCGCATGCGTACCACAAAATGATACCCCACACATGATTCAATGTGAACGACAGCGGTGAAAGTATTGCATTAATTATATACTCCACTTCTACCCTTAATTCTACCTTGCCCTATGTGAATGATACTTAAATTGATTATAACTGGACATTTTCTATAGCAGGAAAACGTTACTATATAATATTACGAATGAAATTGTTTTGATCTCAAATACCCGCAGCAAACATTAAACCTAAATTCTATTTCCCCTTCGAAGGGGACTTCCCCGAGTTCTCTGGACTGCAGATGACGTGGATGTGGATGACACAAAATGTAAAAGTGCCATTTTGTGCCAAAAACACAAAGAAGGCAATTTTTATTGCGAAATCACAAAAAGACGAAGAATAATTGTTTCTTTTTTAGGTTCCACTGACGACGGAAGCAGATTCGCTTTCGAAACGTTTGATATTGTTAGGTTTTATTGTTTACTTATATATATTTATATATATTTTGATATTTTGATAGGGTGTGGCGAAATACCCAAAAAAATCTGGTAAATCATAGGTGCGCCACAAAACTACAGAGCATATATACTTGACAGATATAATCTTTATCATAATCAAATAACAGGTGAGGGTAGATCCTTATAACGTACTATAGGTTATGAAGAAAATTTGTTTCAAAAATACGATACAGGTATTTGTACATTATCTTATGAACTAGTTCGTCAAAATTACATGCTAAAAAATCATCATTACCTTCCTTATTATGATAACAATACAAGAATGTCTGACGATTATCAATACTGACTGTGGAAAGTTAGGGTGTGACAACCCTTATCAGTTTTTGTATACGCCACGCGGACTATTGGCCCACTCCACTCTACATTTCTATTTTATTGACGTTTTCCGTTTTGGCTGAAAGTGAACCCACTCACCACGGTTGGATTATGACAGACGGGTTGACAATGAGGTTGAAAATATGGACAGGCTCTGGCCTTCGGTGAATTTTTGAGAGTAAATATTCAAGGCTGCGTCACACGGTTTATGACATTTTTGTCTCGAAAGAGAGATACAGTTAAGTAATGAGAAAATAATAAATAATAATAAGAAAAAAAGAGACAGGGCAGTGGTCTTGACACGAAAGGTATACATGAGTCGTTACATTAGTGGGAACCAGTTTTGTTTGTAATAATTTCAACTCCGTCCATTTTTTTCCGTTACCAGGGTAACCAAATTCATTACTTTCTGCTGATTTTTTTTTGAGGAAAAAATCAAAATAATAGTATATTATTCAACGTGTGGAAAATGAGTGAATAATAGCCATTTCCCGCGAGTAGAATACTATACTTTTTCTATGATTATTCAATAATTGAAGCGAACTTTGAAATATTCAATTTCATTTGGACAGCACTTTTTGAAAACTAGTTTACTTAAAGTGAGGTTAGGTTGTCAACACAATGTGACAATGACTATAAAACAAGTATGGACGGTCAAATGGGCTGTTTCAAAATGATGTATTTGAAGGTTGACATTTTGTCGAATGTTCTGATTGGCTACAAAACAGTGGAGTAATGACATTAGATCATTTCATTGGTTAAAAACCAAGTTAAAAACAATTGAGTAATGAAAAAAAAGTCACTGGTATGAGTAACGAGTTACATCAACCAATAGAAAGTGGATGTATAAATGTATAAAACATCTATTATTTAATAGTCATACATAATAGTATACAGGGTTATTCACGTTATTCGACACGAAACATTATGGCTGGAGTACATGATTTTGAGAAAGTTTTTTTTCTCTGGATGGATAGGAACCCTTTAACGGCTACATTTTAAAAATATTTTCACGTTATACAGGGTGTCCTCAAAACACGAAACGCATCAAAGTTGTATTTTGTTAAATGGAACCCCCTGTATAATAATTGATATTTCTATTCTTCCTTCAATTTTGCATAAAAATTGTGATACAACTTATGTTCCTAAATTCAACCGTTATCGAGATGTCGCGTTTTATAAATGGCATTTTTGCACATTTGACATACTATAAAACTCAAACTATTTAAGTTAGAGAAAAATGGTCTGCGCTTTCCCATCTTAACTTTTCAAGACCTATTCTGTCATTTGAATAGAAGGTAGTGTCAACTGTCAACTTTTTTTGACACATTTTGACATTTTCTTACAAGAATGAATTTATTCTCCTTGAGTAGCTCTTGAAAAGTTAGGATAGGAAAGTGCAAACCATTTTTCTCTAACTTTAATAGTTTGAGTTTTATAGCATGTCAAAGGTGCAAAAATACCATTTTCAAGACGCGATATCTCGATAAACATTGAATTTAGAAAAATTAGTTGTATCAAAATTTTTGTTCCAAATTGAAAAAAGATAGAAAAATTAATTGATATACAGGGGGTTCCATTCAAAAAAATATAACTTTTATACGTTTCGTGTTTTGGGGACACTCTGTATAACATGAAAATATTTTTTAAATGTAGCCTTGTAGCCCATACGGAAAAAAAACTTTCTTGAAATCGCTTCAACCATAATGTTTCGTGTCGAATAACGTGAATAACCCTGTATTATTCAACGAGCGGGGAATGTCGGCTATCACTCACGAGGATGAAGTTTGCGTGATCATCTGAGTGAGTAATAGCCATTTCCCGCGAGTAGAATACTATACTTTTTCAATGATTATTCAATTATTGAAAAGAACTTTGAGATATTAAATTTCATTTGGAAGGCACTTGGTAGTTAGGAAGAATGGCGCTGCTACTAAGGCAATTTGCCAGCTCATTATATATATAAGTAATGCACGTCTACGACGGCAGACGGGATCGTAGGGTAGGGAGGAGGGACCGGTTTCACATTCCTTGCAACGGGACCTACATTTTAACGTGGACTCCGAACCACGGTCATCGACCCCATCGGAGCACAGACTGATTCCAGTGTGTACTGGAAAAACAGCCGCGCTCGCTGTGGAATCTACCGACTGGCGAGTGTGTATCTGTGTTCTTCGTTTCCTACGGGAATATCCGATTCTCTCCGGCCTGGTTACCGGCGTGAATAGAAAGAACAATTATACCTTTTGCACTCTGCCGTGTGGGCTAAAATACGAGGCATTCGACTTTTTTGGACGGCACTTTTTGAGAACTAGTTTACTTTAAGTGACGTTAGGCTGTTGACACAATGTGACAATGACTCATTGAACTCCATACTACGTACCTGGAACGTACCCGCTTATTATCGAGAGTGAAGCAAGTAGAGACAGCGATAGTTACGGATATCTATCTCTTTCTAACTCAATGATATGGACAGAAATTACAATAATACATAAATTTCATATTCATTAGACCTATTTGAGAAAAATATTGTATTATTGCTTTGATTAAAGGAAATTGAAAAGACATTTACCATTCATGTGCCAGATCTATTTTGATCAGGATTAAAAAAAGAATATACCTAGCCAGACTCTAAACTGAATAAATTAAGTAGATTTGTTACTTGGTACTTTCCTCAGTTCGGTAGACTTAATTCACGATGGATGATTTTAATTGTGTTCCAAATTGTACCATAAAAAAATGATTAGGTTATAAATAAATAAAATAAATAGAGTAATTATCAATTTTAATGTAGGTACAATAAATATTACCCTCATTTCTAACTTTGAAATAAATTCAGTGTAACCAAGACTTCATATGATTTTCCATTGCGATGGAAACAACTTTCCTCATCAGATTTTCATGAGGAAATCATATCTTTGGAAAAAAAACTACCCATCACCTTCACTATATGAGTTATAATTTATGAAAAGAAAAAAATGTAGCCATTTTTTCACCCTACATGAAGAGCCCAACTTTTTGTTCCATAATGTTTTACATCACATATCATGATACCTACTTAATTATAGCATTATAACTTTAACAATTTTTTGTAAGATTGTTTCAACTTTTAGCCATGAAAAGACAATCTTCTTTCATCTTGCATGCAAGTTTATACATCCGACTGCAACACAATAGATCACCATATTTTTTCAGTCCTTTTCACTTTCTCAAATAAAACCTACTTATCTAAAAGAAAACAGCAAACAAGATGTACAATATTTTATCATTACTATAATAACATGTATTTTCAACACCAATAAAATAACACAGAACGCCAAACTACTACTAAATTCTCACAAAACAGGTTTTTCTGCCCCTTAACCATAACCTTAATACCCGGTAATGAGTTCGACAAGGATAGGTATCCGTAACACTGGCTATCTCTGTCTAACAAAACATTACATACTTTGACGCTTCGTCGACAACGACCGGGACCTTTCCAGGGTACGTAGTATGGAGTTCAATGCAATGACTATAAAACAAGTATGGACGATCAAATGGGCTGTATTTGAAGGTTGTCATTTTGTCGAATCTTCTGATTGGCTCTAAAACAGTGGAGTAATCAAATTAGATCATTTCATTGGTTAAAAACAATTGAGTAATAAATCACTGGTATGAGTAACGAGTTACATTAACCAATAAAAAGTGGATGTATAACACATCTATTATTGAGTAGTCATAGAAAAAATTCCTTGTTGTTTTTACCTTGAAAATTTCCTACCAGTCAATTCTAACCAATCATAGGCTTGCATTTTATTATGTTGCCATGGCAACGACCTAATTTTATCGGAAATCACCCTGCTCATAATCACGTGACTGAAAGATTAATAAGTGGAAATCTCCCTGGCTTTGCATCTGGATGTAGCTCCTATATGATTACAGTGTTGCCGTCCCCACTCTCCCTAACAATTCCAACCCAACCCAACTTTCACAGACACAGATAAGGCAAACGGCAACACTGTGGTTGGTGCATGGGAGCTACATCCAGCCGCGAGTGCTTGACAGCTGTTAAAAACAATGGCAAATATTTTTGATAAATGATTTATTTTCAACTTCCAATACAAAGTTGCAATGTTATCAATTATGGACAAGATTGGTTATAACTTCCAAATCCTTTATAAAATCCTGATTCCCTTCTTTCTTCCTCAATGGCGAGTAGAGTAAGGAGCCGTTGGTTTCTTCCACTAAATGCGAGGTGACTCCTAGGTTATGTTTTTTTCAATGATCAGTTTTGGCATGAAATTTTTTTGCCGAATCTCCCTAGAGCTCGAATAAAAAATCCGGAAATTTGTTCTCGTTGCGAATTTTTCTAGAAAATTCGCAACTCGACCAAATTTCCGGAAATAATTCGAGCTCTAGGGAGATTATGGGTGATAATCATTTTGACAGTGGTAAAATTCCTCTCAATATTTTGTGTGCAGAGGATAGACACTGATTCTGCTGAATAGAGTGGATAGAAAGAGCTCTTGTGTATTATCATGATAGTTAGGTTGAAATGATCGGCCACCGATTACGGTATAAACGAGTAGTTGAACAGTTTTGAAAGCTCGGTGAAATTATTTCATTATTTCTTGGCTACAAAGAAGACCTGATGTTTGTTGGACGCTGAGAATGATTTCAATTTTTACCAGCGACTGTTACCTCAGTGAAGCAGTTTCATCAATTTGTCCGTTCCATTACTGAGTAATTTGACAACAACCTCCTCTGCAATTTGTTTGTCGCCCATTATCATTGTTACGACTTCCTCGTTTCCTACTAACGATGGAATTCTAGTTCTGGTTTTTCAGTCTTTTGTGAAGCCATTTGTGATCCTCCACTGCTTTTCACTAACGCGCCCAGTTTCATTTCATTTGTCGCGGAAAAGGTGGTTTTTTAGAGACTTAACCTTGTTAGTTGGTCTATTTGTCATTGTCATAAAATGCAGATGCAGTGAGTATGCTGTGAGTATATTGTTTTTTTTTCTATGCAGAGTGTCACGTGGATCCATCATGTCCAGTTACTGATATGGCGTTTCATCTTATAAGTAGACTGTGAATCTTTTGAAAAGATGATACCAGAGTTATTCACCAGATAACACACCGGATGGTTTTTGATGAATGAGAGTAGTGAGAAAAAATATTTTGATGAGAAAGACACATCAAACTAGCCCGAACAAAAAAGTGTATTGAAGATTTATTTTGTGTTGCATTGAGGATAAAAACTGACAGAAAGTAGCATTCCGCACATTGCGCTTGCGCAGACAGAATGTCAGTCACGTCATTGCATTGACCAATGAGATAGAGATAGTAACTAGGTATATAAGAAAAAATAAATATTCTGCGTTTTTTATCAGCTCCTCTTATTATATTGATTAATGGTGAATCTAAGTAAATCTATTTCCCTATTATAACAGAATAAATATCCTCATTCGAAATCAAAGCTCCAGTCTTTGGATTAACGTAACTTTGCTCACTTGAAAACACCATCCCAATTAAATTTAAGCTAGTGTATTTGACACTCAACGCCAGAGCCACTGGAGGTGGACGGTTAGTTCGAAGCTGAAGTTGAGCTCGTTGCTGAACGGGCTCGTGTGTCGAACGAAATCTGATATTGGCAGGTAATTGTTACTTGTTTTCCAAAGGCAAACGCAAAAGCACTTCTGTTTACCGACATAATGTATGTGATAAAAATCTGAAATGAGGTTACAGACAGTGGTTGAGTTCACCCCATTCAATATAACGCCCGTACATTCTAATTGAGCATATATAGTCTGTGCCCGCCCTCGCTGTGTGGTGACTAAACACTCAGTCTAATTACAAATTTGTTCCCCATTTATTCGTGTGTTCCATTGCGGGACAAAGAAACTTTAAACGCAACTTTTTGGGAAATAATTGCGATGAACTTCCAACTGCAGCAGCGGAAAATAATTGCCAACTTTCCGGTTATTGTCGGAAATCTTAATTTTATTATACCCCTGGTTTTAAGTGCAGTGGAGCTAATTAACTTTTCAGTTTTCAGGTATAGTCCGCATTTTTGTTTTGCTCGAATCTTGCCCCAGTGAATTATTAGTTGCCTATATGTCGGAACTATATTGATCATTCGAGTTAGTCATCTCAAGTGGACTGGACCGTTCATTTTGACGCCTTTCTCGACGCAATTCAATAAAGGGTGTTTCACCCCCGTTATTGGCTCGATATTAGAGCGGCCAAATATCTTACTCCACGATGTTGACGAGTGGAATTTTCAAATAAAGAGAATCGACGCTATGGGGGCTCATAACACTAATGTGAACATATTCCATATGATTGGACATAATATTCTGAGTTCACACCATCTGTCTTATAGTCCAGGAGACAGTGACGGTTTTCGGTACTTATTTTCCCAGTCAAAAAACATGGAAACGTCAGAACACTTGTATGTTCTACCTTTTTTTCCAGTGATAAAATTAGTTCTATAGTAATGAGAGAGTTATTCTGAAGTTGAATAAAAAAGACTTGAAAGAAATAAATTCAGATAGCCTGAACCTTAGGCTACAAAAAAGGTGCTCTTGTTCATATCTGACCGTTTTGAAGATATTTACATTTAAAGAAAAAAATTGACAGTGATTTGACGCTTTGTATTTCAGAGACTATAAGATGTAAAACAATGAAATTTTGAAGGTACCTTTAGGAAATACTGACCATTCAAATAATCTTGATCATTTTGTGCAATAATCTACAGGGTTTGACAAATTATAAATTTATAGTTTTCAAATTATTTACATATTGAAAAAAAAAATGATAACTTGAAACCTATAAATTACAGCTAAAGGACAATGTAGTGCCAATCGAGATACAATTTTGTCTAGAATCAATATCTGAAATAAAGACACGCATTCCATTTGAAAAACCCGAGTTTTGTTGAAGAACTAATAGTTTTTGTTTTTCATAATTTGTCAAGACCGAGGTCAAGACCCTGTGGATTATTAAGAATAATGATCAAAATTATTTGAACGCCCAGAATTTTTTATAGGTACCTCCAAAATTTCATTGTTTCACGTCTGATAGCACAGACGTGAAACATTTTTTTTTCTTTTAATGCAAATATCTCTAAAACGGTCAAAGAAGCTCATAGATATTATTCGATAAACTTCCCTCAATTTTCAAAAAGTAATCTAAATCTGGAATAAAAATGGGGGTTCTCGTTTGAAAATCTGAAGTGTAACGCAATACCTCATTTCTTGATCACCCTGTATTGTACGGCTTTGCATAAGAAGACGTCACCATTGAAATAAAAACTGACCTTTTCGCTGGAAACTCTGTATGTCTGATGATAGTTTCCAAAGTACCCATTCGACATTTTATTTTAAAATTGACATATTTTATTGATTTTTTTCCAAATTCAGAAATTGTACAGGGTGCGTCAAAAACCTTTCAAATATTCTCAAAAACAATATATATTATGCGGAATTGGGGTACCAAAACGAAAAAACAAAAAAATAATTTATTTCATTGAACGGAACTTTTAATTAAAAAAGAAAAGTGATTTTGCATAAATGTAGGAATATTGTTTTGTGTTCTGTGGTAAAAAGATAAAACTTATGTGGGTGAGCGTTCCCTACTCTCATTCTATCCACCGCACTGTTACTAATTTGATGTTGAGTTTCAATATGGGAGTTCCTTGGATCATAACAAAAAAAAAACAGTTGCTGGAATGAACCGCTTCATAATTTTCTACTAGGTGTTAAAGTTTAGAAAATATTGGATTTTTTTAAACTGACCTGAATATTTTATCGTTTCTTGATAATGTTATGGGGTGTTATCTGAAATTATTATTAAAGGTATGATCTGAAAAAAAACTTAATACAAGAAAATTGAAGAATGTTCTTTCCAACATGTTTACAGATGGGTGAGATTAATTTTCTCACAAATCACTTTTCGAAAATTTAGTACTCTTTTCCCCCTTTCAAAAAATGGTTGAAGAAACCTTTTTTGCGTGTAACATTTGATAAAAATTGCTCGCACCATTCGAAAGAGCGTCAGAATTATGTACCTTCTGAAGAGCGCTGATTTCTAGGTAGGTTTTGTACTGATTGTACTGACGTTGTTAATCGCGTGTATTTTGTTACTGGGAGCGGAGCTACGTGGGGGCACAGAGCGTTCTATTTTTTCCCAGATTTTTTCTCTAAATAATTAAATGAAACGTGTTTTCTTTTCATATGAACATAGGTTCAATAATTTTATTTTCGATATTTTCCAATATGTTTGCACACAATCTGGTACGGGGGCGGGGGTTTTATTGGGATGAAAAGTGTTTACTTCACGAAGCGGTTAGAGGGCGCTACGTACACTATTATTATTTCATTTAATTAGCCTTAACTTTCTTGACTGCAAACCTCTGAGATTTTTTATGACTAGATCTTATTTCTACATCATTTTTGTGGAGAGAGGTATACTTTCTCAACAACGCTAGAGGCAACCGTTTTCGAGAAATCTCCAAATTTCTGCATCGAGGACGCGCAGCGCTGTGAATAATAAAAAAAAAAGCATTTTCGGACTTATGTTCATAGGAAAAATATAATTATTTTTTCATATAGAATCAACACTGTCATTGTTTTACGATTGTTCGTGGATACCTTGTATAATGATGTACAATTTTTTTTTGGGGCCAACTAGGCAAATGTTGGCGATGCGTGGTTGAAACATGTCTGTGAGTCTGTAAATGAGTTGAAACTCAATGGAATATGCCATATGAGGTGGGTAGTCTTATAGAAAATATTTCTTTGATGTATATCTCATTCAGCGACTTACAGACATAGTGTGGAGCCGGTTTAATATACATTTAATAGTTCGCATACGGAGCACATAGCATCAACATCAAGCGCCCCTTTACAGAAAAAAATAACTTCACAGAGTTTCTATGATAGGTACACCTGATAACATGCAGCAAATAACAAGGAGGGATGTACACAACTTAACGTAAATCAGTGAGATTGAAATTGGCGCCTATATAGAGCTGTGGTTGTTATTTTTTGTTGATTGAGTTGTTCTGAAATTTGTATAACGCAGATTTCAATATTTTGATTGTAGGTTTCTTGAGTATAACTTCTCTGCCCATGCGCATACTTCCTCACTCGCAATTTGCACAATGGGAGACCAAACAGGTTTGTAAGTGGAAACAGAAATCTTTAATATATAAAAATGAGTACCGATTTCTTCTGGAAGATGCATACCTTGAGAACGGCTGGGGCAATTTGAGTCATTATTTTTTTGAATTGTTCCTTAGAGTCTTGGGATTGTTTTTATGGCAAGAAAAGCTGGAAAATCCCCCGAAAAAAAACCTGAAAACACAACTTTTCATTGGGAATGTCACATGTCACATTTCCGTGACAAAACAAACTAATGTCATTGTCATTATGTCAATGTCAATGAGTAGATTCAATAGGGGCGTTCGAGTTTCCGCTCTAAACACTCTGCTCTTTTCCCTTATCTAAGCTGAGCACGAAGAGCGTAAACTCAAACTCACCTAATGATAGTCAATTCAAATCATAGACCTTAGAAATGAAAGAGGCTCTACACTCTACAGCATAGCAGTGGCGGCCATTTTCAATATCACGACAAAAATGACATTATGAGAGAAGAGTATCTCTATTTTTTTCCATTAAATGATGTTGTGTGCGTCTGTTAGGATATCTACCCGTTAATGCGAGTTACAGACAAAGTCAAAGACAAAGTACAAAAATTAAAACGGAAACAGAATCATAGATCAGGAATGTCAGGACTAATAAAGAAACGTTGCCATAATGTTAAAATAGGTACATTCAGTGAACGAAAACATGAACTAAAACAGTGCGGATGCTGATTCTATCCAGGCTTTCATCTTATCTTGATAAATAAAAACGAGTACCGATTTCTTATGGAAAATCCATAACTTGAGAACGGCTGTGGCGATTTGAGTCATTTTTTTTTTCAATTGTTCCTGAAAGTCTTGAGATGGTTTTTATGGCAAAAGCTGGGAAATTCCCCGAAAAAACCTGAAAACACATCTTTTCTTTCTTTGACATAGTAAGGTTATGTTTACATAGCTTTATCATTTGCCAATGGATTTTGTTCAAATAATTACGTAGGTTCTGATTTGTTGTTTGATCAAAAAATTTAACAAAAATTGACCAAGTGTGGTTATGTTTGCTTAATTTTGTTATTTTGTTCAAATTAGATAATAATATCGTAGGTACTATTTGGGATTTGATCAAAACATTTTTTTTTAAAATGACATAGTGAGGTCATGTTTGCATATAGTTTTGTGATTTTCCAAACGATTTTGTTCAAATTAGATATGTAGGTTTTATTTGAAGTTTGATCAAAATTTTTTTTGAAACATTTCATTACATAGTGAGGTTATGTTTGCCTAATTTTGTCATTTTCCAAAAGATTTTGTTCAAATTAGATAATATATCGTAGGTTTTATCGAAGATTTGATCAAAACATTTAAAAAAAAATGACATAGAGAGGTTATGTTTGAAAAGTTTTGTTATTTTCTTAAGGATTTTGTTCAAATAAAATAATGAAGGTTTTAATTTGAGGTTTGATCAAGAATTTTACCAAAAATTGTCCAAGTGAGGTTATGTTTGCTTAATTTTGTTATTTTTCACAGGATTTTGTTGAAATCAGATATGTAGGTTCTATTTGGGATTTGAAGTGTTGTAACAAAAGATACGTTATCAGTTTAAACATTTCAAAAAAAGTACGCTAGAAATGTTGTCAGATCAGATATTTAACATAACATCCTAACCTCGATCCTAACCCAACTGAAGAATCGCTGGGAGGATATTTATTATTTTTTATATGTTTGTTATGTATGCGTCCCGAATAACAGAATAATTATTGAAACATCGGAAAAACTTATAAAAAAAAATGTGAAACAAATTCATTCAGCACAACATTAATTATTGATTATGAGGCAGTATGAAATTTGCCGGGTCAGCTAGTTCCTTATACAACCAAAAAGACCCATGATGTGAAATGTTTAAGTCAGTCGAACAATCAAAACAAAGCAATTTATTAACGTGAGTGATAGGGGTTCGTTGAGGCCCAATGGTTGGATCTATCTAGGTAATCTGTTTTCTGGAATGTCCACTTGTTTCCCTTCAAGAACACTGAAGTTTGAAGATATTAAAACAGACTATAGAACAAATTTACAATGTAACCTACCGTCTGAACAAATTATTGAAGATCAAAATTATTCTTTCTTTTGAACACAATAAATCAGGAGTGGTATGCAAAATTGAATTCATGAAAATTAGTGTTATCAGGTTTTCGACTAAAATCAAACGAGCAAAAGAGAAAGAACACCATGTCAACAATGTCACCCCTGATGAGTAACAAACCGAACTATCCATAGACAAATTAACAAGTCATCAGACCCATACATTTTTTATCCGGTAAGCCAGTAAAAAGCATGGAACGTATGTTGTTAATCATTCGTTTTTGTGAGTGTGTTGTTCATTCTGAAGCCGTGCTTAAATAGTTGGAGAGACAGTAGCCTAGTTTACACCGATAACTCGTTTAGTTCGGTCCGATAGGACCAAGTGGGTGGGGATAGTACGGTAGGAACAATGCTTGCTTCTCGCCGGTTTACTCCGTCTTGCAACGCGTGAACTAAATGAGTACGCGCGCAATTCGTCGAATGTCAAGAACAAGTCGAAATTATTTATCAACACAATTCGTAACCAAAAAAAATATAAGTAAGTACGCTCAGATTGCTTTAGAAAATCAGAACCAACACAATTCACAATAATAACAATCAACATAACCTCATAACTTTGATCCAGATCGAGCCAAATTTAGTTCGGTACACCTGCTGGCGAATACCGAACCAAGAGTGGACCAGCTTAGTCCGCAACTGTTTACACCATTCGAACCAAATATTTGGTTATGATATAGTTCGAATTTAGTACTTGGTCCACGGACCAAGTTGTCGGTGTAAACTAGGCTAGTGACACTTTTCAGTGATGATTTAGTTGTAGCCTATTTTTCAGAGAATGTTGTACGGACCCTAATTGAGTGTCATCCGCCCTGCCCCTGATCGCAGTTCCTAGGGGGGGCGGAGTTGTTATTCGCATTCTTGGTGAGTATACTAGCTTTGTAAATAACCATGGCAAGCAAAACGAATAAATGTACAAGTTAACCACGAATAACAAAAATGTTTGCCAAGTACAGATATTTGTTATTTGCATTAACTTGCCATGTAGTGTGAGTGGTTCTCTTGTACAGGATGTTCATTTATAATGTGACTCCCCTTAACTTTTTCGTGCCACCCTGTATTGAAAAATGTTTAATACAAAAGTCGTATAAGGTTTAATATTAACTTTCTGCAAAATATATTTTTGTAGATATAGTGTGTTGCATAAAAGCATGGCAGATCAAAGTTGATTCTGTATTTTTTTAAATGGAATATAATTTTGCATTATCTGATTCCACGAACATTTCTGGATATGATTTGTATAGGGTGATCAGTTAAGGATAGCGAGCGGCCATATCTCAAAAACTATTCATCGTAGAGGCTTGCGGCAAAAATTTTTATGACTGAAACGGCCAAGAGAAAAACCTGGAAAATATTTTCAAGTTTCTGAAATCGTCGCTAGGGGGCGTAGCAACCAACACCAAGTGGAAAATATGATTTTTATGAAAATTTGCCCAATGAAAATACATCAATGAACTCATTTCCAGATTTACTGACTATTTACCTACACTTTTTGTCAAAAACGTTTTTTTCTATCTATCATAATAAAGTGGTGGGGGAAGTTCAATTGTTTTTTTAAACAAACGGAGATTTCTCCCGTTTCGCTTGACCGAATTTAACGAACTTGGGCTCATATGAAAGAGAATAATCTGCGCTATAAAATGCTTATTTGCTTTTTAATTTCTGACATTCGCCGTCGCCGCTAGATGACATGGCGTTGACTGAAATGGTAGCATATTTTTGAGTTTTTTCCAAAAAAATCAAATGTAATGGTATATCAATTTTTATATATTTTAAAAACGATACATTTTTTTATTAAAAAAAATAAAAATGAAAAAAAAAGATTAAAAACAAAAAATCATTAAATTTTTTGTTTTTTCAAATGTAATGGTTTATTCATTTTTATATATTTTAAAAGGGGATACATTTTTTTATTAAAAAAAAAATAAAAAAACAAACAAAAAATCATTTAATTTTTTGTTTTTTTTTTCAATTTCTTAATAGAAAAATGTATCCCCTTTCAAAATATATAAAAATGAATAAACCATTACATTTGATTTTTTTGGAAAAATCTCTAAAATATGCTACCATTACAGTTAACACCATCTCGCTGACGGCGACTGTCACAAATTAAAAAGCAGATAAGCATTTTATAGAGCAGCTTATTCTCTTTCATATGAGCCCAAGTTCGTTAAAATCGGTCAAGCGATACGGGAGAAATCTCCGTTTGTTTAAAAAAACAATTGAACTTCTCCCACCACTTTATTATAGATAGAAAAAAACGTTTTAGACAAAAAGTGAATAGTCAGTTAATCTGAAAATGAGTTCATCGATTTATTTTCATTGGGCGAAATTCCATAAAAATCATATTTTTCCACTTGGTGTTGGTTGTTACGCCCTCTAGCGAAGATTTCAGAAACTTGAAAATATTTTCCAGGTTTTTCTCTTGGCCGTTTTAGTAATAAATTTTTTTGCCGCAAGCCTCTACGATGAATAGATCCCGAGATATGGCCGCTCGATATCCTTAACTGATCACCCTGTATACATCACCATATTATGAAATTGAACAGCTTAAAAAAAGTTATGAGAAACAAAACATAATGATTTACAATAATTGCTAAACTGGCCCCCCGTTTTCTTGAATGCACTTAATACATCGGTCTAGAAGTTTTCGAATAATTATTGTCTAGGTTAATTTTTCCAGAATGGCCTGACAAAATTCAACTTTCTGTGGTTTGTCACTAATGTTGGTGTTGTTCTCATTTTGAAAGCCTTGTAGCTGTTTTTTTCAAAAGTGTTTTGAATCTTCATCAAAGAGGTATTTCTCAGATCCTCAATCTCTTCTTTCAAAGTCTTGGATATTCTTCCAATATAGAAATTTGGGTTACGAAGCTGGTATACTTGCCGAGTACACGAATAACATATATTTGCCAAGAACACGAGTGGTCTGAGCACGGCTTAACAGTTTGTAACCAATTTTTACTGATCATGTTCTAACTGCTCTTCAGAAGAGAATTATAGATACTGCTCAAATTGTTGTCAATTCTTGTACAGGGTGGTCCAAAGAGTTTCAATTTGGAGTATTTCAGGCTTCCTGAATATCGTGAAAATTGAAATGTCGAAATCTACGATGAGCAATAATTCTGTGATAAGCGCGTCTCTCCCATGTGGCGCTGCATGGTATCTAAATTCCCCTCTCCAGCCCTTCTTCCAATTTTCTACAGTGCAACCAAATATTAGCAGTTTGGATCCTTTATTAGTATTCATTATGTTCGAATGATTACCTTGACTGTAAAGCCTGGCTCAGACGACTCATGTACTTGTTAACTACACGAATATTTGCGTACTTGTCAAATATACCAGCTTTGTAAAAAACATTTCAAGACGGACGCTCATGTGACTTCTATAGTTTACAAGTAAGCTAGCACGAACATTTGATCAAAACCTTGACAGAGTTAATCTGGGTTTCCGAACACTCAGAGATAGAAGGGAACATCAAAGCTGATGAGCTATACCATTAAGAGGACCTGAACCCTTGATAGGAGTGTCTACGCAGATGGTTGAAGCGACAGTACAGGGATGGTTACCAGAGATGAGACACTCCATGCAAGGATACAATCCGCAACCCGTCGAAAAAACTAGTGCCTACTCAGATAACATTAGTGGTGAGGCTTCTGACGGGGCACTGCCACCTGAGAGTACATATGCAGAGACTGGGTACCTACGATGCATGGTCCCATAAGCTGCGGAGTATGTGGTTAAGAGCGACGAATCTGACTCACACATCATGTTTAACTGTGCGGAGCTCTAGCTTACTGAAGGTACGACATTTTTCGTGTTACACATGGCGAGGGACCACTGTCCCATGAAAATCTTGCTGATTATTGATTATTGGACCTGATTGAAAGGCTGTTCTAGCCCGGCGGAGTTGGACCAGCACAATAAGCCACTGACTGCAGTGCAAATCGGGAAGAGAATGGCCCGGTCCCACCTCAAACTAGAACAACGAGTCAAGTTCAAATTCTTGGAGTCCTGGCCTTAAATACGCAATATAATATGTATTATTTAGTGTCTTGAAAGAAATGACGAAGGGTAAGAATGTTTTAGGGGTCTGGCAATTAAAAGGAACATATTACTCATCGAAGGGATCGGGATAAACTTCCTTTTTTCGAAGAGTCCTTTGTCATCAAAGCATTCTGAATAAAAAATTACGTTATTTTTTATAAAGTACGCTGGATTGCCTCATTAGGATATCCATTTCCTAAAGCCATCTGACAAATTCTACTTTTCTCTAAACCAAGAGGTTCACTAGGGAAATCAAGTCGATGAAGAGATGCTAATTTATGAGAAATGTGATATGCTGACACTCATGACATCATATCAGCTGTCTGATAAGGCTTGTGAATATTATTGGAAGATTATTATTCAACAGCCTGAAAATAGATACGTACGAGAAATTGAAATGCCCCTGTAAGTTTGATTCGTGGATGGAGACCGTTTAGAAAGAGTGGAAAGTTGTCAAGATCTATTTTCGAACTAGTTGAACAATCACGATATCATCCATCGCACATAACCAGGGGCGAATCTAGAGTAAAATATTGGAATAACACATTCACATATACCGAGGAAGTACATTTTTCAAGTGGAATTTCTTTTCTCGCACTGTAGGAGTGAAATTTCAAGGCCATGATAGACGAGCAGCGTCACGAGAATCCATCACGATAAGCGAGTGAGCAGTAAGTATGTGATCGCTGCATGCCATGATTAGAGAAGTTCAGATCTCAAAAGTCCATGAAACTAAGCTACAGCTCGTTAAAAATAGAGACAGAATAGTTACCACTGGTCTAATAGCATTGTTATTGTGGGAAAAGAAATCTGAAGCTCACTAGAGTTCAAAGTCTTGATGAGTTAAATCTCCTTTGTTCCTGATGAATCTTCTTGAGGTTATCGCAAAAGAGCAGAGACAAATACGTAAGAGTTTTTTTCACAACTCAGACGGTGATGATATCCATTCTTTGTATCGTCATTGTGATACAGATTGATAAGTGATGAAGTACCCAGTCAACAAGTGAATATTTACTTTGACCAAATGACCGATTATCCTCGAAGGCCAATACATTCCAATAACAATAGCTTCTACCTGACACTTTCATGAATATAACATGACTCCGAGAAAATCTACATCAAGTAGGGAAACTGGGCTACACTTTCTGGATTGGAGAAATCGATCACGTATTTAGCTGCATGGAGAGACAAACTTTTTTGTTCATATTAAACAACGTTCCTAAACTAATCAAGTGGTGCGATATTACTTGGGTTGCTTAATGAAATTTCGTGAATTTTGGACTTGATTACATGGTGGATAGTTATTGACTATTTTTGCGACATGAAGATAGTTTTTCATTCGCTTTTTCAACATTCCACAGATAGATAAAACCAATCTAGGCTATGGATAAAGATACAGCTGAAATTATTTGCATGTTTTTCAGATAAGTGATCTTGAGAGCTGTTCTAGGTGTTTGGAGGTTGAGGATTTCATAAATATAATAAATAGATATCTGGAGCGCCGTTGACACTGTAAATGTTGCTAAGAAAAGGAGTAAAGTGGACCAGATCTTGACGTTATTTTCATTGCAGGATGTTGCGACCACACCTGATGATGGTCCATCAGTTTTCAATTTTTGGCTTCAAAATGTTGGAATATGAATGGCCTACCTTGGTAAAATAGCACTCAAATTTTTGCTTGATTTTTTTTTGGGACAACTGTCCAACAACTTGTCCAGCGTCCTTGAACGTTAGTCTCAAACATCTTCATCGTTCATTGTATCTTCCCGATAATGCATGCCCTTTTTTTATACCGTAGAACCTGAACACCCTGCACAAAATAATGTTGCTCCAAAATATTGTTTGCAGGTTTAATACATCCAAGTAATTTTCTAAGGACGATCTCATAAGATCTTTTCATTAGCGCTCTGAAGTTTGGTAAGATGATGAGTTTCTGGACCATTCCCGACCCAAGTCACGACTGCCAATTACTCTACTTTCTCTGTTGGGTTTCTAGTGACAAAATATTTTCGGACTTCGTATAGTAGTTTACCCCATTTCAAGTGGAAATGCTGATTCGATTTACATGTTAATTAGACCCCTCAAATATACACGTTAATTGGATTATGAGTCCTCACAAGATCACATTTCCTTTGAAGATTCATCTAGGGCAGACAGGACTTCTATGGAAACTTGCATCAGATTGAAATTCTCCAAATTCTTATAGACTTTGCATCTCTCAAATTCTCATTCTGTCACTATTATCTTGATTAGCAACAAGCCCAATGACAAAATGATGCGAACAAGAAATTTCTTAGAAGCTGCCTTTGTAGGAGAGTTTGGAGATTCGAAATATTTGGGAAAATTACCTTGATCGGATCCCGATAAAAATTTGAAGCTTGAGCATGATTGCACATAATATGATGGTCAAATTTACTATTGTCCGGAACATACGGAAAATCGCATACAAATGTGTCAAGAAAAAAAAAATAAAATAATAATAATAATAATAATAATATGGCGTGCGTCATTCATTTCTGTCAAAGATTGAGTAGAAAGAAGAGGAGCAATACAGGGTGTTACTTAATGGTATGTCATAATTTTAAGGGGGAGTTCCTGGATACATTTTAAGTCGAAAAGGTCATATAAACTAAACTAAAAAATAAAATAAAATAAAATACAAATGAAAAAATAAAAATAAAAAAAGTGTGTTCCTATACCATCATATCCTGTGGCAAAATTCAGTTCAATATCTCAAACCGTCTTTGGAAAATGTATTAAAAACTGAAAATAAGATAAATCACCCTGTATCTTAAAAACCAAGCAATTCACGACCCATGCAGGTTTATATGATCTTTCCGACTTAAAATTTTTCCAGGAACTTCCCTTGAAAATTATGACATACCATTAAGTAACACCCTGTATGTACCGAGAAAAAAACGGTTCAAAATACCAGACAGACATCGTCCAGTTATAAAAGAAAAATAAAAATACAAAAATAGTTGGAGGCGCCGGGTATCGATCCCGGTACCTCTCGCATGCTAAGCGAGCGCTCTACCATCTGAGCTACGCCCCCCATGTTCGATATATTTTTAACCATCCTCAGGAAATTCGAAACAGATGGTAATAACCTGCTTTCATTCATCACATACCACACAAGGTCAGGACCATACCTGAATCAAAACAAGAGCGCAATTTTGAAAGTATTTTAATTGGATTCCTATCTGCATAAACCTGTTGGTTGGGTATGAGTGAAGTGGATCAAACCAGTCGAGACAAAAGTTATATTTAACATGGGGGGCGTAGCTCAGATGGTAGAGCGCTCGCTTAGCATGCGAGAGGTACCGGGATCGATACCCGGCGCCTCCAATATTTTTTTCAATAATTTTTTCAATAGAAATGTCAATGTTGTCAAAAGTGTTTCTTTCCCATTCTGTGTTATTCTGTGGAATTTACCCTTCCTACTGATTACTGATTACTGATATTCAGGCGTAACGAGGTTCCGGGGTATTGTCGCTGACACCGAAGCCTCTGAAGGACTTATTGTGTTGTCTCTGTACTAGTCTTTCGGTCAAAGAGCCCTATCAAGTGAATAAGGTTTGTGACTCTTTCCACTCTGTTTCTCTGTCTGACCTTTGAGGAATGGGTGCAAATTCCCGATTATCCATCTCCAGGACGTCAGTGCTCCAAATTCAAAGATGAAGTGTGAGTCTGTTGAAGATTGTTCCTCCTGAGATTTTTTTTGCACGTGGACGTTAAGGCATGTATCTCGCTTGGAAGACAGAAGAATGCTCCCCAGGTGGTCTATGTTATGATTCCCACGTTGTCTTCTCCTGCGATTCCGACGACTGTCCCCTGGCTTGCCTTGGAACTGTCTAATACTCCATCCTTTCACCGTTTCCTCTTTGCAGTAAAGCTTGATTTTGAGAGGCGTTTTGAAGTTGTAATTTTCAGATTGAAGAATATCACTCTTCATTTTTATTAAGGCGTTCGTGATTGTGCTGGAGATCTTAGTATGCCAGTTTCATGAAGACTAGGGAAGAGAGGTTAAGCATGGCCTCCATAGAAAGCGTTGAGATGGTTCTCATGGCTACAGTTTTACAAATACATGCCAGTTCTGTGGCTGTTTGTCATTGCTCGAGTTTTGGCCTCCAGACAAGTGTCTTACCACAGTACAGTCGAGCCAGAGTGCACCATGCGTTGATTTGAACCCCGAGGTTTTGTCTAGTGCTCTTTTTGTTGCCATTATTGTGGCTTTTCCTTCAACTATTTTCTTGAGGTGAGTTCTACGATCATCGTCTGGGATGATGCCTATAGGTATTTGACTTCTTTTGCCACCTGCAGTTCATGTCCGAAGAATAAGGATTTGAATTGGCTCTCTGTATTCCTTTTCCTCGTGAAGCTTACCAGGAAGGTTTTCTGAGGATGAGGATTCACCTCTAAAGTCACAGTTTCATCAAGCATAGTTGCTTGGGTCTCTCTATCTTCCAGCATGTTCCGTATCTACCTGCAGACTGTGTAGTTAATTCCGCGCCGGTTAATTGCGGTAGTCATTGGGGTGAAGGAGGTATGATCACATGCTCCTTCTATATGTCCAGAAATAAGGCTAGGGCAATTTCTTGGTTATTCAGTGTCCGCTCTGTTTTGTGCACTAAATCATGCAGAGCGGTCTCACATGGTTTTTGTGAAGTAGCCCCTCTAGAAGTGATGTTTCTCAAATGTACCTTAGTAGGAACTACTCACACTTGTGCATCATCTTATTTGTGACCGTTTGGCGTCAGTGTCGAAGTAGGTTACCAGATTTATAGGAGGTCATGATTCAGCAGGCCGATTTTTTTTCCTTTTTGATTTTAACTTTGCTCATTTTGAAAATCTTAATCTTGTAAAATACCACAACGAGAAATGATAGGCCGATTTTAAACCATATTATGATTGGATAATCATTTATTCGTGAGTTAATTATTCGTGTCAGTGTCAATTATCATGCATGCTAATGAACGTTTGTATTTTGGATAAACTATGCATATATATTCAAATCCTGGTTAATTTCAGCCATTTTTAAAGCTTGTTAACATATTCTAGTTTATGCGGTTTGATGAGGTGTATTTTGAATAATAGTATTTGGTGAGTTCCGTAACGGGAACTGAATGGCATTCATTCCATGTTGCAAGTTATAATATCGAACAATTTACTAACATCTAAAAAGGATTATGAACCCCCTTGTAGTATTTAGAAATAAGGTAAACAAGTTTGTTATTAAAGTTCAGATGTTTCTACTGGTTTTGATTTTGATGGAATGCCAAAGTGTGCACATAATATAGTATGCGGAATTAACATGTTGCATCTAGCAAGAACAACCAAGTCGTTACCTTATCCTCTTATTAAAATCAAAAAGTTCAGGTATATTGGGTAGGACTCAGTTTATTCCCATAATCTCTGTAAGAGAAAATGCTACTCCGAAAAGCACTCTAGGTCATGATAGTAAAATTATTGACCAAGTGGGTTATATGCTCCCGTTCAAGGGGACGAGACACTTGCAAAATGATCAACTGGTGATCCATTCTCCAACTAAATCACTACACGAATAGTGTAGAAAACCAAATGCATATTTGTACACGGATTAATTGGAGAGACTCGGTTATCAGAGATTATGATATCCTTATGGAATTTTTTTGTGTTCACCTCTGAACTGCCTGTTGAGTTTTCAGAATAAATTGTTATACTTGAACAACACCTACAAAACTCTAAAGGTCAACTTATCAAACTCATCAAATTATATTAGAACTGCATGTCGACATTTCCAATTTTTATTTTTTTTCTAGTTGTAGACAAAGCCTTGATTGATGCCCTATACTTTATAAGAAGTTTTGGAATTGATCAGAAAACATTTTTTGCTCGAAGACCAACTTTTAGCGAAAAATGTTTTATATTTTTTACTATCATTTTCTTAGCTTCAGGAAGTAGGAAGTTAAATAAAGAAAACATTTTGTGATTGAAGTGAGTGATAACAATAATAAACACATTTTTGTTGTTTTGTGATATAAAATTATCAGCAAGATTATCAGCATTTATTTCCCTAACTGATTGTAAACAAATTTAAAGAAAAATCTATTAAGTGGGGTTTTGTTTGTATAATTTTATATTTTTTCAACTGTTTAAATCGGGAACGTGGGTTCTATTTGGAAAGTGAAAAAAAAATAGGTTATATGATCAGGTTATGTTTCCATGGTTCCGTTTTTTTTTTATTGGATCATGCTCGAATTATTTGTAGGTTCTATGGGGAAGGGGGAATAGTTTATGCATTTTTTATTAAGTGACGTTGTGTTTATTTCTCAATAAATTTTGTTCAAATTTGGTATATACGTTCAATTTGTGTTCGGTTTGGATTAAGTGAGGTTATGTTTTGATAATATCGTTATCTTTTGAAGGACTTTGTTCAAATTCGGTTCTATTAGGGATTTATTCGAGAAATTGAAAAAAAAAAGATTTAGGGAGGTTATGTTTGCATAACTTCGTTATCTTTCTAAGTAAGAATTTTCTCCAAATTTGCCATATGAAAACTTTCTATTTGGGTCAAGTTTGGATTTAGTGAGGTTAGGTTTGCATAATCTTGTTATCTTTTGAAAAATTTTGTTCAGAATTTGCATGTACCTAGGTATCTAGGTTCCATTTGAGATTTGATCAACACTCGGAACAACAAATTAAAAAAAAAAACGATTTGGTGAGGTTGATGATAGATCTCAGTTCCATCTTCCATCACATCCAGAGGAACAAGAAAGAATGTATTAGCAACGTGAGAGTTCTCAAGATAGCTTTTTGGCTCCGGGTCGCGCGAGCTTTTCAGCAGCCTAATAGTGGCTGGGAAATACACGTTTTTCTGAAACACCTGTTGACATCTACGAACAGTTTTCTTTTCTAGTTATAGACAAAGCCTTGATAGATGTCTTATACTATATAGGAAGTTTTCGTGATCTTGTTACCGATTGTCAGGTGACAATCGTTGTTGATATATCAATGTCAGTGTCAGTATCATCATGAGCCTTGTATTTAACAGCATGTGTGTCCCACTTATTGAAAATATATCCCAATCTAACATAAATATATCTAAATCTAACAGAAAATAATGAAATTCTGCAGACATAGGCCTGGTCTGCCAGGGTACCTCACGTCCTACCGCCACCCTCCTTTATTATTCTAAAGAGAGGGAGTCTGAGCCTCAAAAGCCAACACCTCAAAAAAGTAAACGTCGATCGTGTTATGACATTTACATTTCATCGCCATGCCCTGATTTCTTTACTTAAACAAATTGTCTGGCAGAAGATACGGTGGAAACATACTAGAATTTCAATAGGTTGATTATGCCAGGAAAAATCGATATCGCAAACACACGTATGTTTATTAATTCGGAATTAATCAATCCCTTGTCTGGGCCGTATTAGAATAGAGCCCATCCATGTTCCTGTTTTATTATTATCTAAATGCCCGCGCCTTATGCCAATGCATGCCCGTTTGGAATTAATTATAGATGATTCTGTGAAATTGTCGGTTATTTGTCGTTTGTGATTGATTATGCAAAATCGATTATTTGAATGTGTACATTTTTGCTTTAAATCTCCGTAATATATAAGCGCTTTCGAGATATAATGACCAATTGTTGAGTAAAATGAATATCAATTTTCAAAACTATAAATAATTTTAGCGCCTATGCACTAAGAAATATACTTTTCTGATGCCGACACGACATTAAGACTGAATTTTACTGCCTCCAAAGAGGCGAGAAAGTAGGCGTTTTTAAGGCTAGGCCATCAAAATAGTGAAAAATGGCTAGGCGGCAGAATTATTTTCAACTTTTTCTAATAGAGGGCGTTACAAGATTATTTCCTGAATTCATGTGATTGTAGCTAGTCATACCTACAAATTAATATTCAATGTACCTATTACCATTTTACGAACTAAAGTTCACACTTTAACTTCGCTGTTTGTTTTGACTTCTGCCATCTTGGTTTTGGCTTTGGCTCTAAAAGCTGACTGCTGTGAAGCAGTGATGCCAAGTTGAAATATTGGATGGGATTGGGCAACAAAATGTTCAATAGAACTCTATATCAATACGTACTTATATCTCATTCTTCACCCTGTATTTGGAATGTTTTCTTTGTTGGTGATTATTTAAAAGTTTTAAAACAATAAATGAGCTCGTCTAATGTAACTATTCCCGTATTCCTCTGCATACTCTGGTTATTAAATTTGCGGTAAAACAATTAGGGAAAATGGATACGCCATCGGAGGGTTATTTTCGGAATTGTCTCGGTTCTAGAACAATAATAGTCGCGGCATTGAAAACAAAGTTTCCTACCGAATTTGCATGTATTAGTCAGAATGCGGTCTTGGAATTTTAGACATGTAGCTGTCCAGGCTCATCGGTTCAAGAACATAACAACACACTCAGCATATCCGAATCAAGCCGTCTCTACGAATAGGAGATTATTTACTGGGATGATCCTGTAGAATAATTTATTAGACAGACTTGTGTTGGAGAAAATATCAAAAATGATGTTAGTTTGTTGATGTACAATGATGTAAGTCAATAATGAAGATTGTGCACTTCTCAGATCTCACCATATAGTAACAATACTCTTTTAGTTATACAGGGTGTCCCTGAAATGAATGTACAACGCTTAACCACAAAATTCCTTGACCAAATATAAGGCGATCTAGGCAAACTTACCTATATCCAAAATTGCTTCGTTAAGTCTACAGGGGGCGTCAAAGATTCAAAAAAAAAATCGTTTTTCTCTACATTTTTCAAAAATTTACAAATCGATTTTGATAATTTTTGGTACATAGTCTTGGACCATGAAATTAAGTTTTTTGTTTCTATAGCGAACATGTTATTTCTTTTGATTTTTTTTTAATTAACTTTTTGATAATTCAGATGCTTTTATCTAATAGTTCAAGCTATTGAGGAGTTTTTCTCTCTCTTGAGAAATTTCGCTGGGATAAGTGGTTTTGCCAGAATTTTTTTTTTTTTAATTAGGTACACAGATATTTTATTATTGATTAATTTTTTTCTATCATAACTACTTATCCCAGCAAATTTTTTCAAGAGAGGAAGAAACTTCCTTACACACTGAATTATTAGATGAAAACATCTGAATTATCATAAAGTCAATTCCATACAAAATCAAAAGATATAGATATATATATATATGACGTCACTGATTTTTTATGAAATTGACTTTCTGATGATTCAGATGTTTTCATCCTCGTTTTCATCTAATAACCCAGTTTGTAAAAAAGTTTTTTCCTCTCTTGAAAAAATATGCTGGGATAAGTAGTTATGCTGGAAAAAAATATCAATAGAAAAAAAAATCTGTGAAGTTGAAAAAAAATTTTTTTTTGGCACAACCACTTATCTTGGCAAAATTTTTCAAGAGAGAGAAAAACTCCCCAATACATTATATGATACATATAATGACTATAAAACAACTTCTGGTTAGAGATATCTGAATCATCAAAAAGTCAATGCCAAAAAAAATCAAAAGAAATAACTACATATTACGTCACCTTTATAACACTTCCGGTTAATTTCAACTGGTCGCTATAGTTTTTGAAAAATGTAGAGAAAACCGATTTTTTTTTTGAATCTTTGACGCCCTCTGTAGACTTAACGAACCAATTTTGGGTATACGTAAGTTTGCCTAGATCACCTTATTTTTGGTTAAGGAATTTGTGGTTAAGCGTTGTACAGTCTTTACATGGACACCCTGTATAGTTTCCGTTTCATAAACCACAAAAAACACCTTGAGTTGACATTTTCATAAATAGTTGTTGTGATGAAATGATATAAGATCATCGGATATAGAAAAATTATGTTCTGAGACGTAGACAAACTTGGAAAAACAGAAAGACTAGAATCCTTCAAAATGAGATAATCAATAAGTAAAGTTGTAAGAGCAACTCAAATTAAAAAAATATATATATGGTAGAAATTTTCCTCATTTCGTTGTATCAAATAAAATTTCACAATAACAGAACAAAAATCACTTCTAATCACGTCTACAATACGTTCGCCAAACATGCAGCACAGTGTCATCCCAACAAACACAAAGTTGGAATTTATAAGCGCATTTTATGCATTATTATACGTTAAAACACGACCCTCATCCCCCATGTATAATGCAATGGTGCTTATTCCAGAACTTGTATCTCTATGGGTGATTTCGTACAAAAGCCGCACTCATTTATATTCTGGTATCATGTATTTTTCTAGCTTTAGACTATGTGCGGCTTGTATTAAATGTACGACGCGGTTTTACATGTAGTGGTATATTCAGGTTCAAAGATAACAATGTCTGCGACCATTCACACAACTTTATCAAATCGTGATTAAAAAATGGAATATTATTCAACACGCGGAAAATGGTGGATATTACTCACGAGGATGAAGTTTGATCATCTGAGTGAGTAATAGCCATTTCCCGCGAGTAGAATATCATACCTTTTCTATGATTATTCAATTATTGAAGCAAACTTTGCAATATTTAATTTTATTTGGACGGCACTTTTTGACAACGACTGTACTTACAGTGCGGTAAGGTTGTTAACACAATGTGACAATGACT
This sequence comes from Orchestes rusci, assembly GCA_958502075.1. Taxonomy (NCBI): domain Eukaryota; kingdom Metazoa; phylum Arthropoda; class Insecta; order Coleoptera; family Curculionidae; genus Orchestes; species Orchestes rusci. Next base: position 8,125,873 of record OY293305.1, read on the forward strand.
ATAAAACAAGTATGGACGGTCAAATGGGATGTTTCAAAATGATGTATTTGAAGGTTGACATTTTGTCGGATGTTCTGGTTGGCTACAAGACAGTGGAGTAATGACATTTAATTAGATCATTTCATTGGTTAAAAACAATTAAGTAATGAAAAAAAAGTCACTGGTATGAGTAACGAGTCACATTAACCAATAGAAACTGGATGTATAAAACATGTATTATTGAATAGTCATAGAAAAAAAATCTATGACTATTTAATTATTACTCAATTCTTTTTATCCAATGAAAAGAGCTAATGTCATTACTCCACTGTTTTAGAGCCAATCAGAAAATTTGACAAAATGTCAACCTTCAAATCCATAATTTGGAAACAGCCCATTTGACCGTCCATACTTGTTTTTTAGCCATTGTGTTAACAACCTAACCTCACTTTAAGTACAATAGCAAAAAGAACCGTTCAAATGAAATCAAATCTTGCAAAGTTCGGTGAGTAATAGCCGGAAATTGCTATGACTCACTCAGATGATTACGCTACTCGCCACCATTCTCCACTCATTGAATAATATACTATTCTCTCCCTACATTCAACATGTCTTTTTAAAAAAAAACACAGTTCTTGTTTTTGGTATTCCATAACGTGCTACAGATTTTTGGAAACCAAGCTTCCATTACCAGAAACGAGTGGGTATGAAGAAAGCTAGATTCTTTGACTGCCCTGTCACTCCGATTTCAATCCATTTAAGCTTGAACCTCTTGATCATGCGCATTTCGACCTTCAGGTTTAACAGTTGTGGTAAACTAGTGAAGGACAGAGATATGGTATTTTATCTGTGATCATCTCCATAGACTGTTGGCAACAAAGTACCTGATTACTAGAATAATTGCAGTAACAAAAGACATGTGGAACATGCCTGGACTATTTGAAGGAGAACTGTACTTTGCATACATCATTAAAAACTTTTTTTCAAAATAACCGAAAATATACTAAATAAACAAACAAGATAAAGAAAACTTCACTTAATTCCCGTTTGGCCTAACTACGAGCCGTGACGTCATCATGCGATTGACATTATTGGTGATGACGGCAGAGAACAGATCAGATAAGCGCTGTTCAAGTTTGTTTTGTTGTTTATTGGTTTGAGTTTGAAAAAATAAAGGCATTCAATTCAAGATCCAAGCCGGAACAGTCCTATTCTTTTTTCCGCTTGCTGATTGTGTGAATGTAGACGTGTGAAGTTTCGGAATTAAGCCTTTTAACAGGTCAACAGGGATAAAGTGACAATTTGCCAAAAATGGAGTCATTCATGTTGATGAACTACACACTTCACAATTACTACAATTACGCTACATCACTGAAAACGGGGCGTGGCCTAAATAACAAGATATGACGTCATCACCGTTGCCATCGAGTCGCGAATCCGGCGAACCGCTCATTTGTCAATTAAAGTCGATTGACGTTTCGTTTTTTTTTACGCTTTTTGCTTATAGTTCTCGTTTTATCTGAGCGTAGAAGTGTTGAAGTTGGACAATGATGGAACCAGGGTTAGAACAGAGAATGAATGAACATTTGCCAAAAAAGTAACCCATTCATGTTGATGATTTACATTGAACAAAATCGCGGCTTTGTTGGTGTTGAAACAAAAATAATTGGAATTGTGAAGTAGGGATGCATGTGTTTGTTTTCAGTCCGTATAACAAGCAGGGAGGCGGTAGATCCTTTCTTCCCATCATACCTACTAGTATTAGTTTATAGATGAACACTACACCAACAAAACAGTCAGGTTATACACCGCGAAACAACGTGTATCAGAATGCAATATATTGATAATAAGAACAAATTAATATACTGTGTGGAATATCGGACCAATAATGTGACGTCACGAGTGACACGGCGGCGTTTAAAATAATTATTCAAGGGAGCAGGTTAATTTTTAAAACTTTAATAGCATTGGTACGGGCTATCTTATCTTAATATCTTCCCTATTTCCAAAAATTGTGCAAATTGTACATTGTGTTCTTTACAACATCAAAACTCCTTTAGACAACAGCGGGGTTACAAAAACGAATTATAAGCAACTCATCATAATTTGGTTAAACTGAAAGAGAAAACCTGATTCAACATGCCCTCTTGAATAGCTTTATTATATTTCGTCTCAATTGAACATCCTCCTATTTCAATACGGAAATTGAAAAGGTCTGTATGCCTAATTTCAATTTCAATATGGCATCGGCTGCACCCAGCTGTTCGAACGACTTCTTCAATGGATGATGAAGTTTTAATTAAATTTCATTCCTTGTGCGTATAAGCGAGATATATTTACAAATGTGCTAAGTTCCAGTTTGCGAAAGTCCGAAATTTTTCATTGTGATCTAATCTTACATAAAAAACTGCAAATTGCGCTTACTTCATCCGCTCAATTCATTTTCTCATTTGCTACTTCAAAGTTCCAAACACTCTAAATTGTTGCCATTTTTCACCGTGAACTTATTGCTTTCAGTGGGAAAAAATAAAAACGGAATGATAACAAATTCTCGACATCCCTTTGTTAAATTTTCAAGCATTTCCTTTTGCCAGTACATTTAGTCTACGAGCTCTCCTGTCGCGCTCATATTACCTCTTAATTGCACTTTTAGATAAAAAGGATGCTTTTCTTTTTCAAAGATGAAGTTAAGTGAAGGACAGTAAAGGCAATTTTAATATTTAATTCAAGGACGCAGGAGACTGTACAATTTAATACAATGACAGCACAAAAAAAAGTTGACTCTTCACTTCTTCCTTTAGAAAATACCGAACGGAAACAAAAGCATTTTTAGCAAACTTTCGCGAATCCTTGGCTGGGTCATTTGCGTAATTAAATAAGCTGAGGATTTGCTTTTTTTGATGAGGGGAGAAAAATTGCGGAAAAACATCAACCCTCATCTATTTGTTTGCTTTATCTCGCGTAAAAAAATCATGGCAAATTGGTATTTTAGGTTGGCTCAGTCTTGTGAATGTTTAATTTTAAGCAATACAGTGATTACAGCCTTATATCTCTGGCCGAAATAAACTACGTAATAATCCGGAAAATGTAAGTTAATATTTCAACAAAAATGCTGTCTATTTAAGTTTTTTTGCAGATTCATTATAAAATTGGCGATGATTGATTAATGACTCAATAAATGAATCAACCGTTTGTAGTTGTATTCGTAAGTGAAAACCAGTGGCGAATCGTCAATAAGTACGCTAGTACGCCCAATTCTAGCGTTAACTAGAAAAAAAAATAAAAACGAGACTTCAAAAATTAAATCCTTATAATCATTTTTTTCGAATAACACTTTTACTGGTCCTACAGAAGTGAAAAAATATCGCTATCTATCAAGACAAACCTTCGGTGCCTTTCGCATCTTCTACTCCGTAGCATAGTCACTGTTCTCCCAGTCAGTCTGTCCCAGCCCAAGTGTGTATTCGTTCGGCGCTCCAGACAAATGCATTTTCGCTATGGACCTTTGTCGGAAGTTTTAGGAAAATCGCCCGATGTAAGGGCGCCACCGTGTGCTATTTGAATACACACTAGGGGCGGATAGCGTTTTTACCTTTTCAGCTGTGTGTCAACCCTAATACAATAATTGTGCTGTTTGTACAGATGTTTTAGTTCAAAACAAAGAGATCTAGTATATTTGTCATTCTCCAGTACAATTGCCACCTATGCAGTCAGTCGTCACTATTGCCATTGTCAGTCTGTGGTCTGCGTGTAGTCATTCAAGATAAACAGTGTTGCCAGAAGTAGGGATTTTTTCCTGCGATAAGCCATGTATGGACGTGGTTGAGGATTTTTTATAATCAATAAAATGTAGGGAAAATTAACAACACGGTAGTTGAGCCTGAGCCTACTATTGCCAAGATGTTTTTTTTTAACGATAGGTGATTGAATCATTTTTTCAATTTTCAATCAAAACACTACTTTCGATAAAGGAATAAATACATCGGTTTTTGAATTTGGTTTATTCAGATTTTATTTGGTTCTTATTTTGATTAAGTCTCTAGTGAATAACCATTATTGGTGTGTGTTTTTTTTTTGGTTGTGGACACCCATACCTACACCTCACGATCCACCACTGGTGAAAACATATAACAGAGTCGGGCCAACTAAATGCGCCTATAAGATGTTTATTTTTAATAAAACGAACCGGCAGTTTTGACAGTTTTCTACAGCTCAACCTCCGACTCCAAAAACTGAGGGTATTTCTGTTCATTTCTTTGAGAGGGTAACGGATCTTCAGGTTCAGGTTGCTCGTGAAGTCCCCGAAAAGGCAACTATTTGTCGCCGTCTTTGATCGGTTTTATGGAAAACGATTACTCACGATGTCACTCCCTTTTCTTCTTCGCTTATCTTCAAAACAAAATTCTGTTCTTTGAGTATCAGGGGCTGGTTTAACTTTGGTAAGTTTGCCTGGATATGAACTTCTTAGTCTTGGCATTAAATTGTTTCAGAGTCAACTGATGGTAAAATCTGCGGCAACATAGGTTTCATTCAAACTGGGTAAAACAAAATTCATTGATGTCGTAGTACTTCCCGCGAACTTCCACAACAAATAATTTTTGGAAAAACTATAGAAATCGTTCCTAATTTGAGGAAGGATGATTGGCATTTGTCCATTCCACGGAAAAGTCACAGATTTGCAACGTTCAACCTCTAGATAATTTATCCCCCTCGCAGCGGCAAGCTCTGGAACTCAAAATCTTGTTGATCGGATCGTCAGATGGGGACAGGTTTCGTTTCCTCAGTAAACAGAACCTGGCGTAGGACCAATCAAACAATGATAATTGGAGACAAAGGAAATGATGAATCTCGGTGTAATCGGACGACCTAATAACCCATAGGCTACCGAGGTCACCTTGAAAAGACGCCTATCCCATCTATCACTCTCACAATTCTTGATTGACTTAACCACCAAGTTTTGAAGTTCCATTGATATAAAATCCGCTTTTTCACTAGTAGTCTTTACAGATTCCTCAAAAAATTATACTGCTTTTACGGTTCCGTGAAGGGGTCTATTTCAGTTCCGGCAAATGCTATTCGGTCTTTTCAATGTCCTTGAAAGAATCGTGGAAAATATTTCTTGTCCCACACTCGAACTCAATGTCATGGTTTATTTGGACGCCATTGTCATTATAACCATTTCTTTTGATCAAGACCTGTCTTTGATTAAGATTGTAGTCGGTCGTTTAAGGGAAGCTGATGATCTAAATTGTTTCTGTGTTGATAGTATAGGATTGCACCTGTTCCTGACAAAGTGGATGCTATTTGTCACCCCTTCTTCCGAGACTGGCTCTGAGTCAGACTTACATGATGTGTACCCCATGGGTTTTGGGCGAGCTGGTATGTTGGGCAATCGACCCAACGAGAAGCACCAATAAACACAATCCTTACAGTTCGTTGTTCGTTTTTTTTGCCGTCTCAAAAACGATGAATTGAGGATACGTACTGTACATCAAAATGTAGATACTCAACACTGTCTTTCAACTTTCAACTGACTTTTATAGATTGAGATTTCACGAATCAGTTCCCAGGGGACATAAGAAAATCGATATTCTCTTCTTTAAGAAGAGGCGAATTTCAGACTGACTAAGAACTTCCTGATATATAAACTGACAAGTGTCACGAAGAGAGGGCCAGCTTGCCGCCAAATCACCACTAGATTATGTATACCACCCGTCCTATAAAAACTGTTTTTCTACTTCGAAACTGACGCCATTTTTCTTAGCCAAAAAGTATTCTCGTTTTTTCCTTATCTAAGGTTGCGACGGGTTCTGAGGACAAGCAAAATGGGTTCTCAGGCAGAGACCGAAAGGCCTGACTGTACATCAATCGAGTGAAAAATCACGTATCCTAAGATATGATTCTTAATCTCATGAACACCAGAAAAGGTCTTCAGAACGAAGTAGTTATGGTGAAGGAACTTCAATCATCCAACAATAACAATTACCAAAAAAGCTTTGTTGTTACTGCACTTGAAAATTTTCTCCAGGCTACAAGCCCAAAAATACAAAAACAAAAATTCAATGAATCAGTCAACATAATATTTCATGTGAAAATTTGATCTCTGTGCAACAGGACCACAATAAAGCATGTAAAGAAAAGGTCCAATTCACACAACATATCGGGTGCAAGAAATATTGCGAAAGCAGCGTGGCACCGACTTACCGGAGACCATCTGGGGAGTCTGTTGAAGACATTAACCTAGGTCCTGAGGAGTTTAAATAACAACAGACCTATTGCTCTCATTCCTATGACTCTACTCTTAGAGAATCAACTTTGTGATAACTTTGAACAAGAAAAAATCTTTTCTGTTAGCCAATTTGGTCCCACAAAATCATACTATATCACATAATAGTGATAACCATAAATGAGCTTTGTGAGTTCATTCTGAGAGGCTTTGAGGACGCGAAGTTTGTGGGTACAACTTATTATGACCTATCAAAAGTATTTGATACTATTCTTCATGAGATGCTTTAGGAGAAGCTGGAGTTTTGTGGGTTGGACAGATAATTCGTGTAGGGGTCCTGCTCTTTATCATACCAGAACGACCCGCCATCAATACTTGCTGATGGCAAGGTCCTCTTATTTGCTGACTATTCCACAGCCTCAAATGTTGGAGACATCAGTGCCCAGGGTGATAGAATGGAGGAGAATCAGGTGTCACGGTCACATGATTTTGAAATTCCTGAATCTGTTAGATTTCTTGAAGCTTGAATGGACTCAATCATTATATACGACAAACATGTCGATACAGTCCGCTCTAAGGCAACAGAATCTATTCATCTTCTATAAAGCAAATTATAGGGGTTGTCGCCTCCGATGTTTGTTTGATGGTCTTCCATGCTCTTGTGCAAGGCTGTGAGAGTCCTTTTAGAATAATGTGAAGGATGCTTTTAGAGGTCTGGGAATCCTGACTGCTCCATTCAGATACATTCTGGAGAGTTTACTGAGGGCAAAAAATTCCAAACGCTTACAAACCCGTGGCCCGTGACATCTTCAAGACAGGGACGCGTTGTTGTGAGTACTACTGAAAACCCTTCAGAAGAGAAGTCCTGATAGACACCATGGTTATCGGATCTTGTGTTGATTCCTTGCAGCTCCAACACACTGAAGACCTTAATTAACCCAAAAGCTTCGCACAATTAAGGCTATACATAAACAGTCAGATCAATCATTGTCAAGTGTCTAAACAAAAACACCAAATCTAATAGAAACATCACCGCAATATAATTCAACACAATCCGAGCCCAGATCTCATTATCCTAAATACATTCTTTCCTGAACTGGATTTGCATACACTTACATTATCCCGGCTGGCCTCGTGAGAGAAAAAAGAAAATTGCGGGAAATGCAGCGGATTATCTGCAGTTTCGTGCCAAAGTCACGTACACTATTGAATGAGAACAATAGAGCCAGGTCGGAATGGAAATTTTCTAGAACTTGTTTTGGTGGTATAATTCGGATATTTCAAATATTTAAATTCATTTTTTATTAAAGAATATTTATAAAAGGCCAACATTCCTACTGCAGCACTAATTAAAGCTGCTCAATTTTCAAAGCCCTGCCACTTGTTGCTCAGGTATCAAACCTACTGGGTGATTAACACCGAATCAACGAAAGCGAGTGATTCCCGCCCTCATAGAATCTTTAATTACATCCCCATTTCAGTCAAAATGGAATATGTATCTTTTCCTTCTAATTAAGGTCTTCGCCGCTATTTCGCCTGTCAGATTCCTTCAAAGCGGCTGCCAAAACATCCGATACATTCTAAATGAGTTTCTCTGTCTGTGGCTTCAATTAGTTTGACGAGAAGTGGGCCTCAGATGTTAGACACTGATGAATTGAGTGCAGTGGGTTGAAGGGCTAAGAAAGATTATGTGTATGGATTGGTTTAGTTATAATTTTCTTAACCCGGCCATACTCCAACATAATCGGATCGGAAACGTGAATAAAGCTCTGGCCCACAGCTTATGCTTATACGATTCTCATTCCAGTATAACTTCACAGTATGCTTATGTACATTTTGTATAACTTGATCTGCGAGAGTTCGCTTCCCTGAACCGACAGAATTTATTGCATATACGGATGAAGAAACTTCTGCAGGATGTTTTAGTGCACAGGTCGGGATTAACGCTGGATATTTAAAATGATAATAAAGCTTCCACATTCGCAACAGGTATGTACTTACGGTCCACTGAACTAACCTGAAACAAGAAAAGGCTTAGTTAGTTTTATAATCCTCATATTGTGAATGCAAAAAATTCTTAGCACAGTATTTTGTGGCAAGGAAAACCGCTAATACCGACCGAAACTTTCAGACTCAGTCCCCAGCTGAAAAATTGGAATTTACGATGACTCTTTCCACCAGGAACATAATGTATTACCTCCTATGAGCAGTTCTTCACTGTCAAAAGTACAAGGTAAAAGGTTTTAAATGTACGTTTAAACTTAATAGTGATAAAGTATATTTTCTAGCTTAAGTTGATTGATCGCCCATTTGTAACATGGTTATAATCAACACTCATTGGCCAATTGCTGGGAGACCCAAATTGAGTTAAATCGAGCTGCAATGCGGAAAAAAAGAGAAAAAGGGAAAATTGCATCAAAATGGAATTCATTCCCTAATTCTCTTACGACAATTGCATTAGGGTCGATCACAACGGGAGACGGCAAGAAATAAGAATAAGACTGATGCGAATGGTCGGGTTGAAAAAGGTCACCCCTTGAGAAATATATGCATTGATTTCATTATTAATAATTAGCTCAATAGTCTTCATTCTACACATTCAGTTGAAGTAAATAGAAAAATTCATTTAGGAAAAGTATAAAAGTATAGGGATTATTGAATTGAGAGATGGCATAACTCATTGCCGCTCCCCAAACAACGGCAATAAATGAATAACACTAAAGTTATATAAAGTACAGCGAGGCGGCAAAAATCAACACAAACTTTCTCATCGAGCACCTGAAACTTCTAACTTATTCATCACGTATCTGGATGGTGTGTTTACCCACGAGATTCCAATTTACGACTTTCTCCATATAGATCCCCTTCCCGTAAAAAGCGCATAAAAGTCAATTAGCCTAGAGCGTACTTAGAATATGTACGATGTTCAATCTTGTATCAACTGCCACAGCTGTAAAATTTTATTTCCAAATAACAAATGTCATATCTTTGGTTCAGATCTGGATTTATTGAAGGCATTAAACTGTTAAAACAATGATATCTTCCTGATTCTCCCTCAACTCGAACCACAACTTGATCAAAACCAAACAAATTAAACTATAATATGGTATCAACATTCATATTTCCAAAATAGACGTATTTAAGAACTCCGCAAGGAAACTTCCAATTGTTTAACTAACCGAACACGCAACAAACTCAACAAAGGGCTTTTATAACCGAACTGAAAATTTAAATAAACTAAACAGAAACTATAAACTCGACTTGAAGTGTTAAGGGAAAAGTTTCATAGAGATAATCAATAAACACTTGACAGTCTTCTTGCGGTTCCACTTTTCAAGGAAGACTTCCAATGAGATTATTGAACGGCTGCGGAATGTCCTCCTAAATGACAGTGGAAAGGTCGCATAATCCTGATTTTGTTAACGAAGTCTTGTTATATATAATATGTGCCATGCATGTTCCATTGGATTCAAATCTGGATACTCCGGTATGTTCACCTACAGCGCTTCTCCATAGATAAAAATTTTGATGAAACACAGAATCAGTCTTGCTGCGCCGCACCAAAGTGAGAAGCGTCCGATCCTTCTCCATTATTTCTTCACCAATATTGCACTGCCGACTTAAAATGAGAGAACTTTCAGATGATTTGTGACTCTAGATTGAATTCCGACTGTAAACCAACTCTAGCTTCATCTGGGGATCAGCTTTTGATGCCAACTCCTCAAGGTATTTTTTCCAAGCAACCCTAAACGTCGATGAAACTGGCCACAGAACGGTTGAATTTGGTGCGCTCCCAACGGTATGCTCTTACGCATCCGGAAGTGTCGTCAACGCTGACCAATGAGAAATCATCAAGGTTTCCTTCTCCACAATGGTCAGTTTTGCCAGATCTTACCTTTCGTGCGAGACAACGTGCTCATGACAACGTCCGGCGCACACAATGGATCTTAGTGGAAACGCTTGAGAACATCGGTGCTCGATGGCCCTAGACCTGAGTGCTAGAGTTCGAGTTCACGCTTATACCCCTCCGGCCATCTGGGATGTCATGCGTCGCACAAAAGTTGCTAAAACATCCTCTGACATTCGAGTGAAATCTTTGCCTCCTCGTGGTTTACCTGGAAACGACGGCAAAAAAATTGTTTGCGAGGTAAATTTTCTCACTTTCTAGGACTTATCCAGAACACTTTACAAAGATCGCTTACCCTAGGGTTGGAGTATAGACCAGAAAGTAGTTTCCTTCGAGGGACGAACTGTCCTGTTTCTCACTCTCTGGGACCTATATACCGGTAAAACTCTTCTTGAGACCCGACACTGAGAAGTCCAGAGCAACTAGTGGCTTCGGTCACCACCTGTGACTGGACTAGTTGAACTAGTTCTACGCGTGAGCGTACGTTCGATAGACTAGTTTAATTTCTGGGATACCCGATTCTTAGCCTAAGCTTAGGCAAAGAATTTCCCTTGGAGAAGGATCTGAAGTCAGTCTCTTCTGAATCTGAAACTCTTCTAGCGGTCATGTGCCAATAACGAGAAGATAAGCGTGCTTGTCGCTAGGAGGGGGTGATACTGCGTGGTTGATGGCAGTCCTCCTTGTTACTTAGAGAATATATCCTACCCCGGGCATGTACTAGAACTGGTGGACGTGAGAGAAAGGGTGTACAACTCCTTGGTAAGATCCCTAGAGAAGGTGAAATCGTTGAAAAGGCATGCATTTGAAATCAAATGCAATATTCAATAATGAGCTATAGGTTCACCCACATTGATATATATATAATATAATTCTCATTCAGTTATACGCAGGTGCTCTTGAATAGAAGTGTCGGGAGGCGGCGGCGCGGTGCAGGATCTGAAGGGACAAGCCGACGTGTTAAAACGTCACAAAAGTGAACCACCAAATTGTATAAGCAGTAAGATGTTTGTAAAGTACCCAAAATGTACGCGGGCGACTATAATATTTTTCTTAAAGTAGAACATTTATTATTTTGTTTATAGGTCAGTATTTTGATGGAAGTTACTCTGAAAATTTTAGTGTGTATTTTGGAATAAATTTATTTTGTTGATTACATTTTTTGCAAATTTATTCCAAAGAGTGTAGCATCTATCCGTACTTAACCCTATAAAGTTGCTCCTTGGAAGTGATGCATTTCGAAATTGAAGACGAACCTTCTCGAGTTCCAACTCATTCCGATTTTACAAACAACTGAACAACCAATAAAACTGGAACTAATCAAGAAGCGCAGAGTGAGGCACTCTTTCCCAAAACCAATCAAGAAGGACAGAAGCAGAGCGACAAAGTAGCTCAAGCGACAGCCGCGCCTGCACTGTGACGCCACAATTCGCCAGTTTCTATGTGCATTAGGACTTGGAAGAATACTATCAAGTTGTTCAAGCCCAGTGTGTTTATTTGGAAGAAGAAAAACTCCTGCCTTTTTTTCCAAAAGTGCACAGAAATATCTACCTAATCTAAGTCTAATAGCAGGGAGATGAAAATTCCCCGAAACCCACTGTTGGTGACTTCAGAATTATAAGTTTTTTTGGTCGAAGTGTTGCCAATAACGGATACTTCTCCAAAGCGAACATAAAATGACTTTGATTGATGTTAAACACAACGGCGGCTTTACAATAGGGTCAAATGGTCATTGACC